>JAQLOL010000026.1:14807790-14829115 GCA_029783665.1 Naso thynnoides | reverse complement strand
TTCTAAAATAGTAAGTTTCACTTTTACCTGAGTCATTTTTTATTGGGAGTAAATGTATTTTTGCTCATGTGTATCTTCAATATTCAATATCCATTACTAATTCTAGCAGATAACGTCTCCTGGGATATCTTAAGTTAATGTGATAGAATGCAAACATTTGTCAGTTAACAATAAACACAAAGTAGAATACTGATGTTTTGCATTTTGCCTGTATGGTAAAATGTAAGTCATGTCAAATGAGTTAAATTTTGATCTGCTAATGACAAAAGTGACAATGCCAGGACATAATCAAAGTCATTGGAATTCTTTCTCTGGACATTGTGAATATCTGTATCTTACCAAGTTTTGTACCACCATCATATTTAGGTTGATATATTTTAGTTTAAAATGGACTGACGGACTTCTGAATGGCAACTGGTCTTGCCAACAATTTCTATTTAAGGCCCAAAAACCTTAAACAAAACAAAGCTAAAAGTAATTTGGGTTCTTACGAGGATCATAACATAATTCTATATACACAAAAACACAAATAAACTGCAGCCACACACACACCAAATGAAATCAAGCATCAAATGAAGGCTCCCAAACATCTGCCTGACTCTCTTCATTAACTTCCCTGTAAGGTATGCCGAGCAAGACAGTAATGAAAGCGACTGTTCATCTGACGTTAATTGATCAAGCAAGTCCCGTGGGGACATTTATTTGAACAAAAGGAACAATTGCATTATTCAAGTCTCTTGAAAGGTTGAATCAATTAGTTATGTATCAGGCCCTGTGGTATTAAGGATAAAATAAATGAGAATGGGAATCCTTGTATTTCTCAGACATACGAGATAGTGACACAACAGGTGACTGAGACATTCAGTACATAAGTGTGTCTATTATTACTTTCATGATATTATTTTATGATTAAGAGTGTGAGGACTGTGCAAGCACATTCAAACCGATTCATTTCCCTCCAAAACAATTGTCTACCCTATATTATATTTCTATCACAGAAATCGGCATCACAACAGAGGTTTTCTAAATCTATTTGGCAGCAAATGTATAACTGTACTGTGTTTCTCTTTAACAGTCGGGGCATGGAAGCCCATTTAGGATTAGAGTTTAATGGGGCTTTTGGGACTGAATCCTCTCGCAACAAGACTGTTTTCTAGCTGAGCCAAAGCACCCCCAGCTCAAACTGCAGGTGATTATGTATGGCTGTCAATTCCATTTAGCCTATAGTCTCAAACTTCAGAAATGGACATGAAGCCCTAAAGTTTGTGTTTTGCTCTCTCCACTGAGATGCTGGTGTTTATTTATCCAATACAGGACACAAGTGTGTTTCTTGGTGGTGATAAGGAGTAATCTGGAGGGCACACATTTGGCAGAAATCATTGTTGTGCCAGTGATGTCCACGGCTCAATTTATATTTCATTATGCCCACTCCATGACTGGCATGTTCAAAATGGGGATATGAAAGATTCCTTGGAGTGACACATCAGCCCTCTGTTTCACAGTTCATTTTTTAAAATGCTAAACCCAATGCCCCAAGAAATATTTCCAACAAATCATTGTTTAAGGCGCTAATTTCAGTGGCAAGCCTTGAAAACCTTATCAGGGTCTGCTGTTATTTGACATTGCCTAGGGCACTGAATATTTAAACAAGTCTTTTTCTCGCTCCCCAAAAAGCTTGAGTGACTCCAACCAAATTAATTTTTATCTTCTCACGTTGAATGTGAGCCACCCTTAGAAAAGATCAGGCCAAAGGTGTTTTTGCATTATCTTTGTTTATCCTACAACTTTGCGTGTTGTATTTCTACTTTTGGTGCTAAAAAACAGAACATATTTTGAAGAAAGAGCAAAGACCAATAACGCTCTCCGCAGTGATTTAGACCTAAAATTTTGATGTGATGAATGAGCAATGGGTGCTTTTTTCACAACTGCAAGTGACTGTTGTGGCAGATGTATGAGGCTACTTAGCTTATATTGAGTTGGCACAGTGCTTCACCTTGGAAAACCGGGCAGAGGCAGAGTCTTGAAAGACAAGCAGTAGCTCTGATGGAGCCTGAGACTTTTTTTTAAACCCCCAGCAATTCGGCTGTAACCTCGGACAACTAAATTTAGTTGTCAAGTCAGATTCACTAAAACTTCTCCCACTGCCTTGAACTGTTTTTATTGTTGCCAATAAATGTAAGATTATTTTAATATCTATCATGAAGCAGTGGGAATGGCTGAAGCTTTTAGTGATTTCAGAACATAACTCTTTCCACAGCTGTGGTTGTGTTGCTCAGGGCGCAGCTATTTAGTTTAATATGCACAATGTAAAGCATAGACTCAATCTGTGTTGCCGCTAAGTCTTCAGCACCGATATAATCTGATGATTGAAATTAATCAATTTAAAAGAAATGAATCACATACATACCCACGAGTAACTACAGTGATGTTTTACAGTTATACACTTATAGAAAGTTGTACAGTACATTAATGCAGTTTTAAGGCTAATTTATCTAAAAAATGTGATCTAAAATCTAAACAGTCCTTTTATTATCTTGCTAAAATCATTTGGCATTGACTTATAAATTGGATCGCAGCTGCAGTGATTCATTCACTGTTTATGCGTGATGATGTGGAGGCGCAGAGCATAAGAGCTCTGAGACCTCTCTTGTAGTGAGACCTCAGTGCAATCTCGCTGAAGCAAAGGAATAATGCAGAGCATGATTTATCTTTCATGAAAACTCCTCGCAGTCTCATTTTATCTGATGAACTGAGAGTGAACTGAAAATAGTAAGAAAGTTAGGCATCACCGAGCACCCACCTTGGCTGCATTAGCACCAACATGTTGGCATCGTTCGAGTGATAGAGAGTGTCTTTCAAAGTCGCATAAGAGACAATATTCTACAAAGAGGAGATTGAGATTGTCCAGTCCAGACCGTGAGGCAGGAGCTTGTCACCTTGTGGAAGGTGCAGAGAGCAGAATTGGGCTAGTAAAAATGAGAAGTGACAGGATATTGATTTGCTTATCGCGGCTGTGCAGACACACAGATGTGAAGGGCAAGAGAAGGGGGGTGTGGCGGGGTTGCAGTGGTTATCAGCTTTTTACGTCTGATAGGGAAAACGAAAAAAAGAAAAAAGAAAGATTTATCAGCTGATTGCTTCGCCTCAATTTTTGTTCCACTTTCTTCATGTGCTTTACTGTAAAAGGCAAAGACTTTTTAAAAGTAAATAAAAAGTGCGCCCGATTATTTGGTCGAGTAAATGGATGACACTATCTAAAATAGTTATTGATGTGGCTCATCAATATTCCGTGTACTGTAATTGCAAAACATAGATAGGCGTGTTAATTAAATTTCATGGTGAAGCTGACAAAGCCTATTTCATGGTGTTTTAAGTAACTAGCAATGAGAGATCAACTTTAACATGCAGTATACAACACAGAGCTGTGCATGATTATGATGGAGTTGAATTTCTGCTTTTTCACGTCTTCTTATGAAGTTAACAAAAAAGGCAAAATGAGAAAGGGACAAAGAATTCTGTAAGAACAAATCATTATGTATACGTGCAGAAGGAGGAGAGGCGATATGATTCATTTTGGAGAGAGGATGGGGCAATTTAAAGAAAAGTCCACACACACAATTACACATTGCTGCTGAATTAGCAATGCTGTGGAAATAATTAACACATCATTTAAATATGAATTTCTTTGTTAACATTTTGGTGAGAAAAGCTGATAGCAAAATATGATAAAAAGTAAAAGCTACAGTCAGCTCACCATCTCCAATCTAATGTTACGAAACCTGCAACCAGAAAAAAAATGAAAAAAACAAAAACAACAAAAAAACAACAACAACAAAAACCAACAGGTGAAATGATTAACATGTTATGCAGTAACTCCAATTAAAAATTTGCTGAAAGCTAAAGAGATTTGTTTAGGAAAAAAAAAAAGTAGAAATGTTGGATTGGTGACATTTCATACATACTGTACAGTCTTTGTCTCTTTCTTACTGTGGCCCTGAGAGCTCAACACCCTGCCACTAATGAAAACCTGCAAAAGAGACAAAACAAGAGCAAATGAAGGAAACAGCTTCATTAATCTGACAACACAGCACAGAATTCTATTCTATCCTGAGTATCTGTTTGCATTTCTTTAGTTTTTGTTGTGTTTTTTTTTCAATAGGTGAAGATGTTGTCTCCATTCGCTTGTGTTTCATTGATGTGCATGTCTTTTCATCACAAAGTTTAACAGTGCCGCCGCAATTTGTGGTTTACAACTGTATTCTTATGCTACAGTCACATTTCAGTTAAATCTACACCTGTAAGACTCACTATTAAGATACCAGACAAACTCCTCTTTCTTGTGCCAAACTGTCAAACTAGAGTTAACATTTTCTGGCACATTATTATGACAAATCCTCTACCTGTCATCCGCGTTAAGTGATTAGCCCACAGAACCTGCCTTTCCTATCAGGATTATAATGGCAAAATGAAATGTATTATTGCATATGACACATAGCACTAAGAAAGAGACAGAAAGGTGGTGAGGAAAAAAAATTAAGGAAGTAATGATGAAAAATTGAATCATTAAATCTATGTAGTAAAACTACATATCTATGTTGAGACCTAATTTGTCAAACCAAGCCGAAGAGTGTAATTACAACTTAAATCAAACTATAGAATATGTGGATGAGTTTTACACAAGATCTAAGAAGCATTTGGTTTTTCAAAGCAGTCTGGTTTCCACATGAATTGCAGAGCTCCTTTAAAACTGCTGTCTAACAGACCAAAGCACAAGCCCAGACTGAAATTACCTGATCCGATCACGGTGGAGAGGCAAGGGAGAACTCTACCGAAGTAGACAGATACAGTCTATAGCTAATTTCACTGTAATAAAATGTCTAATTGAGCAATAAGGAGTGTAATGTTTCTGACTGCTTGAACAAACTTTCTGCATAATGGATTTTACATACTGGCTCACCATCAACTGGCCAAGGTAGCAGAAAAGTTAAGATAATGTGTCTTAACATAATGTAAAAGTTCAGGTGTTAAACTTATGGAATACAAACCAATAACAATTAAGTAAAAAGGAGTTCTTACAGCCCTTGCAACCTTATTGTTTTATATTTGAAATTAAAATACTTGTGGCAGATGTAAAGATTGTCTATTACTAAATGGATATTTCTTGATGTACTTAATCACAGCTGTAGAGAACTAATTTGATTATTGATGAATATCAGTCTCAATAAGAAGCAGCATCTTGACAATATACTTGCTCACTAGGACTTCAAGCATCAAGCTTCGTTCATGTTAACATTTAAATTCTAAATCAACATTCCCTTGCATATCTATCCGCAGCGGTGGAAAGTAACTAATCACATTTACTTGTGTCACTGTAGTTATGTTGTTTTTTTTTTGCACTTGTACTTTTTTAAGCAGGCTAGTTTTTAACATCTGTAATTTTACTTTTACTTAAGTGGGCGTGGGCCAGTGATTGTCCATCTGATTGGCTCGGGCTGACTAACTGTAGTACCAGCAGGTGGGCAACAGTCAGTCGCACACACCCAGATAGCAAAGGGGCATTTTTGCGCCGACATGGAGTGGGATGAAGATGAAGAGATGATATTACAATCCCTAGCAACCCCCCAAAAAGTGACTAAGTAACTTTTACTCTGAGTACATTTTAAATGAGCTACATTTTACTTTTACTCGAGTGCATTTTTATATCAGTAATTGTGCTTCTACTTTAGTAGGATTTTATCAAGGTAACAGTACTTCTACTTAAGTCTATTTTTTCTGTACTCTTTTCACCCCTGACTATCTGGCATATGTACTGTATTTGCAGAGTGTTGTGTGGGTTTGATGAGCAAAGTGGACAGATGCTGATGATGATAATGATTGCACCTATGAGAGAGTCAGGAGCAGACTGGATCTTCTGGAGGAGCAAACAGCCAGTTTCTGCTCTCATCTGAAGCCGTTTTCCAGAGTTTATTTATCAAACATTTGGGTTTAAAGTGTGGATTTATTTCACTTCAGCCTGTCTCAGCAACGTGTTGCAGAGTGTAGACCTGTACCGTAATTAGTCTCTCTTCATTGGCTGCTCACCAGAGGGGAAATGTTCTTTATAATATAAAAGTACAGAGGAGAGAGGAAAAGGAAAATGCTGTGAGGAGATGACTCAAAGAATTAAGGTCTGGTGTGTGCTGAGTTTAGTCAGAGGTAAAACTGAAACAGAACAAGTAGTTGCTTGCTAGCTCACGGCTAATGCACTGTGTTCTTTTTGTGTTGGTTAAAACATAAGCAATCTCTTTGTCAAACTTGTGCAAGGCAAAAATTTGCCTTTAGGACAAAAAAATATGACAAATACAGACAAATGACATTCGATACTGCTCTAACACCAACTATCCAATACTGACAGGGTCATACTGACACTATGCATCAATATTTAGCACATGGAGGACATTGAATATTATTTCTCTTTGTGGAATTTGTGCACTGGCAAGAAATGCCATGCCTTGTTGGCTCAAGCCTTAGAGACCTGAATGGCAAAACAGACAGGCAGTCAGGCAAAGAGTTGTTGTTGGAATCTGAATCCCTTTGGCAAGGTTCATATTCAAACAAGGTTAATCTGAGCTTCTTTTGGAGCTGAGACAATAGAGTTGTCAGCTTAGTTTAAAAAAAAAAGACAATCTAAATTGATCTCTCAACTTCTCTCTTTAATAGAAAGATCACACCGTCGCATGGGAAAAGACAAAAAAAAAAAAAAAAAAAGAACGACAAGCAAGCAAGGCGGGAGAAGGGGACTGATTAAATTGTCTTCATTTACTTAACCGGCTGCTAATATTTCAATTAGAGCAACTGGAGGCAGTGACACTGTAGGGTTAAAAATGGAACAAGGGGAGAATTAGTCCAACTGATTAATAGGAGGAAATGAAGACTTCTGCGCACACAGGAGACATCCCTCTGGCGTCGTTCATCACTGACACCACCCTCTCCACATTTGCGTCACTCAATTTACAGCTAAAAAAGACACTTTTTCCCCCTATTCCCTGTACGCAGACTGCAGAGATAGTTTGTGTTGCACAGATTGTCGACCTGCAAAAGTGCATGCTCAAGCAGCTGGCAGCAACGGCCAAGCTGAGGCTGAATTTGACTGAAAACACATTGGAGACCTCCTCTCCCCTCCTCTGCCTTTTCCCATTACCATAAACCCACTCACTCATGATAACCATTAATGTAGCGTCTTATTAAAAACCTATCAATACAGCCACTGCCAGTGCTCTAATGGCCAGGAATCCCTCTCAGTTAAATCTCGACTTTGGTCTCCACTCCGGACTAATGAGAGCAATCGCTCAGCATCTCTTTGGGCTAAATCACCTTTATTTGTATCTGTCTTCTCGCGCTGTTGGCAATTTATGGAACAGTGCAATGAGAGATGCACTGCAGCGAGGCCTGGGGCCGAAGATTTCAGGATAGGAGGGGTCCTGGTGGTTGTGGTTAGCTGGAGGTTGGGGAATTGAGCAGGCAAAGAAAAGTGAAAGAGAGAGACTGTGCTTACCTGGCCATTCTAGTATTTTGTGCCAGGGACCATGGTGAGCTGTTAATTGTTCAACAATGCAGCTTGGGCAATAAAAAAGGGCCCCATTGCTGCTGCCACTGATGAGGCATTATTGTCCGGGAAAGTTTATCTCCAGTGCCGATTCACAGGGAGGGCACGCTTGATGCAGGAGCACCACAGGAGTTTGCCCTTCTAACTCAAGGGAGGAATTGAACATTGCTCTATCAATCTGAGCATTTTACAGCTCAGGCCTTCCAGCCGTGAGAAATGTGGGGGAGTGTTTATACTGCTGCTTATTGCCCGGGATCTAAAGCAAACACTCTTTACTGTTTGGGCAGCGTTAGTATGACATAAGGAACAGTTCTCTTCAATTGGATGGAGACTCAATGCCACAGCCTAATAAGGGAAAAAAATACAATCCTATTGTCTAATGTGTTTTTCATTGAAGTGTAATAATTTAAATTCATATATTTTTATAAATTAAAATTACTAACATGTATTTGGCTTAGAAGTATAGTGTTTTGTGTAATAAAAAGGAAAAAAAAGTCTTTTATTCAAAACATATTCAGCTGCCCATGAAACAATAACAGTCTCTAACAACAGAGTGCCACTTTTTGTCTAGAGGTGCTGCAAAGAGAGTAGGCTAATGTGTGAAACTATTATCTCAAGCTTTATTTTCCAAGAGGAGATCTGCTGAACACATATGCTTTTTTTTCATCAACAGCCTCCTTCTCGCTCTCATAGCTGCTCATATTCACGCCTTTTAGCTGCTAAATAAATGAGTGTCTCCACAGGTGAGAGTTAACCACCTTACAAATGACTTAGTTTCAAAAAAGACACTCACTGCTGCAGTTGAATTGCTGGTTAACAACTGCACATTCTGATGATAAAAGTACAAACAGAAATCAAGTGATATTTCTGCATACAATGTATGTCCAAACAGTGCAACATTATGCATAGAATCTGCATATGTGAGATGAACAGGTGTCCAAACAAAGCTGCTGAAAATGTGAACTAAATGCTCCATTTGACATTTTGACATGATGCAGTCACTCTGTAATTTTTTATTTAATTGAAGCATGAAGAATGCTATACTGCATATGACCCTTTAAATCACTGGAAGAGTGCAGATCTCTGTTAGGAGTGAGTGGAGGCATGTGGGTGGGGAACAGGGCGTGCAGTGCAGCATGTATGCATGACAGTGGTTGAATGAGGGGGAGAAGATGCTTCTTCCAAAACACCAAAGATGTAAAATGTAAATTTTAAAGTGAAAATGCTAACAAAAGAATACGCAAACACTAGGGTGACTGCAAGGTCATCCCCAGCCTAGACAAGATTCCAAACTGGAGCCATTGTTTATCGCTTGTGGCTCCCAGTGACCAATATGAGTCAACAGTTAATAGTGGAGTAAAACAGAGCAATCAATAAAATGAATTTTTCAAAAATTGTGAATGTCTTCAACCATGAGAGGTTCTTGAGCATACAGTCATGAATGTGCACCAAATCAACCGGCTGTCAGACTTTTCTTCTGTTGCCATTTTATTGCCCTTAACACTGTCATTTGCATTGTTTTTGTCCTCCACTAGAAAACAACAACAGTCATAACTGCACCACAAAGGTTAAGCCTTCAACAGAGCCATAGCCTAAGTACCACTACAAAGGAGTATTTCAACATGGAGATCTGAACTCTTGAGAGGCATCTCTCTTTGAAATGTCCCCTACTGTCACCTTTGGTGATAAGTAAAAAGCTAAACAGCTACGGTATACATGACAAAGGCTCTGGCTGGCAGCAAAGGTAACCAAGGGCAGTGAACCATTTAATATTTATGACACATGTCAAATCATGGAAATCACCTATTCATTAGTGCCTATACGTGGCTGCAGCCCTGAAGAAGTAGGGAAGAGGGAGATGTATGTGTGGGTTTTTGATACACTTGTAATAACCATCACTAAACAAGGCCAATAACGGTTTTTATGTTATAGCCATCGTAATCATCGTCAGTCTGGGAGGCGCTTCAGCCTTAACCGCCAGAGAGGCCTGCCTGCCAAGGGTGCTAGTAATATAAATGCACTTTGAAGAATGGAAGAGATGGCGTGCTCCTGGAGAGGCGCCAGCTACACATCCAAAGCTGCAAAATCACAGCCGTGCTGACTCAGGCAATGACACCGTCTTAATCCATTTCTTTTCTCCTCGGACTCGGCTGTGGAGTGCAACAGATCCTGAGCATCTCTTTTGCATTATGTAAAAGGTACAAACAAATTATGTCACTTAGGAAATTCAATGCAATACTGAAAAGGGGCAGCTTCATTTTAAGGACAAACCACGAGTCCAATTTATTTGATACTTCATTGCAACTGCTACATGCACTGGGGGGCAGTGTTGCTATACGGGGGTATCTGACTTCATGCATAAATAATTAAATTAGCCTTGCTGTGCTAAGAACTCCAGCAAAATGAACAAAATTAGTAATCTTCATTTGCAACACATGAAGACTACAGATGTGCAGATGTGAAGAAGGGAGAAAAAAATGCGTCTGCAGACAGACTGAGCTGACATTGTGATCCACCCAGCCGAGATGTGCCGCTGAGTAGCTTCCCTGGTTTGTCCTTAGTGTGCTACAGTGCACTCAAAAGAGAGTTTGATTCATTACTGCATAACAAGTGGATGAGAATGTGAAAGCCGTTAGCAACAGTGGCAGGCGCTCATTAACAATGATGTGGACAGTATGCTTACAAAGAGGAAGGAGAGGGGATGATAGGTTCAGACTTGTGACGACTCTCCTGTTGATATTAAGCTAATGATTGACTGTGTGAGATATGCAGCAGCATAATAACTATGTTCTGTGAGTAATTCTTTAATAACTAGGAGAGTGTAAAGTGAGAGGTTCTCGACAGGAACAATGGTTTTATGGATGTAATGTCCTTCCCCTTCCCTTCTCTTTATCTTATAAAATAACATCCCTGGCATCTATGGCACCTATTCTGTTTTTCCAGCCCATTGTTAAGCAAACATAACTTTTGTTAAATTCCTTCAACAGTCATGCAAGCCTTTGTTGAAAATACTATGTAAAATACTATGTAAGGACAAGGTCTACTCTGAGATGGAAACAGTGCCTTATTATCGCCCCTAAAAGCTGCAAGACTGTTCCCAGATGGATGTTTGCAGCACTGCGAGGGGACGAGACAGATCTAAATGTTTCCTGTGAGTGTCGTTGCACCAAGTAAATGTCACAGAACAAGACAATATATGGCTACCATGCAGAGCTGCATTAAAGCAGAAACCACTGGGAATTTACTGGACATCAGTGGCAAATTGACTGTCAAAAATTATCATTGTCATTTGGAATCATTACGCTCAGGAAATGTTGCTTAAGATTTATGCCCACAGACAGATATATATGTGCATGTGTCGGCCTGCATCCATCTGTGTGCATGAGAGAAAGAGAGAAGAAGAGATGAAGAGGATGGAAGCAAAGGAGTTAGTGCGATAGAAGCAACATAAGAAACAGAGTCGTCTCTTTAAGTCTCGACCTTTGTGTCTGTGTGTGGTTTTGCGTGTGAGTGTGCACAATTCCGCAACCTTGTGCATGTTTGAGTGTGTCAAAACAGCGCAACCCTCCCATCCAGCTCACATCGCTCCAGGTTTGTATCCTTCCAACTGCAGGTCACAAAGTGACATTGTGCTTTTATGGCTGCTCTCCATGGTGCTTCACATAAGCCCTGAAATGACTAAATCTCTCAGCCAGTGTCCCTGACCCCCAGCATCCCTGTTAGTGCTGCTGCATTCACACTCTTTGATGTGGCCCTGAATTGGAATCGGTCATCGGCCTCATTCCAGGGATTGATACCGCCTGTGCTGTTCACATGCCTACAGGTCTTCAGAGCTCTGTGGTCAGCGAGTGTCTGTCTGATTGTCTCTCTGTGTATCTAAACTTCTCTCCAGCAATGAAATGGTTGGAATTGTAAGTGCAATAACCTTGAATAAAACTCCTTCTTCATTTCATGTTTGAGGACTGAAGGGAAAAATGTACTGAAATTACACAAAATGTTATGAGAAAGTGTCCAGCTGCTGTCCACCCACATCCCTGCAGATAAAAGCGCTAATTTTTCTTTATGCAGTGAAGTAAAATGATGCGATTATACATCCTGCAAATGAACCACACTGACTGAAGAAAAGAAATTAAGTTTGTTAAATCAGCCTCAGGAAGACAAAGTCGTGTTGTAAATATGACAGAAAGACAGAGGCAAAAAATAATATTTTCCAAAGAACTGGTTGTCAGTTGAGGTACAGTTGCTTCTTAATGATGTGTGTCCATCTATGCTAACATGCATACACACACCTGTCCGTCATGTGATGCGTGTCCTCGACTTGAGATTAAGTGGCAGTCAACGGAGTGATTGATACATCCAATCACATGCATGGAGCTCTTCTGTGTCTAACAGTGGCTCGAACATTTAAAAAATATGGGACTATAAATTATCGTGTGAGGAAAATGCACAATGAAGAACATGAAGAACATTGTAGTTATTGCTGTCTGGTCTATTATTACTTTTCTTTTTCTTTTTTATTAGTTTTTTCTTTTTTAGCCTCAGCTGATAACTGAATTTAATTTATTCAGTATCTGTCTTTTTAATGTTTTTTTCTTATTTCCTGGAAAATTGATTATGTATACCAGCCTCCTCTTGTCTCCTATATTTGTTGGCATCGTAGAATCAGTTAGATAAATACTTATGTTATCCACTTACGTGTTAAGTTTTAATTTTAAAATTTATGAAGGCTAATAAATGTTTTGATGCAGCGCAATATGCTGCATCAAAAGAATTGTGTCTATACATGAGCTGGATGTTTTCAGAAATGAAACACTTTTAGAGTGATTAAAGCCCCTCTGAGGATCTTTCATTCTGTGTTGACTGTAGTGGGTCATGTGGACAAAAGTGGTATTGCTTATTGTCGTAAAAAATTTGCATTTGTTTAGGAGAGTGTAAAAGGAACACACCACCTATTTGCATGAAACTAGTTCATCCATACACTTAAAATTTCTAAATTATCTAAAGAGAAATATCCTGCTGCTTCCAACCATCATAAAAAAGAGAACAAACAACAAATCTTCTCTTTCGGTCTGTGTGCTGTAAATTGTTTTGTAGCATTTCCTCTGACCGAGCAGACAAGGCAAAGGTATTGTAAAAGACAGGACAGTTATCTTCAATCACCAAAAAACACAAAATTAATTTTTTAAACAAATGAGGCCTACTTTTAGTTTTCCATCACGGTATTTAAATATATATATTTGACTGTCAGCGAGCTGTGTCATCATCAGAATCTGCTCCAGTTGCATTCCCACACCAACATTAGTCTATTTTTTTATTCCTTTGCTTTTCCTCATTTATCCAGCATTGTTGTGACTCGCTCTGAAATGCAGCCAGTGGGTGATGACGGACGACTGTGCACAAAATAAATGCGCGACGGAGCCGTTCTGGAGCGCACACGCAACCGCAATCCTGCTGCTAGCCCATGTATGTAGCAGTCTCACTTCCACGAGAACAAACAAGTGAGAAAAGAGAGAGGAAAGCATCACGTAGTGCACCCTAATATAATGAATCATCAAGAAACACTCTTATATGGACAGGACAGAAAAGGGTAGTGGGAGTTTGTGAGAAGTCCTGGTATGCCGTAAAAAGTTCTGGTACACCAGGGAATAAAAATGTAGAAGTCAGGGTACTGCATAGCGATGCGCACCGGCCCACTTAAAGCACTGGGCATCAGTATTAAATTTAGACTGTTTCATAAGCAGTAAAAAATTTCTCTAGCTGTGATTTTCTGCTGCCAAGAATATCAACTCTTTATCCTAAACATGCACCGTTGACTGTGCTTGTGAAAATGAGGTGAAAACGTATTTTTTTCTAAAGGCTCACTGGAGTAAATAGCACCAAATGTTCTCCTTTAGTCCTCCTTCCATGTGTTAGTGTTTGGCCTCAATATAGAGGACTGGGTGATATTGACCTAATTTTTTGTTTGTTTGGTCTAACCCCTTCAGCTGGCTTGGTCACGAATGACAAATGCCTTATTAAACAGAAACTTTGCTGGCTCAAACTTCACGTTCATAATGAAATGCAAGCCAGGGTGAGGGGAGGAGGAGCCGCTTTAGCGAGCCGGGAAAGACATGTAGGAGATTTGAGATAGCTGTGAAACTGCTCAAGGGTATTCTATATGAGGTGCCGTCCCCCTGAGGTTTGCTCTGGACTCGAGCTGGACTGCTCCAGAGATACAAGTGTTAATGAGAATATGCTTATCACAGCCAGAGGTGCTATCTGTCGGTTGTCTCATCTGTGCTAGTTTGATAGTTGATGTGCCTGCATTGTAACATGATGTAAGATGAAGATGCACAATGTGAGATGAGAGAAAAAGTTACGTCACAAAATAATGCATGCAGCATTTTAGCTCTGCTGTCCAGGATACTCTGAAAATACTTTTGCCTTCCCAAAATATGTAATTAATACACAATGCCTCTGTGAAATACAGTGTCCTTGCTTCCCAGCATTGCATGAATATACTTTTTGAGGATCATGGAACGGGGGCTCTCCTCTATGCCACCTTTCACCAGATCCCTTACTAATTGTTTCTGTCTCCAAGGTAGCATGGCTGCTCTTTGATGTTCAAACCCCTTCCTCCTCACAAAGGAGACTGACGGCGGGAGCAGTGAGAGAGGCAGATGGGCCGCGACAGGATGCTGCGAACCTGACGTCTCTCTCCCCCTTTCAAGTGCTCTGGTTCAATCAGCCCTTGCCGCACAAGCTGTTGTGGAGCACCTTTGAAATCATGGTGTCTGCACAATAGTCTTGACTGTTAATGACTTCTTGTAAAGTTCCAAAGCGGCTCTGATTACACACCCTTGTGCACACGCGCATGTACCGGCGAGTGCAGACAGGAACAACAACGTGCCGGAGCATGTGTGCGCTCACACGCTCTTGGTCACACATACACAAACACTCTAAGTGGTGCATGTGTGCTCAGAAACCGGCTTCATATCTTAGGCAACACCCTGGCAACCAGAGTGGGGACACAAGTAAACAATTAATATGTTAATTAGGCTGATCAGTGAAGCAGGTGTACTTGTATGGAGGGAGATGTGCATATCAAATGTTCATGGTCCAGTGGAAAATAATCGACATTATGCGATCTGTGAGCATGTCTGATAAGCAGGAATATATGTGTTTTTATAATGTTATCACACTCATGCAGCACGATCAGTGGTTGACCATGAAACTAGGCTACAGCTTTAAAATATTAAGCACATACGTAGGAGGCATATGTGACTACAAACTGCTTTTCAACAGCATTCTGTAGTGGGTTTGATTCGATGCCATGTTACATCTTTTTATAAACTACAAGACTTCTCAGCCATTTCAGAGAGGTGCTATCAAACGGTACAAGATGTCAAAGATGCAGGTGTTCACCCTCCAAAAAATATGGCACCAGAGCTAACAGCGTGCCTTGAAAATACAACTAACGTTTTGGACTGCCTTGAAGGAGATGGGGAATGCAGTTCTCCGTGGAGCTGAAACTGCAAGGACTGGCCTTAATTAGGTGGTAGGCATAGAAAAACTGGCATGTTGAAGTTAATGTGTGCTTGTGTGTGTATGTGTGTGTCTCTGCGTGTGTCTGAGCAGGAGGGGAAGACAGTGCAGTGCTGCTGTCCTCTGCCTAAACTGGTGAGGCTTATTACTCAAACGTTCCAAAGTGTTATCTTGCTGTCAAAACTGTCAGGAAAGGCTTCACCTTCGCTAACCACTCGCCAAGTGTGACAAGGAAATTTTTTTTTCTGCGCCTGTGACAGTCATACATCTTCAGGGGTTCACAATGTTGTTGATCGGTGCCACAGAACTAATGATTGCAACCCTAAAAATTGGTATTTCTGGCTGAGAAAAGTGTGGCCTCTGTTATACTTTAGAGCAAAAACTAAATTTTTGTGGATGAACGAGTGACCAACATTGATTGTATATCTGACACCCAAAACAGAGAAACAAAATAAAGCAGAGTTTCTATTATAATACACTGGCTTTTCAAACTTCTGCATCACACAACCCTCTTGGATCGTGAGTCTAATAAGATAGCTTGTCTTTATTGTAAAAAGTATAATTTTATGGCTAATATCAGTGTTACAGGAAACTGAGGACAGGGTTACATGCAGACAAGTTCTAATGTTATTGCAATTTGCTAATGAAGGCCAGTAAAGGTCATAGCAAATGTGATTGTGCTAATTTCAGGGCACATTCATATCCTCCACAGAATCTTAAGGTTATCATCCTTTTGACATGATATGATGAATATTCTGTGACAATAATCTGGACTGAATGTCAGAGTAGAGAACATTAGAAAAAGGAAGTTTTTCCAAATGCTGCCTGTAATAATGATCACTTTGTTCTCAAGAGTCTTCAACAATAAAGTCTACAACAACAAACCAAAGGATCACTTCTGAATGAGAGTAAGCATAAAATAAAAAAAGGTAAAGGTTAAAAAGATAAAAGTTAAGTTTGTTTTTCCACCTGTGCATGTTGCAAAGTATAGCAGTTTCAAGAAACAGGAAGTGTTGAGCCGAGTGTAGTGGATGAGTTGCACAGTAGGGGGAGTGATATTATTGTCAGTTTAATTGGTGAAAACGACAAACTTCAACAAAATTGCAAACCTCTTTTTCTTCCATTTTGCTTGTCTGTTGTACTCTAATCTGACAATTTTCTACAACTGGACATTTGTAATTGCACAAAACAAAAACAAATCATGGTTTTATTACTTTAAGATTATGGCGGCAATGGCAGCAACACAAAGTGAAAATGGGCTGATTATCACTTGCGACTATCATGGCTTCTATTCTCAGTATGAGGCCTTTTAGCAGATTACCTCCCTCAGTAATTACATTGATTATAATGGTGAAAAGAGCTTGTACAAAGCAAAAGTGAGGAGGGCATTGACAGCTCAAATTGACAGCCTTATTGCAAAGGTTGAGTAGCATATAGAGTATGTCACATGTCAGGTGTAGCACTGTGACTTGATCTGCCCTTTAAAATGTCTGTGCATGTCCCTGCATGAGGATTTTGCTCTATTTTGACATAAATAGAGAGAAAAATCTCACCAGACAAAATACATTTAAAATTTATTTTATTTTTTAACTCTCCATCTGCGCCTTTTTGACATTAAATTAAATTAATTTGAGAACAGTGCCTTAAGTTGCTTTAAGCATTAAATTAAATAAACACAACATAATCAATTAGAGAATATTGATTCAGTGCTTAAAGAAGCGGACTGTGGATGTACACTGGAAAAAGGATAACAAACCTTAAGGCAATTACAGTGTTGTCTGGCTTTGGTAGATAATAGTTGATTAGCCTTATGACTCCTGGACAATTGTGTGCAGCCAAACTTAGTTGCTTTGTCATTTATCTAAATTAAAATGAGAAGAAGATGAATAAATCTCGGTGGCTTATTTTGTCTACAGCTCATGAAGCTTTGCAGATAAATACAATTCATCATTGCTCATTCACCTGAAACATGCAATACATAGCATACACATTTTTCCTTTGACTTCTGTGATTTAGGAATTAATCACTCTACACATCAGAGACAAAATGGCATCTGGCTCCACAGTCAAACCTTTTGCTAGACATCATTTAATGTTGATGCCAGTGCACTGATCAGTGATGTGCACTGAGCCTGTTGTAAGGGCCTTATCATGTGAAACTGTTCGCAGAGTCACTCCTCATCCATTGAGGTAATTAAGCCAATGTTTGGTCAAACAAATCGGCTCAATGCAAAAATCAGATACTTGGCCAGTCTACCTAAACCAAATTAGTGCTGTAATTACCTATCATGTCTTCATTAATAATGCATGCATCTTTTGTTGTACCAAATTCACCCAAGACGCCTTCTCTAGAAAACTTCAACTCTTGAATACTATGTTCAAAAAGATATGTGCACCCAACTGAGAAAACTCATTAAAAACAGTAATTGTATAAATCTGATATTATCTCACATCTTTTTAAATTGCAGATTTTTTATTCTTAAAACCGAAGATTCTACATTTTCCAATACTTTCTTTTTTCTTAAATTACAAAGGATTATCAGTTAGACACTTTTTAAAATGTATTTCAAAACTTTTACAGAATATGAGTTAGACTTAAAACTGACAGATCTAGTGTAGACACTTGCCTTGAACTTGAGTTTTTAATCAACTTTTGTTTTTACAGTTTATATACACACAAAATCCAATAAATTATTTTTACCAATTCAACTTTTACACATAAAGCAAGCCATGTGCTGTACACAGTCAGAATGAATGTTCTGTCTCATTGTCCGCTGAATGATAAAGAACAGAATAAGTCTAGACTGTGAAAATAAATCTGTGGAAAATATCAATGCTGGACAGACAAAGGAATATGGAACTACTGAAGTTCATGGCCAAAGCACACACTGCAGGATAGAAAAGAAGAAATCTTTCTGCTGAATGTTTCATGCTGGCAATATTTATCTTCTCACATTTTCACACGGCATCTTTGCATCTACGCTAGCAGAAAACCAACAGGTTTCTCCAAGGAACTAAAAATGCCAGACCCTTGAAATTCTTCCGAAACAAAGCAATGACGGCTGTGCAAATATGAGAAGTGTTAGAGCAGACAAAGTGGTATGTAAACACGTCTGTGTGGGAAGTGATTAAAATCTGATTGAATGTCTTGTAATTACAAAATCAACACTGGTGTCCAGGTGTTAAAGGGTTGCTAAATGCATGTGTGCATCCTATATTTGCTCTGCCAGGCCATTAGTATTGGACAAACTTGATGATCATTAATACTTTTCTCCTCTTTGGAATTAATTTCTCACCTACCAGTAAGTTCAATTCATTCCGTGTCACAGCATCATTGATGAGGCATTTGTCTTGTCAAAGATTATGTTTGATGTAAATACGATTCACCTTGTCACCGTTTTAATTTCATCAGCTAATAATAGCTTCTGGAAATAAATTAAATGATAATATTGAAATTGCAGGGGGGAAAACTAGTTTGCCAGTTGTTGTCAAACACAAAGTATACAGAGTTTGCTCGTTTATGGTTGTTGGTTAATATATGTTCCTCATATATGGTTGTCTTAGTTGTGTAACATCGTTTACACCTAAAGCCTATTAGCATTAGACAGTAACCTACCCCTTACTCCTCCATCTCTGATGATATATAGACACTTAAGTTTTTAGAGTAAAGGTGTGTAAAGGTGTGTGTATATATGGGGATTGAGAGGAGCAAATTCCTTTGATCGCAGAACTGCTTCTCATCCTGTCTAATGTGCAGACGAAAGCATCTCAGCACTAATGACAAAATTGGGTTAACGTTGAATCCCAGAGTTGATGTATTTCGTCCCACCGGACATCCTCCAGTCCTAGTCTTTTCATATTGTGCCACAGGAACAATGCAGACAAGCAGAAGTGATTGTGTTCTGTGTCAACATGATGTGACTGCAGCCCAATGTTTGTGGCAGTAGATGGGCCGTGCTGCCATGGGAAATCAATTCCATAGGTGTCAACACAGATGATTGAGATGGCCATTGTGAGGTGGGAGTGGGCCAAGGTGCGAACGTCTACGTGTGCATGCATGTGTGTTTTGTGTGTACACACACGCACTTGGATCTTTACCATGTGTGTGGTTTCATCTTGCTGCATTTATACCCTCATTTTCAACAACCAAACAACAATAACTGAGGCTTCAAGGTGACTGGAAATTCGTGGAAATCTGTCAAATTAGATAAATTTACTCACCTTAAACACAGTTTATTGTGAGGTTTAATCATTCTGTTGTAAGGAAATGTTTTAGGGTTTTTAATAATGTCATTGGTTCAAAATAATATTACACATCACACACACAAAAGTAGGTTGGAGGATAAGTTGATCTATAAACCAAACAGTGGTCAAATTATTAATTGTATTGTCTAAGATAAAGACACATAAGTAAAATCTTAATAGAAAGGTAGCCTGCTATCTTATGGATTGAGTTAACTTTATTTGCATCTTTTAAACACTCCCAAATAATATTCTATAACATGTTATGCTACTCTTTATATGGTTTTGGATACGAGAACAATGAGGAGTTACATTCCATTTACTGCTGAATATGTGGTTGACAGCTCCCAAAGAAAAGAACAAAAACTATTCTGAAGAACTATCAGTATTAAGTTGTGTTCAGTTACAAAACTTAAGTTGAGCTCAGGGATGAGAAAAAATAAACTTCTGTAGCAGTGATACAGTATATTGTCACATTTAATGAAATAGTAATGGTAATAAACTTAGCAAATTGTGAGCAGGAAAGACTGGGTTTCAGCACATATAATACTTCAACCTTATATTTGAAATGTCACCAGCTTGACGTTAAATATTGCAAATGGACATGTGACTTGCATCTGACCTGTAATTTTGATTAAATGCGGGCAATGTCTGTAATCAGTACATCTGCACATATGGTCCTAATGTGGTAAAATGTACTTTCCCATAAGACCTCCAATATGAGTCACATTTAACACGTGTAGTTTGCTCATGGATGGTGTCTTGCCTGCATTGATTAAGGATTACAAAGAAATAAAAAGCCTTTTTTTTCTTTTCTTCTCTCGGTGATTATGATGATAATGAATCAAAGTAACAAAAAATTAAGCAATCAATCATGATTTCTTGAATCACTATGATGAAAAGCACAAAACACACTTAAAAATACAATGATAGCAGATGTTCCCACATCTGTAATCTCTTCCAGGAAGAGAAAATGTTCAATTAGCAAAACTAATTGAATACTTCAGTCTATACTAATCACATTTCAATAGCTTTTGATGGCTTCCCATTGAGTCCTTATGGTAGACATCTTTGGATATGAATAGAATCCAGTAAGCCCAGAATATCATTTAAGTACTGAGATATTTGCTTTTTGAATTAAAAAACATTCATAATAAGCTAAGTATAATGAAACTTGTATTGAGACTAACATGACATGAGCAGGTGATTGAAGCATAAGCCTTGTATAATTAAGATTATTTACCATAAGGGTACACATCCTGTCTTTACCAGAAATTGAACTGAACTACTGTCCTGTAGTTGACTTTAAGATGATCCAATACAATCAATACCTAACAGTGCTCCTAGTCTGTTTCCAAAAGTAGTCCCCAGCACAAACACTACTTTTTCCTGTTGGATAAAGTTTGTAAAAAAACAGCTGTGCCCAGCCATTTCAGGATTTTTTTAATTTTTTTTTTGGCCTTTTTTAAAGAGAGATTATCTTTGTGACCTGTTGTTAAAAGTTTCAAGCCTTCAGGGACCAATGGGCTTGAGTCTCCTAAAGATAATAATAATGTAGAAAACACCAGCCATATCCGTTCAGTGTCAGCATAGAAGTATGGTGTTAGTATGAATTTTTTCAGAAACTGAATTCCAACAGCAATGCAATAGAGATATAAAAAAAATTCTGCATGCTGTGTATATTGTATATATTGTATGTTTGTAGGCTATAGAAGAGCTTAGACAAAATGCTTTTCTCACAATCTAATACAACCACAATGCTTGGGTGCTAATTTAATATTTATTGTAATATGAAAAACTTGACATTGACATTACAATTAATTACAAATTTTATTTGCCTTTTTAATGCTAGACAAGGGGAAACAGTTAAATTATACACATCAAAAATTTCTACAGACTGTAGAGCATGGACTCAAAGTGTTTGGTGCTGCTGGTAAATAAAATATTTTTTCATTGCTAAATTGAAAACAACAAC
>JAQLOL010000026.1:14762916-14802491 GCA_029783665.1 Naso thynnoides | reverse complement strand
GATATGCCAGCCATGGAATTTTTTCTTTTCTTTTTTTTTCCAGTTTGAAGCCGTTGAATGGATGGTCCTGTGTACACTATAATCTTGTTAAAGCTGCTTTGGAGAGAAACGCTAACATCAATCATCAGGTTTGCTATTAGCGCAGGGAGGATAGTATATCCAGACTGATTTGATGTAAAACTAATACACAGCCCAGAAGCACCTACATTTTGTAGTAGTCTTTCCTTGATTTATACAGTATTTTTTCATTGTTTCCTCTTTTGACTTGAATTCTAAAGTCAAATCCTGAGTAAGACAAGCTTCTCTTCAATTGTTAGTGAAGGTTTCGCCTTGGATTGAGGCTTTCAAAGTGGAAACATTAAAAGATTCAAAATTTTTCAAATCAACAAATGGTGACAACGGTTAAGGTCGGATTTCGAATTTTTTTTACTAAAGTCGGATGCCCTCAGGCACCAAGATACTTCCTTCACACATGGTTTAGGTTAGACCAGATGTTGGAGTTATGGATGAGCTTGACCAGAACCAACCACCCATAACAAAACACATTTTTCACTCAGTAATTGAAAACAGTAGTGAAACCAGGATCAAGGACTAGGCAAAGTTTAGGGCCCTGAAGAAAAAGAGCATCACTGTCTTCTTAATACTATGTTAATTAACTAATTAGTGTTATATTTATTTATTTACCTAGGAATATTCCCATCGAGATTCAGGATGTCTTTACAAGAAGTCCTGGCCAAAACAGCAGCACGAACAACTGTGATGTGAGAAAACATAGAGTATAATTACAATAAAGCAACAAATTACATAGAAATTATACATATCATATACAGACATACAAATTACAATTAATAGTGCTTATAACAGGACCAGTGCATTCATTTTCCCTTATTCCCCTTATTAATTGGTGTTTTCTGATGTCCCTGATAAAGGCCAAAGATGGTCTAACGATAAAGTTTTTCCATATACCACAAGCACAGGTAGAGTTTTGACCTCTAATATAATTTTTCTCTTCTTTGTGCATCTTGAAAGTAGTTGAGGTTGTGCCAGAAAACTCCATTTGGCTTTTACAGGGATTTTTAAAATTTATCGGCCCCACTTACTGTATGTGTTAAATAAAGTAAATATTCTGAGGAGCAGGAGAAAAATTCTCCGTGGACAAAATCAAAACATCACATTTCTGAACGAGTATATGGTTTCAGTGATGCTTTTTGATGCCTGCATCTCCCTCGAGACCATTTTCAATTATGATTAAAAATAATGGAGCACATTCAAGGGACAGTATTGCTTTTCAATAATTGCAATGCTTTTCACAAGAGGCTATGGTCAGTAAGGGAGGTTGTTCAAACTCCACACAAATCAAACTAAAAAAAATACTCAGTTATTCAATACATTTCTGTGTTATCTTCATTTTCAGCAGGGTAGAATTTTTTTTCCCGTAATTCTTCCTTTTTTCCTCAGACTGATGTCATTAACAAGGCTTAAACAGATTTGGCTCCAGTTTCTTTTGTGGTGTCTTCCTGCTCCCAAACCACGTTTGCCTTGGAAATAGAGGTTAGCAGTAAGGAGCAGCCATTGCAGGCCACACCATCCACTAAATGTTTAACTTTCCTAAAGGAGTCATTCAAAACAAGAACGGGAACTTGTCTATTGGGAAATACCTCCGGATTAGGGGGGCTGAAAGATTGAAAAAGTAATTTGAAAAATAATGGGCTTTTTAATGACTAAACCTATGGGACACCCAGATGTGCTCTTTGTTAATTTTCACTAGTGTAATGTAAAATTCCAACTGCTTAATTACTCTAGGACACACAAAGCAACTGGTTTTTAACGAAGCAATTATGGGAACAGCTTCTACTACATTGCACCGCAGTTCCCATTCCCCACCAGCTCCTTCCTTGATGAACTACCACTTTTTGGTACAAGTTATCAAGCTTTTCATGTCTTAAGCAATGACAGAAAATCCAGAGTATTTCTTTAATCAAAGGTTTGTTTTGGCTCGAGAGACCTTGCGGAATTTGAATATGGCCTAATTCTCAATTTCTTGCAGAATAAAGTAAGTTAATAATGAATGTGTCATAAATAATACCGATATTTACCACAAATCTCAGTTTTTCTGAAACTGAGTGGCAGAGATGTTTTCCTGGAACACATTCATTTAAGGAATTTCTGACAAGGAGAACAAATAGGAATGAATAGGTCCTTTTTATTGTTATTGTATCTTTTGTAACTCATAGCTTTTGCAACTAAAAGTGGCAGTTTTTTTTCCTTTGCTGTAGCCTTTTAAGGTGCAGAAATATCGCTAAGGACTATATCTTCTGACATTTTGCTTGCCTCTTTTTTCCTTCCACAGATCAATAAAGAAAACTACCCGGGCAGCATTAAACCTCCTCCCCAACCCCTCCTGGGAGTAGCTGAGGAACAGCTGTTGGTAAATATCATTACAATATTACATGTTTTATCGTTGCTTTAATGGTGAAATATCAGATGTCCAAGCTCAAAAGACATTAACATTTAGAACAATCAATATAAGTTGCACATTTCACAAGAGACATTTTCCAGCTGATAGAGAAACTCGCCTGATGCCTGAGGTGTCACTCATTAATGGATGCTGTAAAGATCATTGTGATTTGTGGGCTTTTGGAGGGGATGTGATCCTCACATTGACTTGTCATGTTTTTTAATCAGGCTTGCATCACCTGGATTTACATACATATTACTGTAGATGAAGGACAATATATTCCCACACGCTGAGATGACAAAGTCAAAGTCTTTTTGTGTTTGCTATTAAGTTGTATTATTTGGTTATTCATATGCTCCACAAACAATAGACAATATATATTTATATTCAAATGGCAGCAGCATCAATGACATAAAAATTGCATTACCATCCTTTTGTTTTACATCAATGGGAATGTCAGTGTAACCTTTTTAATAAATTATACCAAAAGGTGCAGCACTTTCATTGGTACACCATTGTATTTTTTTTTTTTTCTTTTATTTAATTTCCATTTGTAAAAAAATACAGCGTGCTCTCATGGTTCCCTTAACATAAAAGTAATAGAACATACAAAAGGGAAAGGAAAAAAAACCCCACCTCAGTTCCAGACCAACTTCAAAAATTAAAATTGTGCCTTTGAGATGCAAATGCTCAAACAATATTCTTCATGTCGGATCTAAATTGCTAATGTACATAGTGTATAAACCCAGTGTGTCCCTTTCAAGACTGGATATCTTGGAGACACGAACCTGATGGTGCTGGTGTTGATCAAAGGGCCCCAGCCGTGTCATACATTTCCCCATGGAGCCACTGAATACATTGAAACATGCATATTCCTTGTTGAGTGTTTATGTTGTTTAATAGTACCAGACTTGTAATTAACCAACCTTCAGGAAGGTCACAAAACAGGAAAAAGAATATAAATAAACTCCTCTATGGACAAACAAATTGAAAAAAAGACCAAAGCAGCAACAGCAACAAAAAAAAGAAATTGCAACAATGACTTCACCTGCATCTCATTATTTTAACTTTTAATGAAAGGGATGCTGCTGCAAAAAATCCTCACCAAAACAGGGTTAAAATTCTTATTTGTTACCTGAAACAATCATTTTAAATTCAGGAGGTGTTCCTATGACAGTAGGCTACTCCTCTTGATACCAAACAGGGTAGCACCTTGATAGACCAACTATATGGATTAATAGCACTAGTTACAAGACAGCCCTAGGCCCCCTATATCTACGTTAATAGAGCCTATCCATTCCTGTCAGCTACTGGGGACTGATGGAATTGCAGGGGAGGCTGTGTATCCACACAGCAAATCATAAGCCTTCAGATATCGCTTGAGCTGGATGACTGCAATTTTCATTTAAAACCAAATATATTACAGTGAAATCTATCAAACATAGTCGGACAATTTTTCTCTGAAAGAGGTCTGGATGAGGGGAATAACTTCTCAGTGCAGGTTGCTTGTCTTCATTTCCAGTTAGAGTGGCCAATGCACACACACACACACACACCTTGTGAGGTCCAATCTAGCTGATGCAAACATTCTTCTTTGTGCGCTGTCATTGCAAGATCAAGTGTAGCTGAGCAGAAAGAGAAGCTGTGTTCCTGTCAAAATCAATCATGTCACAGTAGCGTATCTTTCAGTCCAGACATCATGGAGCCACCTGTTTGGTCCGAGAGACATGAACACTAACATTTGATTAACAGTAGTTTCAGCAGCAAGACATATTTTTAGAACATTACGAGGTGCAATAAATAAGCTGTTCTCGTTGCACACAAATGGAGCATTGTACAGTTGTGAGCATGTAGCAGGAGTAATAATGTGTAAGTATTCAAAGTTACATGTTCATCATCAGCACCTGGATTACGCATGTTTTTGTGGATGCTACTGCTTGCGCATGTGTGATTTCCTGATTACGGAGCAGATGCAGCATTGTGTGGGAGTCTGTGATGCTCTCCACCAGCAGCCGGGATGACCCAGACATGTGGAGGATCATCACTAGTGAAGAGATATGTGTCTACAGGTACAAACCAGAGACAAAACAGCTGTCTTCAAAGTAAAAGACCACACAGTTCCCAAGACCAAAGAAGGCGCTTCGGGTCAGGAATGCAACCAAGAGCATTCTAGTGGTTTTCTTTTACGTTTGCAGGGTGATGCACTGTCATTTTGTGCCCCAGGGACGAATAACAGCGACTGTGACATTCTCAGTCATATGAGGAGAACATTTGACACAACTGACCTGAACTGTGGCATGACAACATGCCCACTCACAGCGCATTCAAAACGTGCAAGTTGCTCACTCACGACACAGTCGTTGCTTCCCATCCTTTCTTCTCACTGAATTTGGTTTCCATCCTTCCTTTTTTTTCTGAGTCATAGCCATAGGGCCAAGTTTCAAGTCTAAAGTTAAATGATGTGCCTGTTCCACTGGTTGCAAAGATGCATGCAATGTAAGTGCTGATGATGTTTGTGATGTGTTACATAAAATGCTTACTCATAGAAGTTAATGCTTGCATCTGCTGCATTAAAATTAGTGTACAGCACTCTCGTTGTGCCCAATGGAAATATTTAATGCACCTCACTTTTTTTCAGCCATAAAGTGGCATACAGATTTTTACATTTGTTTCAGTAAATACATACTGTATGTATCTTGTAGGTTGGAATATAATGGCACAACATGTATAAGTTCTCACATGATATTATTATGATCCCCATCAATAGCTGCTCTTCCTGGGGTCCGCAACACTAAAAAAAGAACATACAACATCCATCTTACCGTGACATATTCCCCCCAAAATAAATCGAACTAGCTTATAATACAGCCAGTTTAAGGCTTATCTCTAATCCTTAACAGCTATCCAATGCAAGCTAAGTAGATAACACACCCTTAAGTTAAAATCATAAACAACTTAAAATGCCATATAAAAACATTATATGAAGAAATATAAAATCGAAATAACTAAAATACAATTTAAAAAAGTAAAATAAAAATGTAAACAAAGCATTCACAAGATGCTAAATAGAGCTGACGTAGATGTGCATCTTAAACTCATATTGAAGTAGAGTGCAGACAAACTTTAGCGCACAAATAGCCTTCTAGTATTAGTCTCTGCACATTCGTCATTCTGCACAGTGAAACTCATTCATCCCAGAAGAGTAGTAGCAACACACAGTATTGAGTGGAAGGGAGCTTTAAATTTTTAAACAGTTAAAATTTGGTCAAGGGTAAGTAAGAAACAATTTGGTACAGAAATGGAAGATTCACTCTGAGAAACTGGGTTGTCAGAGGTGAATATGTAGGCTATCCACACATCCACCATCCTGACTGCAACACTTACTTCACACTGCATGAGTCTGCAGTCAGAACATGGCACAGCTACACGCAGGTAATCCTTATATGCCGTCAAAATTTTATTCTTGCACTCTTCATGCATGGAGCTGCAATGTCAGTGGCACTGTACTCAATTCACAATAAGGTGAGAGAAGGGCTCTCAATTTAGCAAATTCTAAATCATACTCTACAGAGATTTTGATATCCAGAGCAACTAAATCTATGCTTCTACTCAGCTTTGTCTCAGCAAAGACAACCTGAACAGCATGTTGGGAGCTTACAGTAAATTGATGTTGAAAATGCAACATGACTTCACTCCACTATAGTTAGCACATGACGTATGAATGACAAAAATGATTTAAAAAGACCTTTTTCATGTTCAAGTCTCATTAATTATCATAGCTGTCCTGCCTGGTACAGTACTTTCATTCTGACAGTGAGTGATAGTTGGTTTCGTGGTGATAAGATGAAAGATCACTTACTGTGTAAACAGAGTAATGGGGACAACTACACAATGTCTGCCTAACCTTTGATAAAAGGTCTACATAATGGGACTGCCATAAGGGGGTTGCTTTCAAGTAAAATGTATCTGAGCAATGTGACAATGTTGATCACGCAAAGCTAACTCCCGCAGTGCTAATGGCACAGTGCATCTAACAAAATCCCAATTAAATGGCAACGTTAATGCACTTCAAGGCTGGTACAATGTAAGCACCTTGACAGAAAAAAGGAGGACACCTTGAAAGAAGAAAAGAGACGATGATATTCACTTCTGTCAAGTTGCATATTTCTCTTTCTACTGCTAATAATGACAAGGTTGCTCTTTGATGCAGGCGAGACAGTTTTTCATTTTCTCCTGACTTCAAATTCCAGGTATTTAATCCTCACTGGAAATGCCAAGCTTTGAGGATGTTACCCCAACTGTTCCTTCGGAGTTCAGTGCCTCAGGAGAGCCGAGCAAATATGAAAAACAAAGCGTTTGAAATTATTTCCTTCTTGTTGTTTTAGGTTCAGCTCTTGTTTTCTCAAAAGTTGGCAGCTGGGGCTTATGCTCACCTCTCAGTGTGAACGTGACTCAAACCCACAGCTGTGGTATGAGGAGAATGCCGAATGAGGAAGACCCTCCGCCTCCACTGTGATTAAGGAGGTGTGCAGTCAGGGAAAGCCATAAACATATCTGTGCACAGCCATCACACACATTCACACTCCCACGCGTTTATACACGGCCATCCGGATGTGCCAAAGGAACGGTCTGCACACAGACAAATGTCAACTCATGCACATTAACAAAGCATGGCAGGCAACAAAACAGCAAACTGAAAAAGAGATTTTTACACAAGCATGTTCACATGCCCTCGAAAGAAAACACAGACATGCAGCATTTATTCAGCAACAACAGTTTCATTTACTTTAAAACAATACTCAATGGGCCTGATTTACTAAATTTGTGTGTGTAAAAATGTGCAAACTTATATCACCTGCAAACAAATGTACAAACTAGGGATGAACAATATTGGATTTCTTGCCGATATCCGATATTTTACAACTTATTTGGCCAATAATCGATACCGATATCAATATGCTGTATATGTATATTTTTTCCCCACACCTAATTTCAGAGATCACCAAGTTTCTTCCGTAGTGGAACTTACATACAGTGTTATGCATACTTTTACAGTTTTGGCCCACTGGCAAATGCAGGCATAAAATACAAAGCTTAAAATTATGTAACATTTATTCCTTGTCCAAAAGAAGAAAAATACTTGACCTTAAGTTATGTAAAACATGTCATATTTGTTTATGACAACTGCTCGTAAACAAAACTAGTGAGATACATCCTCCTTAAAACTTGATGGTGCTCTTCCTGAGACAATCAGAACAACCCACAACCAGGACAAATTTGGCCTGTTTCACTAGTGACAAAATACGTAAACATAATGTCTGTCCACAGGGAACATGTGAGAAAAGAATTTTGACACAGGCATTTATTTAAGGAAACAGCAGCCTGTTATGTATTGGTTATTATATCGGCGGATATTGGTGTGCTGGGCGATATCCAATAGTTAATTTTAAAGCCAGTATCAGCCAATAACAGTGACATGCTGATAATATCGTGCATCCCAAGTGCAAACTCATCTACTAAGAGTGCGCACTGTGGACTGCATCTTTCAACTGAGCAAGATAGCGCACTCTGTCGATTTAGCACCTTTGCCTTAATGAATATGCAACATAGGGTGTTTTACCTGAGTGTATAAAATACAGGAATGAGAAAATGAAAATGCATTAATTAGCACAAACATTGTGATTTATCAAGCCTGAAAGCAATTTTGGTGACTGCAGTTTGCGTCCGTATGTAATACTTTTGAAAGGGAGGTGTCAATCAACCCAGCGTTGCGCACAGATGACTGCTGTAATTGGGGAGATGAGGAGGCAAAGGCAAAGAGAGATCGCGTTTCTACCTCTTGTGTCAACATTTTTAACATGACAAAAGAAAAATTAATACATGTCGCCTATCTAGCAATGCATTTTTGAAGCTTTTGAATGAGCACGGGACTTACTTTGAGCTTTGTATAAGACTCTTTAGGCTGCGTTCCTTGGAGTCTCCTATGAGGTAATTTATGCTTTGTAAAATCATTCCTATTCAAAATGAATAAAAATATGATTTATGATTATGATTTTTGTTTTATTCCCTCATTTTTGAGGATGGCACTCATCTGTTTGTTGCGCATTAATTCTTGTAGCCAAACAAAACAGAGCATTCACAACATTCACCTGTTGTCAGTCACACAATTATTCTAAGTGGATCAATCGCAAAAGGTACACCAACAACACGTGTAATATGTTAGAATGCACACGCAATTTAGTACCCTGTGTTTGGGATTTTAATCAATCAGGCCCTGTGTGACAGAGCTTTTCTGCATACTGTATCAGCACGTAGGAGGCTGCATTTCTTACGTTTTACAGTAACCAAGTTTCCATTAATTGTGAGGCAAAATTTTAAGAGAACTTTTGAAATCTTGCAAAAAGAAAACACAAATTAGGAGTGTTTCCAGCAATTTGTCTGGAGCGAATAAACTAGGCTGCCAAGTTGATTTGGTAAGAAGACGGCGGTTTAGGCAGTGTTACACATGGCTATTATAAACAGTTAGAAGAAGTAGAGGTTGCAGACTGTAAACAAAACATTGTGGCATTCTGTTGCTGTTTTCCATCTTAAAGTGCTGTTAGGATCTTTGGATGATCTATGAATACATCAGTCGCCTCATTGCTCCACATATACCTGTAGTTGTTGTTATCAGCCTTGTTTCCACCCGTCGGGAGAAAATCCAGGAAGATGGTGAAATCAGCTTCTTCTACTAAAATTTGACAACTACTTCTTTTGGGGAGCGGAACCAGAAGATAAATATTCACTACATCACAGTTAATCTGAAACAACTGTTTCCATCGCCCTTTTTGCACATTGTGTTTTTTGGCAAATGCAAAAAACATCTCAAGTGAGTGGGGAAAAAAACAACAACTTTTTTTCCTCAAAATTGAGGATATTTTTAAAATTTTGTCATTACCATTTTTAATGTGATATTTCCAAATGTGCTTCAAAGACATTTATGAAAACATGGCTGAGGAATGCTTCAAGACCCTTATGCAAAATATCATTCAAACCATTTCAAGTTTAAAATTAAAAAAAAAAAAATCACTTGAAAGACCCACATGTGCAATAGCTTGAAATTTGACAATGTGAGAAAACTTTCTGGTACTTTCGGGGTCTTCAGCAAGCCAGACAGCAAATATACAGTTCATGATGATGACCCCCATCCTTGCCTTATAGCCAAATTCTGTCATAATGAGGAATTGAAGTGGGTTCAATCAACCCTATCTCTCTGCTGTAATGGCCGATGAGACTTTGATTCAAGAGCTGTAATTGGTTTCCAGTAGGGCACAGTGTCAGTCTTCTATTCCCCAGTAACCCACATGTACAGTTTAAGGACATGGCTGCTTGTCACAAGTGCAGGCTTGGCTGGACAGGGAAGAAGATATCCACTGGAGACACTGGGGCTCTTCTGGCACGGCTCTCTGTCCGTAATGGCCTCCATTCACAGGCTCTTCATGAAAGGTTTTACATGGGAACTCCAAAGGCTAATTGGCCCATGGAGATCAAGCTTATTGTTAGTTCTGCATGGCTTCCAGCAGCCATGGCTGCCATATGAGTGCCTAATCACCACAGGGCTCCACACCTGACTAAACAAAGAGCACTTTTCTTAATTCCTCCCAAAAAGTGCTTCTCATTCTTTATCTTTCCCCTTCTTGCTTCATCTACTCTCTCCCTTCTCTTTCTCTTTTTCGTTCTGTCTCTGATGTCTAAGGTTATATAACAGGTCATGAATTATTGGATTAATACCTATGGATTTTATTTTTAATTAAACCAACACTATGCTTGAATGCTTAAAGCCTGCCGTCACATAACTACACTGAAAGCCCTTGAGGTCAAGAATTGTTTTTGCCCTCAGTCTGTTCTGTCACCACGTCAACACTTAAAATTATGTTGACACAAAAAGACAACAGCTAAAATGTTTTTTCCCAAGAAAAAGGTACATATAAACTTTTTTTTTATGGATAGTAAAGGGTGGCAGACTTTTCTTATCCATTTTTGCTGGACACAGTTCTAATTACCCTAATTAAAAGATATAATGGCAAGGGGCATGAGCACAGGTGGCATGATAAGCCTTTTTCCTCACAGTGAGGCTACATCCAGCTGATACCTGTTGTGACTTAAAAATAATACAATTCCTGAGAGGTTTAAGTTTAAATCCATGAATGCATAACAGTCTCTGCAATATCAAAGGTTTGGATGTAAAATGTCATTGAGCTTTAATATTCTTGTCTGTCATTTTGATTTGAATGCGCACCTGATTGCTCCATGCTGATAAGGCATTCAAGCGCCACAGGGCTCCCATTGTAAAGACACTTAAGCCCACATGAGCTCTGCTCCTGAAGTGGGCAGAAGGATGTTCTGTGTTCTGATGTGCCATCAGAACATTTCAAGCTCCTGCAATCTTGTAGTATGAAATTGCGTCTTGTTTTGATAAGTTATTTCCAAATCCAGCGCAATTTCACAATATTATAAGCAATTGTCGGTTGCACTGACTTCACTTAAATCATATGAAGAATGAATAAAGAAAAGCATATGAGACAGTTTATCAAATACAAATCTGATTACTGTGTTTTTAACTCTCTTTCACACAAATTTAACTGCAGGTTACAAAACCTGTAGACAAGCCATAAGAAAAATATCTCTGCACCAGCTTATACATAGGCTATGTGACTGTGTACAAGAGTATTGATGCCTAATAGCAGATATATGAGCCTACTTACTGATTAATGAGATTTTTGTTGTTTTCATATTGTATTTTAATGAATCATAAGACATGCAGGAGACAGAAGCACTCCTGAGCAAAGTAGCTCATTATGTGATGAGTATCCATTTGGAGAGAATACACACATGCTGCAGGCAGAGGTATGTTTAGTCCTTTAACTATTGATGACTCACTCACTAACCCCATTGATCGACCATGTATAATTTAATCAGCACCACACTGATACTTAATCATTAATATTTATTCCATATGTTCACAGGAATAAGTTTATAGAAAGTCTTAAAGGTGACATCACAGTATGGGAAGTTTTTTAAAATTAATTTTATTTAATTCATTTAGAACTTATTTTCAAACTTTTTACTTTAAATTGATGTTCCTCTCTGCATGATCTGTGTGTTTCAAGATACATGTTAAATGTTACATATTTAGCACTTATTCTGCAAGATGTTTAGGGACAGGATCGTACAGTATACTGCTGCAGATGATGTGAAAACCAAAATCATGCTCAGCCCTTTCTATCTCTGTTTGATCCCACGCTTGCTGGCTCGCCTTAGCGTTTAACAGCAGATGTAGAACCACTGTGCAGCTGTCTATGAGCAGCCTGAGGTCACAGGATGAACAAAGACTGTTAAACATGGAAAAGAGACTGCATGGTCAAATCTGGTTTGGCCCATGTGCCTCAATGACTTTTAGTCAGAGGTACAAATTCAAACCCAACAATGTGAAACATTTTTCAGCTCTTATTGCTCTGGAAACAACAGTTGGATCACTCTAGCATCTAAAATAATTGGATTATCGGGGGAGCAACACAAATGCCAGTTTAACTGAGATTTTTTCCACAAACAAAGAGATTTATTCAAGATGACCTGCTATTGAATACTCATTATGTTTAAGTAAATTGTGACCTAATTGGTACTTACTGCACAATAGTGCCAGAAAATTACTTTTGGATTGAACAGGGGCCTTAAATTAGCACTTTAAAGCAACATAGGGGATTAGTGCGGTGCAAAAACAATGCATTTAAAATTATATTAAGAATATAATATATTATCCTAATTAATATATTAAGAAGTGATTATTCATCTTAATTGTGCAGTCATCTTATTAATGAGTGCGATGGATGACCTACATATAAGCAGTATTTTTTTATTTATTTTTTTTAATTTCAGATAACCGACACAAGTGAGTCTTTCATCCACAAAAGTATGTACTTTCACAATTTTGACAGAACTGGCAACTATTATTTTATTTTTTGCTCTACAATGAATCACTCTTGAAAAAAAAAAAACTTTCCTGCAGGGGACAAAAGCATCCAAAATCCTACAAAAGCACATTAGAATAGAAAATAATAGAATAAACTTTCTTGTTCCCATAGGGAAATTTGTCTTGGGAACGGTGCTTCAGTCAGTTGCTTCACATTTGAAACCTTCACCGAATAAAAGTGTTTGATGCAAAATATTGTATATTATTTTGCAATGGCTTAAAATATTTCTTTGACTCTTCAAAAGAGGAAATCAGCTCGCTTTAGCCGGCCAGTCCAATCCAACAAACACACAGAATATTTCAAGGTATGGCTTAATTTTACTGAACAAATTGATACACAATGCAAGGTGTGCATAGCAACCTGCCAAACAGCTCAGAATGTTATTTATCCATTTTCTCTGTATTTTGATGCCAGATTACCATTGTGCATTATCAGTTGTATTTGCCCATGCTAAATACACAGCCGGTGCTGTATCTGATGGAAAAGCATATTCAATTATTAACTGATCTACCTCTGCTGGTGCCCATTTCCTCACAGATAAAAAGGCCTATTAGACTTATTTCCTCCTTGTAGATAGAATAAAATATCATGTCTTTTAATGGATAGGCCTATTTTAATCTCCCACATTAATACTTTAGTATGCAGGATATTATTGTTCTGTACCAATGACCATAATTAGTTTTGTTTAATAATCTCTGTCAATCCTAAAATTGCTCACTTGCTGGGACCCACATCTTGCTGGGAAGATCATTAATTTTAGAGTCTGCATAGCGTGGTGGGATGAAGATCGCCCATGATTAGGTGAAATGATGAACTGGGAGTTGTGTTTTTCAGGTGTGAGAAAAGCAGCAAAGAGGTTAACCGCACAAAACAGAGAATTGTTCCCTTGTTCTTTGCAAGGCTACAAAGATATTGTGGTATTTAAAATGGCTTGCCTATGCTATATGGATGAAAGGGATAATGACTCAGAGAAGTCCGCCCTCAAGACAAAAGCTGTGGATAAATGTGAAAAATTCTTAGAGTTGGCATGCCCATCGGAATAAACAAATAATTTAAAGACCATTTAGAGAAAAGAAGTGTGATAATTCTTAAGTTTGATAAATGTGAATAGTCTCCATTTACTTATGAAAACACAGCAGAGTACTCTGCTGTATATGATATATTACAGTGCAGGAGGCCGACAGTGTGGGTTAGTTATGGTAGATTTGTCATTTCATGACTTATGATTTTAATTGACTGACTTTCTCTCCGGGGAAGTGCTTTATGAACCTGTGTCTGTATCTTGAGCTGTACTCTAATACTCCCCTCAAGTATAATATATCGCGCATGCTTCTCCTTAACAAGCAGATGTGTCTCGTCTATAAGCAGCTGACCAAAAATAATAAAAAGCTGAGATGTCTGTGACCTGCGAAATGTTGCACACAAATATGTAGAGAAGTTTTGCAAAGAAGTAAACTTTGTAGGATAAACTTTGTTGTTGTTGTTGTTGTTGTTGTTTGACTTGGAGCCAAAGGAGATAGTCGCCTATCGGCTAAAAATGTCCACAGTATTATAACATGCTGCCTCTCCATCATTATTGATTACATCCAGTGCCACATTTATTATGCCATTCCTCTGCTTGTAATTTCAGTGCAGTTAGGTCATTCATTAAAATTAGTTGATGGGGCGCTTTTCCAACAAACTTTGGGCAGAAGGCAAAGAACACTTCAACTTAATATTAATACCTAAATTTGTAATATTACTTAGGATAAAAGTTTCCTGAGAACACCCTAAAGTGATTGCCAGTCCTTCATGAGACTGACATGGACAAACACACCCACACTCACACCGGAGTTTTCAGTCCATTTGACTTGCATAAAAGAAACAGGAGCATCAAGTTGTTTCATATTACAGTTTACACATTCTCAAACACCTGTGATTTCACTCTAAAACATGCACGGCTATTGTAAACAATTTCAAGGCATGATCCAAGAGTCCTCAGCACCGTCTCACCAAAGCATCATCACCCTTTTTCTCCATGTCCCCCGCCCCCCTCCCTCCTCAATGGCAAAGTCAAAATGGCAAAGCCTTCCAATCACATTACTGTATACCCAGGAACATTTAAATGCTAATGTTATAAGCTCACATGCCTAATATGATAAGCTGACAAGCTTATTATAAGCTCTGAAGTTTTAAGAGTTGCCTCCATTAGTTATCACAGGAGGCATTAAATTGCATCACTGCACTATGCCAGAAGGTATGGAGTTAAATTCCCTTGCAGAAGAGATTATTTTGGTTGGTTTCTGACAGCACTATACAGTGGCAGGATTGTACATGATGGTTTGTCAAGAGACGGGGAGGTGCACAGGGAGTGGAGCGCAAGTTGTTTGAGCTAAACGTGTGTGTGTGTGAGCGTGCACACAAGTGTCTTATCTACTAGGTTTCTTCAGTATGCGGCTATATAGAGGATAGTTTATCCGATGGAGAGCCGCATTCTCTGTCATCCTTTCACTCCTCAGTCCTGATAACCTATATGGCTACGGACAGCACTCAGGCTCAACACAGTCGCAATTATGCCATGTGGATCAGAGAACACTCTCACACACACACTGCTGCACACTGCTCACACATGCCTTTTCTATCATATGTTTTGTCGATTCCAGCGTTTCAGTTCCATTCTTAACTTGGCTAAATCTAGAACCCCACCCCCCCCCAAAAAAAAAAAAAAAATCCAAATTTTAAGGTTACAGCAAGCATTGTCGTCATATGTTGTTGAAGTAGCTCCTGAGCTCTCAAGAATTCTTTCCACAATTGTGGTTTTATCTGTTTGTCTTTGTTATCTAGCATCTTTCAAATGCAGTTTTAATTTTTTCTTAATGTCTAACTTTTCATGTAGTTTATGTCCCTGTAAAGCCCTATAAATTGTCTTGTATATGAATGGCGCTGTATAAATAAACTTTTTTAAAATGAAAGAAGAAAAAACTTGCAGGGTAAGCTGAAGGAAGGTAAGTTAAGAAAAACTCCAAACTTCACTTATAAAAGGAGATAAAAATTGATACTGATATAATTCCTTAAACGTCCTAAACATTTCAAGCACTTATTATGGATTATATTTGCGTTTACCTGAATATGCTGTACAAGTTTTTGGAACTGTGCATTAAGAGCCAATAGAAACTGGAGTTACCTTGCATGCAAAACAGACTTGGCCAGTAAAGTTGATTCTAATCTCTGTCAGCAATGACATGAGCCAACAGATGACAGTAACATTGTTATCTGTCCAAATCCTTTTCAGCAGTGCACATCCCCACCCCCACCATTTACAACGTCTGAGAGATCTCAAGAGGAAACCTTGTAATTTCCAATAATTCAATCAAGTCATTTACATTTGGGGTATTTACATTTTAATCAGGTCCTCCGTTCCACAGCAGTCCCATTGATTTACCTTATCATTAGATGATATACTTTGGACACATTATGAACGGCGGGATGCGAACAACTGGCATGGGCCTTGCTCCATGAACATTCGCCGGCCTCAATTAGTCAGTGATACTGCATCTAACAGCTGGCAGCTTCTGTCTGTCTAATCTCTCACTGCAGCTGTGCTGGAACAGGCAACATGCTAGCCTAATTAGCCATGCTGTCTCCATGGGAAAATGAAGCCTTGGGGTCCTAGATCAATGTTGCTGTCCCTTATTCACTCTCCTCCTCCGCCATGCATAAACAAAACCGCTCCGAGACCCACTCACTCAAAGATACAATAAAAAGCCATTGTTGTCACAGAAATGGTTTTATTACCCTCAGCGAGGAACTGTCATTATGTTGTTTCTCTGTTAGCACAAAGAGATTAGATATGTGGCAAAATTAGACACTTGCGTGTCCCCTAACTGGTACACTCATGTCAATTTTCTGCATTGCTACAGATGTGGTTTTAAATTGATTGGACTAGATTACCTTTTTATCAGGTTTTCCAGCTAATGATTTGTTTACCACATCAGCATCAAACACACAAAAAACCACACACACACTCACGAATACATGTACACAAATAACCAGCTGAAGCAATTTAATGTTTCGTTTTTCTTGAATTTTTTTTCTCAATTAAGTTAAGTAGGCAGTGATGGGGAATTGGGTTTTGCAGGCAGCATCGGCAATCCTGCTTTGACACGTACGTTACTATATAATGTCATCATCTTATGTATTTGAGATGTAAGTAAAGACAATGATTTTAAGACATACTTGAGTTAATATACAACAGAGCAATTTTTAAACAATAAAGTCTGAGTTTGCCTTTACATGAAGTGTACTTAAAGTCTGCAGCCTTACTGTCCAATGTTGGTGAGAAAGTTGAACTTAAAATAGCTGTAACCTCACAGATAAAAAAGTATTTATCTATGTACTACACCTTCACACAAATTAAATGGATTGCAAAGTGGGTGAGAAATGAATGCATTTGCAATTTCTATACTTAAGGTACAAAACAGGATCAGTCTACATTCTTCTGTACGAGGTTCTAGGAAATACATCACACCCTCAATGCTCCAAAAAATAGCAGCAATTATAATCGGCTGTTCGCCATGTCATGTGCATCAACACATTCCTGGCACATGGTTGGCAGCCCGATGGGCTGAGTGTCGAACTGTTAAACTCTCATTTCCTGCTCCATATTTGGGAAAGGCTCAGATAACACAGAGTATATGATTTGTTGTGATCGCTCAAAGAGTTTCTTTATAATGAAAATGTATTCAGTATTCACCATTTCTTGTCTTTACATCCACACCATGAGTCCATGAAAATCTGAACATTGTGTTTTCCCTCCAGAATAAATATAAATGAAGAAACACATGTGGGCAAATGCAAGTCCATTATGAGAAATCAAAATAGATTTTTGCAAAACTCATTATATTATAATGGTCTTTATTCATAAGATCTGGCAATTTGACACCAACTTCCTGACTCTGAAGCTACTGCTTAAGAGACTTCAGGAAGTTTTACTTCCTTTTACGGCTTTCAGGCTGTTTGTTTGATGTGGAGATGCATGGTGTCATTGCTACGACCCCTGTTTGCAGTAACACCAGCCCCCTCCTCCACCCCTGCTCAGTGGGGCCCAGCGTGGGTCACAAACCTGTAATAAACAGGAGGGGCCAAGGCTCGATTTGGGAAAAATGGGCACTTTCCGCAGCATCTGAAAACGTCTGGAGTAATGCACTAAATTATTAGGGTCAGTGACTCCACCCGCTCTGTTGATTTGTCTGTGGACACAGAAGGCTCACACTGACATTGAAGGACATTTTTCCACCGCCAAGGACTGTAAATTAAGAGACATGCCTTCACCGGAGCAGCTTATGTGAGGCAACATGATTGAAGTGTTTTACTATAACACCCTTGTTGTTGCAAAACACACAAACACAACCTCGCCAGCGTGTGAGGGTGAGAGTGTAGTGTTACTAAAACAGATCTGTTAAGACAATGGGGTCATTTCTGTATTAATGATAACAAATAGATGTACTCAGTGTTCAGTCAGTATATCTGTCATTTAACCCAAAGAACACACACCAACACACACACACACACAAAGCACCAGGAGTGTATTTTTAAACATCTGATACCCACAGTGATGTACAATTGCAGCTAATCAGCCTAATGAGCCAAAGATTGCAGCAGTAATCAGGCGTCATTAGGTTTATGAGTATTTATTATCTGTGGCACGGAAATAATAAAGAAGAGCACCTCTTGATGATGCCACACAAAGGAGTGAAGCCCTGAAATTTGTTTATTAATGGAGCTCTGTCACCTGGCCGCCACAACTCAACAGGCCAGGTCATCCATCAATGCTGGGCCCTGACACCCAGAAGATAGATGTACTTCCCTGTTCTGACCTGGATGTTAGACAATTCAAAAGCTGGCACAAAGAGCCACACATGGTTCAGGGTATCGTGTAGGTGGCCTCGGGCAGAGCTGTCCCCCCTTGTTTCCTTCCTTGTAGAATGTCTGTGTGTGTGCGGCATGTCCACATCCATGGCAGAGGAACACAGCATATGCAAGTGTGAAAAGTCGATTTGTTTGCCTTCAATTCCAACCGTGCCTCATCTCGTTTGCCTGTGAGCAACGTTTTATACTGGTTCCAGCCAGTTTTGGGTGACTAGGGATGAAGCCTCCATGCAGGTCTCCTCCATGTTTTCTCCCTTTTATTTTAGCTGCTTGCAAGTGATGTCATGCTTGTTAGGAATTATATTACATACATACACAAACAGGCCACCCAATCCATCTTGCTTGCTTTCAGTTGAAAAAGCATTTTTTTGTACATTTTCAGGTTGAAATTGGATGTAGAAGTGTAATTGGAAAACTGGAAATACTGGAAGAATCCAAGAGTGTGAGGGAAGGACAAATGTGTGTGTATGCGAAAAAAGAGAAAGTGAGAGTGCTGGAGATGGAGAGACTTGTGTCTTGTAAAAAAAATAAATATTAAAAAAAGATGGATTTGTGCAACTTGTCATTGTGTGTGAAATACAACCTGCCCATTGCTTGTATTGCCGATTCCTCTTGGGACTGGAGTACACAGAGATAAGAAGGGATATTGTGAGAGAGGAATTTTATCTGAGTCTGTAATGTGTGTACTGTACCACTTGGATTAGTGTCCTGTGCATCTCCTTAACCCACAGAGAAGCTGATGTGGTCAAGCTCCATTCAGGAAAACATGATTGTTGCTCCAAATATTATTGTTGTTTCCCTAGTCCATGTCTCTTGACTGAAGCACACTCATACCACATAGACAGTTTGTGAGAGGGTTGAGAGTCATTTTGCTTTGGAGGAAACATCAGAGAACAAAAAATGAAAAAAAAAAAAAATTGTGCTCTTTTCTCCAAAATTTGATGTTCAGACAGAAATTTAACAATTCCATAAATGTACTTATACATCAATTAAAAATGCATCTTGTACAGCACATCCTCACCCCACCAGCTCAGTGTTTGTGGGCAAAGCGGTCCCACTCCTGTAGCCGCAGATCCAGCTCACTGTATCTGAAAACAGGCTTACATTAGCCAAGAGCTATTTCACAGGGACAGCCAAGCAGAAAAATAATTCAAAGGCTTGCTTATCAAGAAAGCTGGTGTGAAAGTTCAACAAATGATTATTCCTGAGTCAATGTTCACATAACCGGTGGTCTGAAATGGGAATGGATGTCAGGCGGAGATTCTGATTCAGTGAATTAATTGTTATCAGAATCAGCAGGGGAGGATGGGAGTCAGCCGCCGGCGCCGCAGCGATCGCCCCACAGGACGTTTATATGTGACAACACAAACCGAATCAGTCTAGTGTAGTGGTGGTAAAACTATTCTCTCCTTGGTTTGACACATGCAGGCAAAGTGACGTATTATATTACACATACACTGTCTTAAATATATATATATATTTTTAAAAATTGAACAGAACGGTTTCAACAGGAAGAAAAATGAGAGAAGGAGAAATCTAAATGTTTGCATATTTCATAGAAACAGTTCAGTCTGACATGTTGGCGTGTACTTTTATTCTCTGCAGTTCTTGTCCAGTCTGTTAGGATGTTGAGTCACTTTTTTTTTTCGCATTTCAATTTCATTTATCTATTTATCACAGAAAAATGCATGGACAGCTTGGTAATTTGTTGCTCTGCTAATGTCTTGACACTGCTGCAGAGGGACTCAAGAGACATTGGTTGCAAAACTAATGTTACAGTTAGAGAGCTTATTTTAAAGTCTGTGCAGTGTTGGATCAGGTCAGTTCCTCTTTTCAGTCAAGGCCATGTGAATGGCAATGGCACCAGTCTGTTAGTCAGCACCATGGTTCACTGCTTTGCTCCAGACTGAAAAATTTCAACAATTATTGGATGGATTGCCATCAAATTATTTTCAGACAGTCATGGCACCCAGGAGTTCAATCTTAATTACTTTGGTAATCTCTAGCTTCTCTGGTGCAACCACGAAGATATCATTTATAGTTCAGAGAAAAATTTAAGTCAACTTCTGAGTGGATTACCATTAAATATTACACAGATATAATTCATGGTCCTCATATGATATTGTTTGTCTCCAGTTAGCCTCTTAAATTTTCTTTAGCACCACCATGAGATTGACTTTTATGGCATAGTCAGAAATATCTCAACTACTGGATACCATTAAGTACTCTACAGATATGCATGGTTCCCAGATGATATATCAGTGTAATGACTTCAATTATCCTTTGACTTTCTTAAACTGATTTGGACATCTGTTTTTGTTTGTTTTTTAATTGAATCACTGTATCTGTACAGTTGAATGGATTATTATAAACTTTCATCCATAAACGTTGCCCAGAGGATGAAGTTTTATCATTTTGGAGCTTCTTTAATTTCAGATTAATTTTCATTCTGCCAGAATCTTTGGTTTGTGACCAGATATCTTAAGAACTAATTACATTTCCATCAGTTGCAGATGTGATTTTTGTTCAGTGCTCATTAGCAAACATTAGCGTGCTGACAGGTCAAACTACAGCAGTAACCACTGTACCATATTACCTGCTGAACATAGAGTTTGGCACTGAAACTGGCTTTTAGTTTTGTTCAATTTTCTGTGATAATTGTCTGTTTTTCTTACAAACATATAACTATAATCTATTTTTATCACCATAAAGAAATAGCAAATGTTTTATTATTCTTCCATCTCCGTTAAACTTACTTTGTATTTTAAATACAGAAACAGAAACAGAAGATAAAACACAGTGCATAATGAGATGGCTTTGCAGGGACTTAACAAGATAATCATAGAGAACAATATCTCATTGTCAAGTCCCATAATGTTACTGACAGTGCAGCTATAGAGAAATGTCAGAAACGTTCCTTGAATTGATACCACCAACAACAAAACATGTTCATCTCAGGTTGAGGGAGGAGCAGGGGGGAGAAACAGGATGAAGGGCCCTGGGCCTGATTATGATAAATGTCACACTTTGAATCATATGTTTTTACTAAAATTATCTGACAGACCAAAGGAAGATTTATGAGTCTGCACAATATTTGTATTTTTTCATCGTGTTCGCTGTGGATGTGCCCTGGCACAGTCAGCACCAATTCAAACACAGCTGGCCTGCTCAGGGAAATTCATCTACCTTCATTAGGAATGCCAAAGTGACTCTGAAGATGCAATTCATTAATCCTCGGCAGTGAACAGTGTTCTTCATATTGTTATGGAAAATCAATGTGATTGAGCTGGAGGGCTGCCAGCACTAGCTCCTGTTAAGGAGCCATGGAACACAGCTCTAATTTATGCAGGCAGCATCACCAGATCATGGAGAAAAGTCCCAAAACATCACATGATGTTAGCCTTACTTAACCACGAGGTCAGCATCATCACAGAACAACAGCATGTTCACAGTGTAGGTGGGTATCTGACAATGTGTTAATGAGGATAATAGATGATATTGCAGCACTTTCCTTCATCATGCAGGTTCTCTGTCTTGTATCTACCAGTCCTTAGCTCACCAACATGCAGTAAATGATCACTGACAACAAGCCGTAACTTCCTGTGAACGTATGATTCAACTAATTACAGAAATACTACCTTCTTAACAAACATTGCAAAGTTACAGAGCAGAAAGATAAAATAACAAAACGTGCTTTAAAAAAAACTTTTTTTTTAAACAACCTGGAAATATTTATTTAGTGTAAAAAGGATCTACAGATGACAAAACTCCCTTACTTTGTATCTTTGAAAGGCTCAGACTAGAGGTAAAATTAACAAGGAAAGAGAAAACTTCACCATGTCAGTTTTGATAGGTTTGGGGATAAATTGCATATGATTTGCATATTGCATTTAAAAAATCTCCAGGAGGCTTCTGAAGAGAGGAAGGATTTCTAAAAGACCTCTGAGTTCTAAAAGTAGTCTTTAGATTAGGAGTCAGGCAGTGCAAATGCTTATCTTGAGGTCAAATTTGATTGAACTGCAATACTAAAGCTGCTATTTCATATTAAGTAAAATATACAAAACCTGAAATTTACAAATTTCAAAATGTCAAGAGCTCAGGGAGCCCATGGGTATTCTTCAGCTAAGTCTTAGGATACTGGCAGACATCAGTTTCAGATTCTGTTGCTGTTCCAAGATTATGTCGAGGATCATTTGAAGTATTTTCAGGGCCTTGCACACTCCCTAGAATATGTTATATGATAACTGATGCTGACTGGGAATCATTTCTTAGTTTAAATTTTGACATTCAGAGCAACATGTGGCATACAGATATAACAAACTTCTTTCACTTTCTCTCTTCAAAGAAAATATGAGGAAAAAAGTATGTGTTTAACACTCTTATCACTGGGCCCATGAGAGCATTTGCACCAACTGCAAGTTAGAAACAGACACAGAGGTATAGCAGAGGAAGTACCATGTTTTATCACCCTTTTGTGCTATATTATATATTCTAAATAGATATTTTGAATAAGATGGTACTGATAGTATTCTGTCAGAGGTTTTTGATTTTTTATTTTTTTGTTGGTGCTGAATACTGGCAATTGTAATCTTCCTTAAGTTTTTGCGTATCTTCAATATCTTCAATTCAGGGAATTGAATCACCTGTAGATATCTTTTTTTAATTACATATAATTTAGATTATATATAATTAAGAATTAGAGACTTGCATTCATGAGACTTCAAAGCTGTTATCCATAAATTATGGCTAATGGCAATGTTAATCAACTTACAGAGTTTTACTCAACAATGGCAATAAAGTCTCACTAGTACCAGCAGACTCGCTTTGCAACCCAGTATCGTGCCAAAGCATGTACACTGTAACAAGTTTCACACTGTTTTCATATATTGTTACACATCAAAATCAACAGCAGGAGCCCAGTAGTGTCTTTTATTTCACATTTTGTAATGGCTCAAATAAAAGACAGGCGTCAGCACAGCCTTCCCCAACAACGGCTCAACTTCTCTGTAATTCTGACTTCACTTCAATCACCCCTCATCCCTGCTAGGAGGAAACAATGTGCAGAACCTGTCAGCAGAAACCAAGTATTTCATTGTTTCATGAGATACTAATGCTGTTAAAATGGGTAAAATAAATAAATAAAATAAAAAATAAATAAAATGTAGGCCAATATTTGCAAGAGCTACAAACAATGGTGAAGAACAAAGGGTCAATTAATTAAAGCTAGCCTTAGCTAAAACTAATTTAGGATAGGCCCTATGAATTTATCCACCTGTTCACTGCAGTAGAAATGTATTTTGATGGTCTTATATGCTCAACCATTTTAATTGAGTTTAATGTATCATGTAATTGCAACAGTTGCTAAATTCATATGGTTAAAAAATAACACCAGACCACAGTCTCACTAAAGATAAGTACCCTTGCTTATAGGACTGTAGGACTACAGTATTTTATATTTCATTTTTGCTAATGTAATAAATTTGGCTAAGATCAAACTTTAGACAGCTTTTTTCTCAACTTGATGTTTCTGTTAGATCTTGTCTGCTATTGCAAGGCAGGAACAAGGCGTGGCCTTTTTTAAGATAAAATTGACCCATTAAATTTTTTATTTTTATTTATTTATTTATTTATTTATTTTTTACTCCCAGTCTCTCTTCCTTTTTTTGGCTGTGACCTTGAATAAATTTTGAGACAAAGAAAGTCATGTTGACTATTGTAGCCTATTCCAATGTCGTAGAGGTCTAGTCAGACAGCATTTTGGCTAACTGCAGGTAAGAAAGTGGCTAGCACCTTAGTGGCAAACTAGAAAAATGAACCAGCTCCAAACTTGCATCTTCATAACCTCATGTCTCAGATAAATTTATAACCACATAATAATAAAATAATTTTATTGGCATGCAGGAATTTAAACTTATTAAGTACCAAAGGAGGTCAGCCTTTGCCCTGTTGGCATCATATCATTGGACTACTTGTGTATGTTTAATTAGTGTTGAGAACTGACAGGCCCGCTGCTCCGAGTTCCTTGATGTTTGCTGGTTGCCTCTGGCACCACTGACCACATAATCATTGCTGGGCACATCAGGGACAGGGCTTGATTTTCAAAGCCTTTCGCTCCACTGATTCGCTGTGCATCCATGAGATTGATCACAGTGGTTTATCTGTGGCAACATGTGCTTCATCCCTTCAGATTTGGGAGGTGGTCGCCTGAAGGGGTTGTGTCCTTGCTCCGGCTCTGGCTGAGGCACCACACGAGCTGAGAGTAGGAGGGACACTGTGACAGCAATACAGCCATGGACCATCAGAGGTTGCCTGTGGCCCCCTTGTGATTAAAGCAGAGCAAGGCACAAAGAGGGACAGAGGGAGAGGAAGAATGGGAGGGATAGAGGGAGAAAGAGAAAGAAAAAGAACTGAAGATACCATCAACTGTTGCTTCTGAAGAGGAAAGATAAGCGTGGCCTAACATTCATTTGGTTTTCTACTCAATTAGACCAAAATTATTTCTTATCTTTCTCCCCTCAGAAAACTGTCAACATATCAAAAGATTGAAACATTGAGGCAAACTTGATGGCAAAATAATAGGCCAATTTTAAAGCCCGAGATGGAAGACAAAATTCTTGTGTAAACAAAGCTGTGTTTTGGTGCATACATTGTATATGGAGAAAGCATCTCCACAGTGATTACAAAGCAAGAGTGGAATTTAAATAGATGAAAATAAATGTAGTGGCACTAAATCAAAGCAGGAGGTAGTTGCTACTGTTTTTGGTATTCAGAAGATGGTGCTATTTGTTTGAGTATGCATTGTATTCATGAATCTGTTTATTTGCTCCCTGTGGCTTTCACAGCTGCCCTCTGCAGAAAGATTGTGTTTTATCAACACTGCTTGACACTGCCAGGAGTGATTGTTACAAACATATGCACATTCTATATTAATTTGTCGGGGCTTCCAAAAAAAGAGAGAGAGAGAGAGAGAGAGAGAGAGAGAGATCAATGCTATGCAAATTGGTGCTCCTTTGCTCCTATTGTGTAAATCCTGTGTATGTTAGAAAGTCATTTTCATGCTGGAGACAACCTCTATTACAGTTTTTTGCTGCTAACACTGCAACAGCAACCAAAACAAATCCCATTTTTAAATATTTATTTCAGCTGCTGTTATTGAAATCCATATAGTCTAAATAAGAAAGGTATCATCACCTTTTCACCTCAGTTTACGTAGCAAATAGGATTTAAGATTTAATTTTATGTTCTGTGTTGCAAGAAGTGAATTAAACAAAGTACCTGCAGCTGGGACCAGTCATGCCTCCCAAAAAAGAGAGTAAAATCTAAAATTTGAGTAAAAGATGTAATTATAAAATCTAAAATTTTATTAGACGTGTGATCTTTCCTCATTCCTCTACTTCAGTGCAGCTTTTTGCACAACTTAGAAACAGGAGAGGGACTTTTGACTGAGGCAAGAGAGGGGAGAGTTGGGTAATTTACACTAATTTGAGCAAACTCAAATCTCAGAACCTATTCCACAGGAGACCTCAAGAGCACTTTCAGAAGGTAAAAAAAAAAAGAAAAGTGGTAGTGTAGCCAGGAGAACAAGATCATTATTTCCATTGCACTTGTTCCATATACTGTAAGCTAGAGACAAGCCCACCGAGAAGGGAATTGGCATTGATTTTTCTTTAGAAATTGATTTTTCTTTTCACTGACAACAGTGTGGAGGCCTCAAAATATATCAACAGGAGTGAATATGAACAGCAGAGGTTCATCGAGTACCTACTCCAAAATTCAAACCTATCATCTGGTCATATGTGGGTCTCTTAAGGGCAGAAGAATGTGGTGGTGGATATCACTGTTGAAAATAAAAAAGTATGAAATGGCCATTAAATCAATTTCCTTACTCTAACAGCAAATACTAAACATTGTGGCATAATTTGCAACTTCCACTTAAAACTTACTAAAAAAGAGAACATAGCTTAAAGGCTTTTTAAAGCAATATATCTTGATTTTCGGATAGAAGAATTTGATGAAATAATGTCACATTAAGACAATTTCAAATGAGTTACAATGGATTTTGGAGGATTCGGTTTGGTGACAACAATCAGCAATCACAAAGACAGAAAACTCTTGCTGATGAGGCAGACATAATAAAGAGTTCACCTATCATAACCTTGATTTATCAAAATGCAATGCAATAAAAATGTGTCCTTAAAAAAAACTCTTTTTAAGTAGAAAGAAATCAAGGTTTTCCTGCATCAACATAGTGCTAATCCATTGAAAGAAAACTAAATGTTCAGGTTAAGATTTATATCCAACTCTGGAAGTAGGTTCTAAAAAACATTTTTTTGCTTAGATGAAAAGTACCATATAGCTACCTCACAGTAAAAGTCTATAGACTCTCTGAAAGACTTTTTTGAAAGGGTTTTTCTTTAGAGAAGCTAAAAGAGGAGCACAAATGTGCTAATATCTGCATGTCTGTTTTTTTTCCTTTCTTTTAAAACAGAAAAACAAGCAACAACTAACTAGATTAGTGGCAAAAGATGGGGCAAGAACTGTCAACTGCAAAAATATATTGGAAATTAATGAACAAAACGCATGAAAGCTAAATGCAGTATTATTTGAGTGGGGAACCTTTCCTTTTCACATATAAACCTTCCCATATAGGCACTTACTGTACAGTATACTCTGTGCATTGACAAAACATGAGGCCTCAACCTGTCTTGATTCCTTTACTCTTGCTTATACGCAAACTTCCTCCTTTTAATTCCATCTCACATATTCTTCTCTACTGCATGCATTTTTAATGGGACAGCGTCAATAATTGTTACCATGCGCAACAATGGCAGAGGGTGCAGAGAGGTCACATCTCACACAACAAGGCTTAGTTAATAGGTCAGCTGATTGTGTGTGACAGTGAATGAAAGAGTGAGCATGGCCAGACTCCTTGCTGTGGCTGCCTCAGCTTCTCTGCTTAAGGTCGTGTAAATATGCACCATATTAATGTAATTATGCAAAACCATCGGGTGCAAAAGCTGTCCAGAGCTGACACATCCCATTCAATTAGAGGATCCACTGATGTAACTGATGTACTTACTTCCTAGGAAGTGACACTCATTCTCAACAACAAATTTCATTGCTGTGGGCCAATTTGATACACTTCCAATTTTGCAGCAAGAGAGCATGTGCAGAGTGACATGCTGTATAAAATCCAGTGTGGTTCTGAAAAAGCACAGGATTAGTGGGTTTTTCTTTCCCTCTGTTCCTAATATATCCATCAGTGTGCAAGGGACGTAATTATTCCTGAAAGGTGGAACAAGGAAGTGGCTTTTACGCTTGCAGAAAGCATTCCTCAGAATGATGACCGAAGGAAGTGAGATCAAAAGCAATTAACTACTCGGGGAGGAGAGTCACAGGGCTCTAAATCTTATTGCTACGCAGCACTTAGGTTTGTGTTGTTGTTAATTACCAAAGTAGCTCACATAAGTGAAAGAAAATCAGCGTTTCTCTTAATGAATTCCTCTTTGTTTGTCAATAACTGTATACTCTATAAAAAGGCAGGGTAGCGATGCAAATAAGTTTTTTCCAAGCCCATCCTTTACAAATGGTTGAGCTGAGATAGCAGCTTCTCATGTGTTGTAGTTATCTCGCTGCTGATTTCAACTGTGTGAAAGTTCATCATTCCTAACCTCCCACATGAAACATTTTTAGGACTGCTGTCATAGCCCTGATACCCTCTGTGGTTTAGATTGACAAGCGTTAAATAGCTTGGCGGCAGCTCCTATATGCTCTATTATCACAAGAGGACTTATCGACTGTGCCTGTTTAATGCATCAAGACTCCTCCTGTAGCACCCTGTCTCTGGCCTTCATCTATGATTCATTTTTATTACCCATCATTCCCAGGACACAGGCCCCCTGAGGCTTCTACAAGGCACGTGGGGCGGAGCGGAAGTTAGCTGACACCTAATCTGCTCAGTGGTGGACCAGCGTTATTTATTGGATCTCTCAGTGTATCCTGATTTGATGACGAATGGAGCCGGGAGGAGATTAAGCATTCAGCGTACATAGACAAAACACAGTGTGGTGAAAGCAAGGTTACAGGGCACATCCTACATTGAAAAATACAATGAGATAAAAATTCATAGCATGTCTGTCCCTCCCCCTCCCCTACCCAGAAAATATATTCGAGCGAGTCAAAGCTTAGCTAACAAACCCTTCTGTATTTCTCAGATTACTTTAAACAAAATCACTTTGACCAGCACACAGTGATTCTCTGTGCTGACAACTTCCTTGCAGATAATTTCCCTGTGTGCCTCTGTGTACATTTTCCCTGTCTTCGTCCTCTATCAAATTTAATCAGTCTCAGCTTTCCTGGAAGGTAAAAATGCAATGCGACTGACAACAGCAGATCTCCATTAATTCCTGAACCACCGTGGCTGCTGGTCCAGTGTAATATTTGTCTTAGCTAGGAGGAGGGAGTGGGGTATGTAAATTGTGTGGAATATGTTTCTGAATATCAACTATTTGAGATGCTCCCCCCATGGCAGGAACTTCTTTATCTATACTGTACTGTATGTGTGTTCCTTTGCTCAGTGTGTGACTTGATTTTACCCAACAACTAAAGTCCACTTGCTTATAAAACTCATAAATTTAACATTGACCAATAGTATTTTGAATGTTGTCTTTATGAAACATGTTGCATGAAGGGTTAGGTGTCTTAACTCTTGTGTACTAATTTTTTCCATCTGATTTGCAGAAAAATGCAACAGGTTTTTAATGAAAACTCGACCTGACACATTAGTCACTAAACCTTCCTCTTTGGCAGAAATACAAGGATAGGTCTTAAAAACGTGATGTAACACCCCTTTAAAATACTATTTCCAAGTCCAAGCCAGTCTTCTCAGTTTGCCACAGTGCTGCTTATGGTGTTGTTTAATCAGTTCTAAGATTTAAAATCTAAAAAAGAAATGTAACTGCACATCACAGTGATGAGGACCACAATGACGCTGATTGGTCTGCTTGGTACAGACTCACATTTCCACAATTCACCCTCCCTCTTAAATAGTTCAGTGTTCGTACAGACCATCTCGGTTTTCTTTTTGTCCTTCTGCTTTGCAATTCCTGATGTAAAAAAAAATCTTATATTCCATGTGTAGCCGTGAGATCAGCTCCAACTCCAACACGATGCTATTAGCTGCACTCATCATTGCTCATGGTAACGAAGAACACATCTGTGACGTCAACACAGACCAAACTGCAGAGCAACGTGGACATTAGGGATGTGCATTTTGCCTTTTTTCTGTACACGTTTAAATGCACATTATTTACCTCGTCTAAAAGTTTTATCGTCCATGACATCATATCTATAAATAGAGTTGCATTAAATGTGCACATCTGTGGCCTTCACATGATAAAAACTTTTTGCTTCGCTCACCGCCAAGTAGGGCGCAGAGAGCAGGCACGGCGGAGGCTTGGAGACAGTCACTGTTGCTAGGCAACAGCCACGCCGGCTGTCACCCCGGAAAGTAGAAGAAAAGGGAGAAGAGGAAAAAGAGTTTGTTCGCTATGTATTTAAGTTTATCTCCTAAGAGGGCTTTTGCACTTACCACACAAATTATACAGTGGCGAAAAAAAATCAACCATAACAAGTTTGTGTGCATGAAATTTATTACGTCGCTTCCGTCTTTCTCTCCCTCCTCTGCACATATGTGTCGCTTCCAGATAATCTCTGGTCACACAGAGCTGATATCTCACTGGTTGCGCTTTAGAGGATCAGTGGCAAACTAGATTAATTCGAACACACAAGGGTTATGACATAGCCACATTACATCATAAATCCATCAATCAGTGGTCAGGGGACAAATCCAAGCGATGCACAACGCCAAGGGTAGCGGTGTTGCTTAGTCACGCGGTGTCGCCCTCTCCATAGAAAAACAGTACTGCTGATCATGTGTAGAGGCCTTAACAGAAAGTAGCATCTCTAGCTCAACATGCTCTTGTAACAAATAAATAAATGAAACGTGCACATTTGAACGTCCCCTAATTAGTCCTAAATGGGTAGTGATTGATGCTGCGGTTAAACGGAAAATCATTTTAAACTGAACAACCCTAGTGGACATGCTGATGCACAGGAGTAAATGCACTCAATAGCGCAGGCCACTTGTGTCGCTTATGGCGTGGGTTTTCGTCAACACAGAGGCATAAATCAGGCTCAGCCTATAAACCCACAACCTTTATCAAGGATATCTGCGAAGAATCAGTCTGTTTTTTGCGAATGGGTGCAAACCTTAGCCAGCTAACCTTAGCACCCACTTGCAAAAGCCAGAACTTTATTTCATTAATGTAACTCACTAAAATAACAGCAGCTATTTCCTATTCTCTTTCTAATCACTAGAAAAGTGGTAGAATTTAAATTTGAATGTTTTTGTTCACTCAACTGTTTTAACAACACATGACAGTACTAAAATTGAGAAAGACGGGACTTGGACTGGGAAATAGTATTTTTAAAGGATGTTATGTTAGACTAAAAGACCGCATTATATTGCATCACAGTTTATTCTGTCAGTTGTCTTGTCTTAGAAAAGCCTGAACCCTGAACTTCATATTAACAGAGCTCACTTAATCACTTGTAGAGCTCACTTAATTAATTAGCTGTGGTCAGTGAATTTTGGTCAACGACTGGCCAGTAATGTAAACCAAATCTCCAAACCACACTCTGTGGGTTTTAACTGAATAATTAAAAAAAAATCTCTTCGAAAAGCTCCAACCTTCCTGCCCTCCCACTCTCTCAGAACAATTAAATAAAAATATAGCACATACACTGACATTTCCTGACTAACATACTGTGTCTAATTTGTTTATTTGTTGTGGTATTTATTCCAATCCCACTTTTTTCAGCAGTTCATTAAGTGTATTGATTCATTGTTGCAGTTATTTTCTCTAATGGATAACCACCAAATTGAAATAACAAAGGCAAAATATCATCCTTTTTTGCTGGATGCTGTGCTCTGCAAATGTCTGACTGAAGACCATTTGGATTATTGTTTTTCATCATGATGCATGTACTGTATGTACAATATTTCCTGGACTGCGAGTGCATTTTAGGTTTTGACTCAATAAATGGCTTTCAAAATCGTAAAATGTGTTTGGTGCTGTGCAGTTAAGGGAATGAGGGTGTCTCTTAGGATAAATCGTTGTGCTTTAGACTAAAAGCTGCAAATTAGTTTCCCCAAACTCAATGCTAATGCACACGCTGTACTCACTCACTCACTCACTAAAAAAAAGTCTCCTAAGGTGTTCACAGGTGATAGAAATATGGAAGCATCCCCTTTAAAGTCACCCTTCAAGGACACACAAATTTATTTCACATCTCTAATAGTCCCTCCAAGCTCTCACCAAAGAACAGAAAGGGCACATATCTGGAGGATACTGTTGTCTAGAGTGTTTCAGGCCTGTCAGGTTTTGACAGCAGCAACAATGAAAACCAACTGGAATGGGTACAGGGTGAAAAGAGTCTTTGCAGGTTTATACCTTCACTCTATCTTCCTCCAGAAGATAAAATGGAGAGATGTTGTCTCCCTCAAGGTGGCTTCTTGCACCTCTCATTGTCAAATTAATAAATAATCTGTGAAAATGTGCATTATTGTAATGGCTTTCAGGCAGTCTGGCTGTGAAACTGCAGCTGCTTTGGCAATCTTACTGTATCTCTTTAAAAATGAATATGTCGAAGAACAGAGGTGCCATTAGCTATCCTTTGCATTTCCCGTCCACCTTGTTCTCTGGCCTCATGCACTCAAGCTAAGTGTCGTGCACATTCAAAAGTACCAAATGCAGAAATCTGTGGGACTGCATGTGGCTTTTTGAAACTGCTCCTTCAGTCAAAGTGTCACAAGAATGGAAAGTGTAGTCAAGCTTCAGTTAAAAATGGCTGTTTGTTGGTGGCAATGGTTTAAAGCAAAATATCTGTTTATTATGACAGATGTTAAAAGAATTAATTGGTTGTTTAAGACATGCCATTTTGCTTGTCAGTGTGGAAACAGGGCATGTCCAGCTGTGTGGAACAATGAACGTTTTTCTTCAGCATGGAAACTGATTGTTTTGACTGATATAAATATCAAGCTTATGTTCTCTGATAGGAGTGATGTGCATTAAACAGTGAGAGAAGCGGCTAACAATAGGTTTCTGTCAAGCAAACAAGAATAGAAATGTCATTCCTGTCAGAGAGGATACTGACCAAAGTTCTTCCCGTCTCTCACCAACTGCCTTTCTTTCCCTCCTGGCAGAAACTCACTTTGACAATTTGAAAGGAAGACTCTGTTTCTTCCATTATTCAGATATTTCAGAGCTTGATATTAGTGTGAGACCCGAACACCCCCTTTATGTCAGCAGTGGCCCTGCCTGCATGTGGAAAACCAGCACCCAGAATACACTGAAACATTTATGCTGGGTTATTTCTACTTCAAGGATTTTTTTTTCTCCTTTTTCTCCTATTATATTTCTGATGCAACATTGTGCAAATTCATCTGGATAAATTATTCATTAATTGAAATAAAGTCACTGAACGTAGATCAGAACTAGCTTCATCATACAGTCTTAAGCATTTATGGCACAGTATCTTATGTGTTTGTGTTCAGCTTTTTAGGAAAATGCCCATACAACCTAGTGCTGCTGACATTAGGGAAACATTAAGGAGCAGAAAATAAGTCAGCGGTAATTTAAGTAACTGCATTATTATTATTATTATTATTATTATTATTATTATTATTATTATTATTTCAGAATGTTAAGTGGATGCATGCAGAGAGGCATCATGCTGTATTGTAACTTATATTACACTGCTGCTTTTTGGGGAGTAATAAAGAAACATGATTAGTCTGGCCCTGGAGAGCGAACTTGGAGGTTTGCCTAATTTTCCAGTATGCTTGCACTGCACAGTTAACATCTAAGGATGATTCTTAATCTTTCTTTTTTCTCTTTGGGCATCACAAATCCCTTATGCTGTAAATAAATAGAACAATAGATAGTGCATAAAAAATGAATGGGCTACTAACACTTTGCATACTCATTATCAGAACCATTTAATCCACAAATGTGCAAATCCCTGCACTTGAATCGGTAAAAATTGAGCAAATTATCTCAACACCATCTGGGGCCATTTGTAAAATAATAAATTAAGCACATGTTATGTCCTTTGTTCCCTTGGCTTGACTGTGACAGTGCTGCAGTTGTCCTGCAGACCTTATACAGTAGGAGGTCTACAAATGCGTGAAACATTAACTGCGAAGTTAAATTACAGTAACACTCATTTCAACAGCTAGGAAATAAGCAATCCCTCAATATGCAAAGTACATCATCAAATTCCTGAAAGCATAGATTAGATGATTAATGAAAGAAAATGACTGTAATTTTGCAAAGCAACTCTGGAATGTTTGTGGAGGTGAGTATTGGTTTTGACAGGCACATCACAGCCTCTCACAGCATTAGCTTTGCACAGTCACTTCCTTATCTCTCACAGTTTTCATCATGCAAACACACACACAACACAGACAGAAAAAAGCATGCTTGTGCTTTGAATGCTCCAGTAGGCGAGGATAAGCTATGGTTTCAGTCACACATATCAAATGCTTGAAACGGCAACAGCAACAAAGGCTTGCGACATCCAGATTTTTAGTCTTCAAAAAGGGATTTGACAAGAAATACAGTAAAGAGAGAGTGTGATAGAGGTAGAAGAGCATGGAGATGGAAGGATAATCCTTTACAACCTTTTTTTTATCTGAGGAAATGCACTTGATGAAGAAGATAATGCAAACTGCATACTGAACATGTCTACCACTTGATGTTCTTGTTTAAATGTCACGAATCTGAGGCAATTTATTTAAAATCAAATACCAAACTTGTTGAATTACATGCATATGGACAAAGGCACATGTTATGTTATCATTCATGTCTTTCATGTTTGCTGTGGGAATGTGACTTGTTTACCGTCACAGACACACATGGGTTGCTAGTTATTTTAAGGTGGATTGCAGAACCTTGTCAGAGATATAATCTAAATATGAAAAAGTATGTTTTCCCACCCCACAAAGGTTGATTATACTTTGATACAATTTGCCAATGTATTAACAAATAGCAGTTTCCACTACCATCATGTCAAGGCCTCGAACTGGATTAGAACTAGAGTTGGCTGCACAGTGGCTGCCCACAACAAACAATGGATTAAATGCAGAGAACAAGTGTCACACTATGTTGTATTAGGTATAATCCCACTACGTTGTACTGAGTATGTGACAATAAAGAATCTTCTTCTTCAAGACAGAATGTGCTCTCAAATGAAGAATCAAAAAATCAGAAGACTATCAAACGGAAAAACTAGCCTGTTGTAAAAGATCATTATAAATGTCAGTGAATCTCAAATGACCCTAAGTGCAAAGAGCCTAATAGAGCAAAGTGCCAGTGCTTGATGATGATGATGATAACTTCAGAATTGAGCTAAAACTGGCATTAAAAATTAACTGATGCATCTTTCACATTAGCTCCAGTCTCAGAACATTAGCATGGTAATTTAAAGTATGATGGCATAGTGCAGCTTGCAGTTCCTGACCCTTTGTACATTGCAGTGTCAAGCCATCGGCTCACATCAGCGTGCCCGATCTCAAGTTCATTTCAAGAAAATTAGCAGCAATTTTTAATAAAGCTTGTTGCCTGTGAGGTCAGTTAACTGTCTGACCATGAACATGTGACAAAATTGCTGTCACTGCTTATGCTGCAGCATAATGATCAAGTGTTCCAGCCACAAAAACCTGCAAATCATTTTTTTGCCATCAGTTTTATTAGGCATCTATATACGTCATTTTTGTTGTAACTTTCAAGGTGTCTTGAAGGACATTTTTATTCACATATCCAATACCCACAATTCCATAAAAAGTTTCTCATATCTTCAGTATCCATCAAAGCGACTAATCCATGTCGAAAATGATGTTTGCATGTTGCCACTGTGCATGTGTTTAATCACAGCCATGATGAATACTGGGCTTTTCTCCAAGCTATTGCCAAAACTGAACAGGAAAAAGTACCATACAGAATGACATCACAGAAGCATATTTTACAGCAGTATTATTTTTACTTTTAGCTCAGTGTTTTCATTCTGAGACGAAAGAGTGTTTTGCACATGGTTACCACAATGTGAGACCTAAAGAGCAACCCATCAGCGACTTCTGCCCAGCTGGTTTGGCAAACTGTTAACTGTAACAAAATGATTTAACAGCGCTGTTCTTTCAGAGTATTTAATGATTTCAGACAGAATTAATCAAATTGTAATATTGAATGAATTTTTCAGGGTTGTGACATGGAATTTACCGTTTTACAGCTGCTTCTTTTATCATGTCAGTTAATGGAAAAGAGAGTTTTTAGGCCCATTTGGGTAGCTATTTCCTAACTGGCCGGCTTTGCATGTGGTTGTGAATGCCAAATGGTTGTATGCTGAAGCAGATTATACCCATAAAGTCCAGTATAGGGCTCCACATGTGCTTATAGACTTAATGTTACAATATTGTAACTTTTACTCAATGCATAGCTCAAAAACAAAAAACCAAACATGATGGTTACAAGGGCCATTCTGCTTCAGTGCTAAGTGAACTGCACTAAATGTTCATGTTTAATCTTTAAGCATGAATTTAAAACTTCTTCTATGCATGCTCTGTATTCCATAACTCATTCTCAACAAAATCATCCAAATGGTTTTTTTTCTTTCTTTTTTTGCTTCAATATGTTGTAGACATTTCATTTCAAATTGACCATTTCACAAAGCTAAAAATGACATAAATACAGTAAATAAAGATTACTGTGATTTTTGGTCTCTCTTCAGATTTTGAAATAATTCTAAAGCTGTGCCACTTAACAGCTGTGGAGGGTTCCGTTTCCTCTGAAACTGCAGGGTCTCTCTCCTCCACGAGCTGCATAAGAGCATAAACTTTTACATTTCCCCATGACATGAGCTGCTCTGGATTCACAGGCAAGACTGCTTGTAATGGAGAGGTGAAAATTACAGCCAAAACAGCTGAACCACGGCCATCCCAGTTCCCCCTCTGCGGCCACAATATTTGTACCGTTATCTGTAGTTTAGCAGACCAGTTTTCCTTCGCTCATGTCCCAGTTAGACAACAATGAGTGGAGGCTTTCAGCCAAGTGAGCTGCTGCACGGATACCCTGCATACACCAAGTTTCCAAACAGTGGGTCTTCAGGGACCAATTTCTTGTAATGTAGTGGACAGACTCATGTCGGGAGTCATGTTAACACTGCAGCACACTGCAGCAAAAAGTAGTTGTCTCCTGTAAAGCCCTCTTTTCAACATACTCTCTGTTTTTTCTGAGTAGAGCTGGGTATCACCACTGATTTCCTAAATTGATTTGATTTCAATTTACCAGGTTCCGTTTCAATTTGATCCTCAATTTAATTTCATAATTTAGTGAGGGACATTTCAGTTGCCAAATTTTCTTGGATATGAATGAGATTCTGAGAGAATCAAGTTACTGTAATTTGTACAGGGAACATCTACCTGGCACACTATTGAAAACAGCAATGTTTTCTTTAAAACTGAATTAGAACGTTTGTAAAAATGCTACAATTTGTAAAAATTAAAAGGATTTTTTTTGTGATTTTAGCATGTTAATGCTGTTATAAATGATGGTTTGCAAAACAAGAAAATAATGACAGGTATAGGACTGTTTTTTTAAACAAAAGAAAATAAATAAGGAGAAATAAAATTTAGTCTTAAATAGCCTTTAGTGGCCATTCAAATATAAATTTCTTAGTTTACGAGCTGTTTGTGAATGCACCATGAAGTCTGACAGGGTACTACCCACTATTCCAACCACCAACTATTTCGACCACTCAATCAGCCGACTAATGCCCATTGCTCCAACGCCCCATTGGTCCAACAATACACTTCCCAGTCTCTTACACCCATGGCCATCTCATTTCATTTCAGTCATTTAGGCTATAGCCTATGATTTGTTTCTCTGTAGGCTATCATATTTTCTGTTCCCCTTTTTGTGCTTACTATACCACACCAATTTTATATTTCCCTTTCCCCCATAGTTAAGGTAAGGAAACAATTACAGCTATGGGATGTAACACTATGGATGTTCATGTGGCAGGTATGGACGAGGCACAGGCCATTTAAACTGACTCTCAGCACTGAGGAGAAACAACACTCATATGCATGACCCTGATCCAGAATAGAGCTACGACTGGTCACTGTATCGTCAGACCAGTGGACGGTTGGAGAAATGGTGCAGTTGTCAGACAATTGAGTGGTTAGAATAATGGGGTGTTGGAACAGTGACATGGCATCGTCTGATATCCCTTTGTGGGTTAAAGTTTGACATAGACAGCAGAGAACTGAGGCGCAGCGTCCATTAATTAGAACAGAAAAGATTTAAACATGCAGCAAATGTAGAATTATGGTGCAGTGATATATGCTCATGATCATGATTTTGATGCACATCAGCACAGTAACCGATGATCTCCTCTGAACTCTGAATGTATTGATTCGCTTTGAGAATGCTGATATCGCTCAGAAAACCCTGCCATTTATTGCTGACAGCTCAAAGTACATGCAATTAACATTTAAGTTACATCCTGTCTTAATATTCAATCTGTAATTGTCTCTGAACAAAATTACCTTTTGTACTCAATATGGAGAAGCTTTATATGCTGTACATAAGCTGCCAACGGACTTGAGTTACTGGTTACAGTAACTTTTGTTAATTTAAGTACTTTGTCACATATTTAACAGCAATATTATTTCTTTTTGTCATTGTTGTTGTTGTTGTTGTTGTTGCTGTTGGTGATGGTGGGTTTTTTTGTTTGTTTTTTAATTCTTTAGGTACAAAAGTCAACAATGCCTTGTCTCATTGTACAGTTTACAGTGCAGGTCATCTGAGAGTAAATGTCTCACAGGTCACCAGTTTCACTGACACTAATAGAGATTTATTTGAACCTCTGTGTTCTGCAGTGTGATGTTTGTTCTCTTGTGTGTAGCAGCAAGTAAAATGGCACACTGTCATCTTTTATATCCTGTGAGTGCAATACAGAGTTTGCAGGACGTTAGCCCAATCCTAATTCCAAAATCTTATCCCTGCCCCCTTGCCCCTTAAAACAGAGTTACAAGGGGAAGCGGTTGAAATTCTCCCCTATGAAAAGGGACAACCCTCCAACCCTCTTATGTCATTAGGTGACGTTGATGGTGTAAGTTTCAGCCGGCCTTCCGCTGTGGGGATTTCTCTCGTGTTGCTGTGGCAATTCTGGTATTAAAGTTACAACAATGCCATTTGCTGTTTATCTGATGATGATGATAGTAATGCATGGATGTTCACAATGTGTTCATAGCCATACGCTATCGATCAACTCATCAAATGAAGAGAATACTCCTTTGTCCGCTAACGTTAGCTACAATTGCAACTACTCTGGTAGGCACTATAATTCCAAAACAAGGCTTGGTTGGGCGTGCGCAACAGAGACATTTCATAGCAGTGCTACAACACCAGAAACATTACTTCACCTGCATCTTATTGCCGTGTCCCTGGCATAATTCTTACAAGAGGAGGGCATCCTGTCAGTTGAAGACATTTTTTTCTAGTCAATTCTAAAATCTGTCATGAGTGGACAAAGTGATGCCTCTGGCATTGTCAAGCTGCTATGAATCGTGTTTGTTGCGCCTGCCCAATCAAGCCTCGTTTTGGAATTACAAACCCCAATTCCAATGAAGTTGGGACGTTGTGTAAAATGTAAATAAAAACAGAATAAAATGGTTTGCAAATCATCTTCAACCTATATTCAATTGAATACACTACAAAGACAAGATATTTAATGTTTAAAATGATAAATTTTATTGTTTTTGTGCAAATATTTGCTAATTTTCAAATGGATGCCTGCAACATGTTTCAAAAAAGCTGGGACAGGGGGAACAAAAGGCAAGGAAAGTTGATGAATGCTCAAAGAACACCTGATTGGAACATACCACAGGTGAACAGATTAATTGGAAACAGGTGAGTGTCATGGTAGGGTATAAAAGGAGCTTTCCCAAGTGGCTCAGTCATTCACAAGCAAAGATGGGGCGAGGGTCACCACTTTGTGAGCAACTGCGTGAAAAAATAGTCCAGCAGTTTAAGAACAATGTTTCTCAACGTCAAATTGCGAGGAATTTAGGGATTCCA
>JAQLOL010000026.1:14689267-14709247 GCA_029783665.1 Naso thynnoides | reverse complement strand
TGGCAGAGGTTCATAAAGGGATTTGGCGGAGTATTGTGTTGAAATTTCGGATCAAGTCGCGAGTTTACTTTCACTTTTGCAAAGTTACCTACTGGGGCTTTAAGTTCTCTGGCGCTGTGCAGGCAGCGAATCCAAAAAGAAACGTATGTAAAATATTTCCCTCTGGCACAGGATCTTTTTGCTTTCGTGTGTTTGAACTTGAACGTGTGTAACCAAGTCACTGAAACACGTTTGTTTGTTCAGACATCGATGCCCGAGCTCAACCAAGAGGGAATGCAGCAGCATGTCACCAAAACCCTCCAAACAGTCTGAAGAACCTCCAGCCAAGAAAGCCAAGGAGGAGGAGAAGAAAGCAGAGGAAGAGGAGGAACAAGAAGAGGAACAAAACAAGGAAGAAGAGAAAAAGGAGGAGAAGGAGGAGGAAGAGAAGCAGAGTTCTGATGTGAGCTGTGGCGATGAAAAGGCAGAGGAGAAGTCAGCTGAGAAGGTTCCTGAAGTTTGTGATCTGAAGCAGAAGAGCAGCGGCGATGTTTGCCTCGGCGTCAAAGTAACCACTGATGATGTTCATGCAGCAGCTGCTCACAGCTCATTCACGCTCTGCTGTGCTAACATGCTTACAGTGACAATGCTAACATGTTGCTGTTTAGCATATATGTTCAAGTTCATACCATCGTACTTTATCATGTCAGCATGCTAATATGAGACAGACAGGAGCTGCAGCTAACATGTAGCGCTGAAATGACTTTAGTTGTGCAGGAAAATGTCATGATCTAAAGTGAACTGGTTTGTGCTCCTCTCAGCCTCCGGAGGTGAAACAGGAAGTGGAAGACATGGAGACGGCGACCAATCAGAACGGACAGACGGAGACCCTCCCAGCAGCTGGTAACAAACCCAGCGTGGCGTCTCTGCCGCTGCCGCCCCACGACCCCAACAAGCCTATCGGTGAGAAAACAGGAAGGAGACTCTGACAGAGTTTCTGTCCTCACTGATTCACTCATTCACACAGATGGACCAGTTTACCGTCAGCAACTACATGAACACATGACTTTAGGTGTGCATGTGCAGGTGGAGCTCAGCTGCAGGTGATGTTGTCACCGTTTGGTTTTTTGTCATCGTTACCAGAAAAGGATACAGAACTGATTTCATGCTTTTCGTCTTGTTTCAATAAAATCTACTGACAGTCACATGAACAAATGATCTCGTGTGAGCACCTGAACGCCTCGTAAAGCTCGTGAACACATTCAGACATTTTCACATTTATGGTTTTTGAACAGCTGCTGAGGGAGGAAAGGGATGAGCATCCGGCCTCCCAACAGGAAGTGGATGGCTTTGTTCATTGGTGTGATACCTCATTTTAAACGTAGGGAGACTGAATCGCTGGTTAGTGATTTTAGGAAGAAAAAGGCTGCAGTGACCCGTACTCTGGGGAAGGATGAGGTTGTAGAAATCTACCTCTGCGTTACTATGGAAAACAAGCTGGTTTGGAAAGAGAACTTGGGTGACATGGTTAAAAAACAGCTGACCTCTTCTTCGTGTGTTTTATCAGAGCACTTCTGGCTGCTCTATTGCGTAATGCGGTTGTGAGTGGGGGTGTGTTTTATGTTCAGATGACGGGATCAAGATTGTTAAAGTGATGGAGAAGGCTGCATCTGTGATTGGTTTGTCCCCTCATCACATGACGTGATTTTAGAGCAGAGAACAGACGGGAAGCTCAAGAGGAAAAACATAAGGTTGCCATGGGTGTCGCCAGGAGGCGGGGCTAGTGTTAAAGTTAACGTCATCTGCCTCACATCATTGGGCCGATGCGCGCTCCCCTCGCCTGCTGTCGCACGCTTTCTGTCAGTCGTCCTTGTGACACGGGCTTTCCAAAGGTTAACGTGGTGATAATTCACAGATTGTACGACGTCCTCTTCCTTCTCGCCCATCGCTCCTCTTCAGTTTCCTGTAGGAACTTCAGGCGAGTCTCCTCCTTAGCCAGAACGTTAACGTGGACAGCAGCTGTAATCCGCAGCAACTTTGTGTCGGACGTTGGTGTGACTCTAATGTAACGTCTTTGTAAAGATTCAGACATTTTACCTGATGTCCAGGTTCTTCGTCAGTTGCTAAACTAGCTACAGCTTTCTGTTCATCTGGTCAAAATGTTCTGTTGCAGGTTTGTGGGACTTGACTGTAAGTTAAAGAAAAATATCCAGAGCTTCATGTTTCATTGCTGGACTGTTTACTGAACAGCTGCATGAACAAACACGTGGCATTGTGCTGTTTACTTTCATTCTTATGCTAGAATAACTTTCTTCTTCTTCTACCATTAAAACTCACGCTTTGTTGACCAGAAGTCTGGACTGTACCTTACTGCCACCTTGTGGTCTAAGTTAGTCACTGAATTCACGCATGAATTACTGTATCACTGAAGGAAAGACACAACACAGCATCTTGGATTTCCACATTTCTAAATTGTATTTATTGATATTATCAGATATCAGTTAATATCTCAGATCTCATACAGTGAATCTAATATTCAGCAGATTTTTCATGACATCAAGTCATCTGGTTCTGAAACTTCTTCTCTAGAGGTGTTTTTCTTTTTGACTTTGGCTAAAATTCTCCATATTGAACACTTTGTTATTGTTGACATGTGTGTTTGTCCAGGTGTCGAACATGTGAAAATGGGTTATTACTGCCGCGTCTGCTTCCTGTTTTACTCCAACGAAGAGACGGCTAAGAAAACACACTGCAGCAGCCAGATGCACTATGACAAATTGCAGGTGAGACACGGCCCCGCCCACACAGCGCTGCACCTGCTCCACGGCCCCGCCCACACAGCCTCGTCTTCGTAGTTAACCTCATGTTTAGGCTGTTTTGTAGCAGCATCTGGATTTTAAAAAATAAAACGGGGACAGCAGCGTGTCCAAGCTGCTCCGTCTTTGAGCCACTGGATGAGATTTCACTTTACTGTCAGAGATTCTGACATTTGTGTTGCGTCTCAGCAAATACTGCAGCCATCATAAAGTGTCTGGAGTGCATCACCTTCAACACGGCCTACGTGGAGCCCAAACGCTGATTTAATAATTTAACAGACTGAGGGACAAAAGAGTTCCCTGCTGACGTAGCCTCTGACGGTCCAAGTCCCGACCGCCGGCCGTGTGCCGGAGCCTCAGCTGCTGTTGAATTCTGTACACTGCTGATGGTTGATTGGTGGATTTTTATGAGAAGAGAAAAAGAAGAGGAGCACAGCAGCTTCGTCTCAGTGTACTTTGGATGCTTCCTCATCATGAATGAACTCACCTGAGATTAAACCACAGGTAGAGATGGGAGCACCCTGTCTCCTAAATTTCAGAAATGACTTTTCTCTGTTTTTGCTCGCTCACCCGTGTGACAGTAAAGCATGTAAACCTGCTGACGAGGCTGCTGACGCTTCATAACATCAACTCTCATAAAGCAGGAAACAAACATGCTGCTTACGTGATTATGTCACAAGGATTTAGCTACGGTGGGATGAAGTGTTAACACTGAAGAAAGCAAAGCTGATGAAAGCTGAAAGCATTTTGGATTAGCAATCTTGCAAATGGGTTAAAAAACAAAAAAAAGTCCTTAAAGCTGATTTGAGTTTCACACTTCAACATCACAGCAAATGTGATCTAAACTGCTTTTTGAGGATCCAGACAGAATTTATTAAACACGCTCCCAAAATTTCCTTTCTCATGGAGGCGGGCCTGGCTGCGTAAGATGAGCTCAGTGTTAACGAGACAGACGTTTTTCCCCGTAGGCCTCAGGAGCCATCGGCCGATAGACGCACACAGAGACGTCCCGATAGGGCACAAGTGCAGACGTTAAAAACCAAAACTCTTCGCACCGTGAGGGACCCCGCCGCTGCACTGAAACTCCGAAACACGAACACAGACTCAACTTACTGCCCTGTTACTCACTGTGGGAGTTCAGCACCTGTTTCTGCAGTTGGTGTTAAATGTGTGGGGGTTAAACTTCCTTCGTGGTGCCGCCATCAGAAATCTCTCCTGGTGTCTGACGTGACAGACGACAGTAAACGGATGTTTCCTCGTGTTTGTTGTTTCAGAAATATCTGGAGAAGGAACAGACGAAAGCAGAGAAGAAGAAAGCAAAGAAGACGGCGCCGTGATAGAAGATGAGTTTTTCTGTTTAAGTCCAATGAAGACGACACAGAGCTGTTGTCATGGCGATGATGGAAATGTCATCTGCGTTCAATTTCATTCGGTGTCTCGTCCTCACGACAAGCAAGAAAATAACAGATTTGAACCTGCAATAGTCTGTGATGCGACTCAAGTGAGAGCTGCTGCAGACTGACAGTAAGACTCAAACACACACGTCTACAAAGTTGTTGGTTTATTGGCTATTATAGTATTTACACACAAACACACACACACACATAGAAAACATGAAGAAAACAGTGAAGTGTCTGTTGGATTTAGTCATCCATCTTTTACAGTTTAGTTGTTTTGGATTAAAGGAATAATTCACCTTTTTAAGAAATACAAGTTGTGCTCTGGTTAGCCTAGCTTAGCATAAAAACTGTAAACAGGAAAACGGCTCGCTTGGCCGTTTCTGTCCCCATGAAACTGAGGTCCTGAACTCTCACGACCGACAGTTCCAAGTGCTGGGAGGTCAGGCCACACATGTGTCGGCGTATGGATACCAAAGTTTGTTAAGAAATAGTTCCAACCCAACATTTTTCCTTTTTTTTTTTTAGATACATGTTCATCGGTGACATTTAAATGTTAATCTTATGAGGAAAATAACTGACGTTCCTAAAACTTCCTTTTCATCTCCATCAAGAACAAAATTTGTTGTATGTCTGAATGTTCATGTCTGTAATAAATAAACAAGTTTCCTTAAAAAAAAGACCTGATTGAATTATTTTAAGTAATTTTGACAGAAAAAAAAGGACCAAAACTGAACATCGTGAAGTTACAGAGCTGCAACTTCAATATAAAATACACATCTGTTCGTTTTCTGCTCAATTTTAAATAACTCGCTTCATGTTTCCAAATCAGGACTTTAAGAGAGGAAACCACAGTGACATCAGGTCTGAACCTTCAACCTGTTGCAGTGCCCTTGAGCAAAATACCGACTCTAGAGAGAAAAGAAGAGACAGCAGCAGGTGTTTGTTGGGAGTCGTTTGGCTGAACTCAGCCGCCTCAATCACGTCAGGTGTTCAGCTCGCCCACGGATCTTTGCCCGTCTTCTCCTGGAAACAAAAAGGTTTCAGTGACCATCAGAGGCAGAGAGCGAAGGTGGCCTGACAGGAAGTGACTGCTCACCTGGTACTTTCTGTAGTGCGTCAGGCTGCTACAGTGCTGCAGTTTGGCTTCGTCCTCGTCGGCGTAGATCAGCTGACACAAGTTACAGAAGTAACCGACAACCGGTCGAACAAACTCAGTTCCTGCAAAACAAACACAGCTGCTCCAACCGAACAAACAAGTGGACGAAACACAGACAAACTGTGTACTACTACTTTACTGTGTACTACTTTACTGTGTACTACTACTTTACTGTGTACTACACACCAATACAACAGTTAACTATACAAACAGATTTCTGTTTGAGCATTAAATGGTAAAAAGGACTTTCTTATAATAACAGGAAGTGATGCGACATGTTTTCTTACCGACAGGTTTGGTGGGTTTCTGCAGCTCTGCAGCGCCCTCTGCAGGTCCAGACTGTTGCTCCACTTGCAGCAGATCATCAGCTGCAGCAGGTTTCTGAAAGACAGAAGTCTGTTCATCACTTAACGTTATTTATTCTCTCACTTCACATGGTTCAAATATACAGAAATGAACATCCAACCATCTCCAAAGTACTGTGAAAAGCACTCCAGTGGTATCAGGATGGCTTTACGGGTATTGATCCTCAGTCCTACTCAACAGTACTGATCACCATGGCAACTGCTGAAGACAGTCCTGAAGTCAACATGACTGTTTGATCACTGATCAATGGTTAAAGGCTTTACACACTGGATGCAGAGTATTCTCACACACAACGTGAATATCACGCTGCAAAAGCGACCCTTTTTATTTTTCAGATCCAAGTCGAACATTCGCCCTGCGAACGAACACGTTTACCAATCACGACGGTTGTGCGCAGTGAACGTCACGTCCGTAACCCACCGCAACATAAACAACAATGGCCGACAAGCTCATTGTCTGCGTCTCTCAGCACGTGGGTTGTTTGAAAACAAACAAGACAACAATCTTAAAGTCAACACATGGCATGCATCCACCTGAGAATGTACATTCTGATGTGCTCCTGGGAGGAGAGGAGCCACAGCCAGTAGATGAGTTCAAGTACTTGAGGGTCATTCTCGACTCCACGTTATCATTAAAGAGCCACATCAAAAAAATCTCCAACGGTAAAATTTAACCTGTACAATTTTAAACAGATAAGGACGTCTCTGACTGAAGGTGCTGCTTTAACGTTCCGTCACTCGATGGTATTTTCTCACACAGATTATTTTTAACTAGTTGGTCTCTTACAGGATCTATGAACCTTAAACCTGTTGAAAACATACAAAAAAGCCTCTGTCGTATCATCATTGCAACATTCTCTTCAAGTACGAATCATAACGTTTTGACATCTTCAAAAAGTTTAAAATAGCCTGCTTGATATAATACGGGCTGGCACAGACGCCATTAAATGATTACATCAAGCAGAGGGCAGTCAGCGGCTCTACCACCCGATGCACCAGGGCCGCCACTCGAGGTGACTGCGAGGTGCCTTTCAGAAGAACCACCTTTGGCCGAAATGTTGTGTCGTACAGAGGCAGCTCACAGTGGAGGTCACGACCACCTCAGTCAGAGACAGCCCCAGTGAGCAGCATGTAAGAGTCATTACAGGAATGGATCAGGACAAACCAAATATGTGACCATGAGTAAACAATCATATATCTTAGAATCACCGTGCGGTTTACTCCAGCACGTCACCTTTTCTGAGGACTTGTACATAAAATGCAATATAGCTGCACTAAGCACTTTTTTTCTCTCTTTGGCTCTTTAACTCTCATTCTAGCAGCCTGAGCACTCTCAGGTAGTAACAGGCAGCCACCCTCTATAATCAACCTGCCCAGGGACAATGGATTGAAATTAGCCTATGGCTATAATCCGGCACATTTACATGTATTTGTTCATCAGTGGGCACTGTCCCTATTTTAAAATAAATAAATCACCGATCAGTTGGGCTCTGCATATGAGTAACATTACCTCACGTAACTGCTTTTTGGATAAGGTAACATCAGCTAACATATGGGAGACTTAACTTTTCACCTATCTAAGCATCTGGCTTACACCTGCCCACTGTTCATGCCTGTGACATTATGTTGTCATATTTTTACTCAATAGTTTGTGTTTGATGGCTGCTAAGTTCTGCTTTGTTGTAATATGGTATTTGTAGCGTGAGCACACTTTTCCCTCTTCAGTGTGAGCTGTCAAAACTCTTCAAATTCATATTCCCAGGTTTCTGTCGCAAAGTCATGTTGCTGCCGGTGTGAAGAGTTTTGATCCGAACATTTCGCGCCTGAACAACTCACATTTTCGTGTCATTTATGGGTTAATCACCCGTTGTGTAAAGGCCTTTAAACTGTTACGTGTTTTACACGGCTGATCATTTGAAGTTTGTATCGTATAGAAATATGTCAAAATGTTTCTGTACCAACATTGAGAAAAATCTTGAAAAGTTTCATCCTGATTTAAAGTATTCGTTCAGGATCAACTGTTACTTGAAGGACAACATCAGGAATCAAACCAATTATTGATCAGGAAGGTCAAGTTTCTAAGTTCTGGAACCTGTTCTGTGTTTGAACACGTGAACCCTGCTGCAGGTCTACAGTTGTACCTGATCAGGTTGTGATCTTGGAGGGTCGTCAGTGAAATTTGGCTGATCTGGACTCTCTGAATCCTTCAGTCCTGGTCCACACGTGTCCTCTGATCTTTCCTTCTGCAGCTTTTGTTCCTCTGGAGCTTCAACAGCTTCCAGCTCCTGTTTTCTTTGAGTCTCATCATTCGGTGACTCGTCCTTCTGTTCAGGCACCCAGTAGTTCTCATGAGTCTCCTTTTGTTCCAGCATTTCATTTTCTCCACTTGTTCGAGACCACGACTTCTTTTCTGAAGGCTTTTTGGCGGCACACACTGTCTTGGCTGAGTCTTTCTTCTCGTCAGTCTGCTCAGATCCGGACTCTTCTGCTGGCATGCCACGGGACTTTTCTGATGTTTCACATGACTCCTTTCCTGGAGATCTTTTGGACGCCGACTCTTTGTTTGAACTCGCTTCAGTGACTGAATCTTTTTCTGACATTTCAGTGATGGACTCGTTCTCTGCCTTCGTGCTAGAGGTCTCTTCTGACAAGGATTTGCCAACTGATTCCTCTTCCAGTGACTTGCTCTCTGGAGTACAGCTTAACACAGAAGCCTTTTCTGAAGACTTCGCTCTGGCTTTTTTAGATGCCGACTCTCCCTCTAAGGTCTTTTTAGACTTTGACTCTTTGCCTGAAGTCCTCTCAGATGTCAGTTCTGTCTTTGTAGTCTTTTCAGAGTCTTCCTCTGGAATCTTTTTTGAGAATGCCTCCTTTCCCCCAGGCTTCCTGTTGGACTCGTCCCCATCGTGTCTCTCACTCCCCCCGCTGCTTTGACTCATGTGCTCGCTTCTCGTCTCCTCGTCCACGTCCAAGTGAACCTCCCACCTGTGGAGATAGGATTGTCCAGGATGAATGAACATAAATCTGACAGATGAACAAGATCAAAGAGGACACAGTTTGGAGAGACTGACCCGTTGCTAAGTCTTCTGTATTCGTCGGACATCTGGACGATGAGTCTTGAGCCCTTGAAGATCAAAGGTTTCCTATTCAGCTCTTCGACCGCTCTCTGGGCCTCTGAAGAAGTTGACATCTCGATGAAACCCTGAAACACAAAGAACATTAGGGATGAAGAGACACTATTCAACCAAGAGATCAGTGAAGTCTCAAAGTCTGATACTCTAAAACACATCAACAAGTGCTACGCATATATGACACGTTTAAATGTACTGCTTTAGAGTTCAAGTCAAAAGCGACTCAAAGAAAGACAGTTTCTGTGGTTACAGCTTTTGGTTCAGTGATGTGGTCAAAAAATTCATCTCTACTGATTTTAGACCTAAAGCCAATTTATTTTACAAAATCGACCAGATTGCAACACAATTAAAAGTAACGAGTATGTGGAGTGTCAACAAACATGAGGCCAAATAATCAGAGCAAAAAAACTGATCCCAGATTTAGATGCTTGAGTCACCTTCATGTCTGCTGTGGAGACCTGGCGGAGGACAGGCCATCGAAAGACAAATATGAAGGAAAAAAAAGAACAACTCACACAGCTCGGAGCTTTGTAGAAGTAGCGCACTGCTGTCCCAAAATCTCTCACCAGTTTGATGAACTCGATGTTGGAAAAGGAGTGCAGAGGGAGGTTCTCAAAGTAAACCACCTGTTTGGGCGAAGACTGAAAACAAACAACTAATACAATATCAACAAAACTTCAGGCACACAAAACAGTTTCATCTGCAGCAACATCTCTTACTTTGAGACGATGCTGGACGTCTTCATCTGCAACACAGAAACCACAAAGTTCAAATCAAACAGGAATCACTGAGACATGATTAAAAAAAAGTAACTGAATGAAAACAGTTAAAAATCAAACAATTTGCTGTTAACCAGTAACTTGGTTTTTCCAGCTGTGCTTGGTTTACCTTGGTCTGAATGGTCCTCCTCTAGCTCATCCAGTGTGATGCAGTTCTCCAGGTCCACTGGGAAATCTGCTTCTTCCTGAAGAGACCACAATGCAGGACCAGTGAAACCAGTATCTGATACTGGTTGATCACATCTGTGACTACGGTTTGGAGTAACGATCATTGTCCAAACATTTGTTTCATACATTTAGTTCATGAACTCTTAAGTTTTTAATGAAAATGAATCTTTTGAAGTAAATGTGTCGCGTCTTGTCAGCTCGTCTGAAAACTGCAACCTCATCAGTTATGGGAACAATTGTAATTGTTCAGGGTTCACATCATAAACACATGCTTTTTAAAATTTGTGTGTTGATTCTCCACCTCTTCATCCTCGAGCTGAGTGTCTGCCAGCTGCTTTGCCTCCTCTTCGTGCGTTGTATTCATGGGGTTTTCTTTCTCTCTTTTCTTCTCTGGCTCTCCCTCCATCACCTCCTTCTCTTTAGCTGAGACAGAAATCAAAAGTTTGCACAAATCTATTCATCTTTTCTTACTGGAATCCAGGTCATTTTTTATTTCTACCTTTGTCAGATGAGTCTGTTCTTGCTGCAGGACAGCCATCTTCCTCAGGAACTTCAACCTTGTCTTCTTCATCTTCCTCGTCTACATCAGCATCATCCAGAGTTTCCATTCCTTCATCTTCCAGATTTTCTCCATCCTCTCCGATCACCTCCATCCCCTCAATGTCACTCTCCTCTGCAGACGACCTGCACAACAGCGTTTACGCTATTAAAATACAAAGTCCAAGTGCTCCTCCTCCTGTTTTACCTTTCCACTTGTTGGTTCATAGCTCAGCTGACTCAAGGTCTATTTATACTTCCGCATCCATATGCAGCCCAAAGTTTGTGATCGCGCAGACTGTCTGTGTTGAAAGAGTGCAGACTGCACATGTTCTAGTGTGTAGTCTGTTGCTCCACACTCCAGTCCAGCTGTAACAACTGCAACATTGACTTTCCAAGTCTTTGTTATAAATCTTTGGCTACCCAGATTTACTCCGTGTGCCACTTGTCAGTCTTTGTCAACAATCTTTTTCAGATCAGACTTGTTGTCTGTTGGCCTCTAAAAGCAATTCTTTCACACGTGTGAATGAAATGATGTTTGACTTGCTTTACTGTAGACAACACAGATTAACAGCAACTTTCCAAACTGAAAGATTTCTCGTTTCATTCAACAGAAAAAAAGAATATCATACATCCCATTCAGGTAATTTTTACATATACATTTTAATTATTTTCTTTCTCCTGTTGTCTCTGCCATGATGACACATATTAAGTTTAAGCTGCAACATTATTAGTCTGGTTAAAAAAAAAGAGAAAACCAAAGCGGCCACTAAACCTTCTTCTGTAATTTTTGGTTTATTCTGCTGAAATCTGCACTCATGTTATCAGACTGGGACCAGCGCACCCTTCTGTTTTTAGTATGAATGAAACTGCTTCGCTATGCAGAAAGTATGTTGAGGCCTTCACTGTAGAAGAGCTGACACGAAGAAACATGTGAAACTCACCTGGCTTCCTCAGCAGTCAGTTCGTTCTCTTCAGCCTCAGGTTTGGAGTCTCCGTCAGCAGCTGGATCAGGATCAGTGAAATTAGAAAACAAAAAACCCCCAAACACTCAGATTTGTTTCCTTCTTTTTTGGCTGGAAGAGACTTTAATAAACAGATAAACACTCAACCTGTGTAACCTGAATGAGGTCAACACATTTTGAGAGAAACCGTCTCTGCTGAGGGAGACGTCCAGCAGGCTGCTGCTTTACACTTTCTGGCAGCTCATGATCCATCACATCACTCTCACAAAGTCTGCACAAATATCTGCCAAACAGAGGTACCTGTGAAATAACTGACATTTCTGTTTTATCAAATAGTGTCAATTTGTTGCACCTCTCCAGCTACTTGTTATAGAAATTAATCTACTGCATTTTCTCCATCATAAGTTCAATGCTACAGACAAGCATTAATACTGTTCACATTTCATTCTTGAAAAATAACTTTAGAAAAAGCTTCATTTCATTTTTTAAATCAATTTTTGTCAGCTATTGATATGGGTTTTTTTCTCTCTCCAGCACCCCAAAAGTGCAGAGTGTTTTCTTGCATTAAAGTTTTGTTGTCCATAACACAAAAACACTGGACCAGCTCTATACCCTCCGCACGGTGCTCGAGGGTTCATGGGAGTTTGCCCAACCAGTTCACATGTGCTTTGTGGACCTGGAGAAGGCATTCGACCGTGTCCCTTGTGGCATTCTGTGGGGGGTGCTTCGGGAGTATGGAGTCCGGGGCCCTTTACTAAGGGCTGTTCAGTCTCTGTACGACCGGAGCAGGAGCTTGGTTCGCATTGCCGGCAGTAAGTCAGACCTGTTCCCAGTGCATGTTGGACTCCGGCAGGGCTGCCCTTTGTCACCGGTTCTGTTCATTATTTTTATGGACAGAATTTCTAGGCGCAGCCAAGGCCCAGAGGGAGTCCGGTTTGGGGACCACAGGATCTCATCTCTGCTTTTTGCGGATGATGTTGTCCTGTTGGCTCCTTTGAACCAGGACCTTCAGCGTGTGCTGGGATGGTTTGCAGCCAAGTGTGAAGCGGCTGGGATGAGAATCAGCGCCTCCAAGTCCGAGGCCATGGTGCTCAACAGGAAAAAGGTGGCTTGCCCCCTCCAGGTTGGAGGAGAGTAACTGCCTCAAGTGGAGGAGTTCAAGTATCTTGGGGTCTTGTTCATGAGTGAGGGAAGGATGGAGCGTGAGATTGACAGGCGGATCAGTGCAGCGGCAGCAGTAATGCAGTCCTTGTACTGGTCTGTCATGGTGAAGAAGGAGCTGAGTCGAAAGGCGAAGCTCTCAATTTTACCAGTCAACCTATGTTCCCACCATAGGTGATATAGTCATGAACTTTTGGTCGGTCGTGACCAAAAGAACAAGATCTCGGTTACAAGGGGCCGAAATGAGTTTTCTCTGCAGGGTGGCAGGGCGCTCCCTTAGAGATAGGGTGAGGGGCTCTGTCACTCTTGAGGGGCTCAGAGTAGAGCCACTGTTCCTCCACGTCGAGAGGAGCCAGCTGAGGTGGCTCGGGCATCTGTGTCGGATGCCTGCTAGACGCCTTCCTGGGAAGGTGTTCCGGCCATACCCCACCGGGAGGAGGCCCCGAGGAAGATCCAGGACACGCTGGAAGGACTATGTCGCTCGGCTGGCCTGGGTACACCTCAGGATCCCCCCCAGAAGAGCTGGAGGAAGTGTCTGGGGAGAGAGAAGTCTGGGCATCCCTGCTTAGACTGCTGCCCCCACGACCCGGCCCCAGATAAGTGGAAGAAGATGGATGGATGGATGGATGGATGGATGGATATATTTTTTTCTTACAACCACAAACTTTAAATGATCTTCTTTAGATCATCTGCTGAAAACAATGGATACTAATCTGAATTCATTCGTTGCTTGCTTACCACATCCTGCAAGTTAATAGAACAGAACAAAATAAAAGTTTTTTTCTGATCTGTGAAATGAGATCCACAGTGAGCCAGCATGCTTCTGCATTGAGTACCTGGAGCTTTGGAGATACAATCATTTTAACACCTGATATTACTTCAGTGAACGTTGTTGGAGTTCACATGTCATACCACACTTTACTAATCCATATCAGTTGTTTAATGCGCAGTGGAAGGACTCTACAAACTAAGATTTGCCAGGCATATCTTATCCTGTACACATTCAACAAACTCAGCGGAGCATGCCCATGCTTTCATTATGGGTTTCAAATGGATTGGTGGAGAAAGAGACTGGGTTTTAAAGAGAGTTCAAATTCAAGTGCAAAATTATATATTTTTATATTAGACTTCCTGTATGTGCATTACCATCCAAAATACTCTGAGTTAGACTGTAGGGACAGTAATAATACCACAAAAATAAGAAATAACATGTTAGCTTTTAATTGCTTTGACTTAGTCAATCCATTGTTATTGCTGATCTTTGAAAGCAAAGTTGTTTCTGGTGCTTCAATAATCATAGTCAATCAAGTATAAAAGGCAGTATTCACATCAGCCTGCCTGTGCTAAGTGTAGCTCTCATGCTGAGGCCCGCTATAGCATGTTTCTTTGAACCACCTTACAGAGAAAAAAATGGATTGCGGTTTGCTGTATCATTTGGTCAGTCTTGTTTGTTCCAATCTCAAACGCCATAATGAATAATTGGTTGGTTAATCTTTTAAGGCAAACAGCAGCTGTCTGTGTCCAGCTCTGCTCCACAGAATGAATAACATGGAGCAATGTCAGCCTGACCAGTGATTCTGCTCCATTCAGCCTTCTCATCAGTTACTCTCAGAACATCAAAGAAGCTTTACATATTAGGAGTTAAGGCAAAAAACAACCAGGCAGAAACTTCCAAATCAGTTGTATTTCTGTAGAAATACTAAACAAACTTTTTTGGTTTTTAGAATTTTCTGTGCTGGTTTGACCTAAGCTAAGCACTACTACAGTTTTTCTGGCATGATACAGAACAACAAAGCCAGAGTGCAAATAATGTTATACTGGCAGAAGTGGCTGACATGCAGGGTTCCACTTCAGAAACCTCACTTCACTCGTGCCCTGAGGAAATTTTTGAGTGGAACTTTGGTTTGACCTGATTTCTGTGTGAGGGGAAACAAGAACAGTGCTTGGAGCCTCTTTTGAAAGTGACCTCCTCCTTTTCTTTCCTTTTATTTCATCCTCTCTTGTGAAATGTGTTCTTGTCCCTCTCCACAGGGAGGTCAGAGGTCAGAGTGCAGGCTCAGACAAAGCCAGGCCAGTGTAGTTGGGAGGGATTTTGTGTCTTACTCGAGACACTTAAGCAGGGCAGGTTACAGGGCTGATTATGGGACGGTCCCTTGCCACTCCACCACCCTACTGACCGTAAAGCTTAGGTTGACCTTTTGGAATGTCATACCCAAACACCACCACTGTGAAATAATGGGCAGCACTGTCACAAAACCCACCCTCATAAAAAGTAAAACATGATAAAAAAACAAGCATGTAGGAATTCAAATAAACTTGTGCTGAAAACAATCAAGCAAAACTTCATGCTGACATGAATCAAGAGCAAGTCTGTCAATCAATCCCAGGCTAACAAGTCTATCAATATGCTGACACTGACAACGATCCAGACACTTGACCTTTTCCATGGCTTAAGTCTTGGCATGGGGGCTTGAAAGGGTCTGACAGTGGAGTGATCATGGCACTGAGAAAGATGGGATGAATCTCAATTTAGATTTTATTGGCACGGTCAGAAATTAACGGGAGCGCCGGGGGAAAAAATACCCTTGAAAGTTCAGAAAATGCCCGTGAAATTAAAAATGAAGGGGAGGAACATGCCCCCTGATAGTAATGGATACCCTCTTTTGTATTTCACCGCTTTCACATTATATTCATTGAGCTGTCAAATATTCACACATTGATGTGTCGACTGTGTCATTTACGGTGATTTGTAGCAACCTATAACAACGTGATTCTTTTCAATGCTTCTTGGACAAGAATAATGGAGCTATTTCTGATCAGAAAACAACAGAGCACACACGTACAGCCTGCAGCAAATGTCAGTTTTCTTACATGTGATGGTGGATTGTCATTTTGAATGTGGCAGATCTTAGTCATGGCAAATTAGATGTTTAATTTCCAAATGCAATGCAAATAAAGACAAATTCAGTAGTTGATTAAATAAATAAGATGTTAAATCAGGTAATTGCGCCTTGGTGGTTCTCCTCAAATATGCACACATATTCAAAGAGGAGATGATGATTAGGGGAAGCTGACATGATGGAGAAAGCTGTATGATTTGCAACAATTGAATGTGATTGTGGAGCAGGGACAACAATTTCTCCCACAATTTTGGTAAATAATTGTATCTCCTAGTTCATAAAAATAAAACTGTCCCTAAAAACAATCAAAATGTTTGAACAGAGGGCAGTCAGATTAGATCAAATCAGCAGAGAAGGTAAAAAAGAAAGCCCTCCTAATTCGACAAAAAGCCTTAAAGAGGATAGCAATGATTTAGTACCATTAGTCTGACAAACTGGGCTATCACGCTCTTCCCTTTTTCTTTTACCTCCACATGCAAGCTGTTACTTTTACCACTGTCAGATTTATACCAGCGTGCCTTGATTGTACTAGTTTTTACAGCAAAATCTATTTTTGCAATTGTTTTAAGAAGTGCATTGAGCCATTGCAGGCATAGTTTAGTTGCATCTTCAGATACATTATGACTAAACACCTTAACACTAAAAAGGTGTTAGAAAAAATGAGTTAAGTGTGTTCCATCTAACAACAAAAGAGGTGTTACAGAAAACAACGGAAGATGTTGATGAGATTACAGTATTCACATTAAGTTTTGCAGATTCAATTAGACATTGCTATGCTTTCAAATGCAGTGCTGAAAATTGAAGTCATTTTATTTAACCACCCAACACTTGTACAATCATCTGTGTGTGTGTGTGATTATGGATTTCTAACACGTGAGATGTTCTTTCTGTTTGCTTTTCTTTTTTGTGACCTTGAAAGTGTCCATGTGACCACTTGTCTCTGACCATGTGTGCAATCAAAGCTCTTTTAAGACCATTTATGTTTGGCGATTCTGTATAGTACTGTAAATGGACAGGCTGCTTCTATGAGTGCTTTGTTAGTTTGTTCTGTATTTTTCAGTGTAGTGTAGAATGTGTAACTAACAACACGTGATAAACCTGAAAGACCTGAAAGAATAATACCTGGCTGCTGGCATATCCTCCAAGGCAGCAATAATTTTGAATAATGAATTATTGTTATTATTATTATTATTATCATTATTATTATCATTATTATTGTTGTTGTTGTTGTTTTTCTTTTTTATCTGATTGCATTGTAGACTTTTAGATTTAACTTTAGACAAAGCAAGTTTTCAGAGTGTATATGCTGTCAGGTTTAGTTTTACTTTTAGGATGAGGTTTAATTTCTTACTTTTTTTCCCCCTTAATGATACCAGTTTAATTTAATTGTAGTTTATATTTTGGTTTAAGATTTTTTCAAAGATCTTTTTTTGTTTTAGTTTCTTTTGGAATTTGCAAAAATAACCTTTCTCCAACCAGTTAACACAGAGCCACAAGACCATTTGAAATACTTTGTGTTAGTGCAGGCAAAGACACACACACACACACACACACACACACACACACACACACGTGCATGCTGCAGGGCTGTGAGACAAATGCAGGTAAATACCTGATGTGACAGATCCAATCCTACTTGTGTAACATAAACAGGGATGGATAGTTGCAGCGCTAAACAAAAGATTAATAAAGAGTTGTGGTTTTGAGATGTGACGAGCGCTCCGGCATTACACTCATTCATCTTTCACTTTGCTTTTTCTCCAGGCCATAATATTTCCCATCAATCAGCAAGTTAGGTGTCAAGTGAGAACAATTCAGCACAAAGCGAATGTCAAGCTCTCTTCACTGCCCATTTTCCAATCTGGCAAATGAATGGCTCTCCGATGATGATGAATATGTATTGACAGTGTGAAGACGGTTTGCAACGTAGGCCAGATGACCTCATATGCTAATGTGCTAAAGACATCTTCCCTTGGTAGAAGAACAAATGAAAATCTGGTCCTTTACATGCAAAACCACTTAACTGTTAATACACAGATGATAGTGATGTTTTACATCATTTTCACTGACACTTTGTCACATTCTATCATTTATTTATTTTTTTAAATCTCATGTTTTCCAACACCTTTAGCGAGCTCTGTTCTAGTGTTTAAATGCATGCAAAGCAACATGACTGTGTGTAGTCACTGTGCTCATTAGCAACTTTGCCCTAAAACAGTCATATGCACACTGTGTTCCTTCAGGAATTATATTATTGTTCAACTTTTAAATTAGCAAAGCAGAGCTTGTTTGCGTCTCTGCTTCATCGTCACTTTTTTAATTATGTTTTAATGTTAACAATTAGTACTGAAGTGGAGTCAGCAACACTTGATTGGTATCCTTCATAAACAAGGCTGTAAAAATTTGTTATTGTTAAGAGTAATTCAATAAGAAAAAGAAAAACTTTCTTAACAGTAGGACGTGTTTATTCACTTGAGAGAGACATAAAAAAAGAGGAAGGCAACGGAATTCATTTGCAAACTAAATGTGTTTTGTGTTAATTCTATGATTAAAAAAATACAAGCCGATTCCCGGTTCACAAATCAAAGGTCAGAATGATAAATTTAGCCTCACCAAAGATGAAAAAATAATAGCACTAAGTAGGCTTTGAACTACAAGATACAAATACGCTGTGTGAATGACACATTGTTGTGACTTATAGACTACCATCAGCACTTTGCAGAGCATATGAATTATAGTGCTGTTTACACATCAAGTCCTGACAAACATCAATACTTTATTACCTGGGAAATTATTTGCAATCTAGTTTTATGGTGCTTATGCTGTCTGATTAAGCTAAAAGCTGCTGTCAGTGGACAACAGCCCTTAACACCTCCAGATGAAGCCCTTTGTCATATATCTTTGCACTGAACTAATCCTGTGAAGTACACAGCCACATCTATGGAATCTATAGTGGCGTTGAGCCTGCGTTTGCAAACCACTTTTTGTATCCTTCACTGCATTTGTGTTTGAGCTTTGAGATCAGAAATTGATTCATGAATGCATTTTTTCTTTTTTCGAAATGGAATTATCTGTAGCTTATCAGATGCCTCTTTCCCTTTCAGCCAATCACATGAGCGTCAATCAAGGGTATGATTTAGTGTGATCACACTCTGTCACATCCCTGCAGTCTGCAATTATGAACAAGAACACAATCATACAGCTGTACAGAGGTCGAACCCAACATGGCATGTAGTAGCTGCTCTCCACAGGTACTATATCTGATGACTGCCTTGTTGAGCATGGTGAAATATGAGTGTTTGCTCGTTAGTCATTGATCCTTGTGTCTGTCTCCTTAAAGTAGCTCATTTCTTAGCTATTGTTGAATTTGACATACAAACTTCATGAGCATGAAAAGTTAAAACCAATACTTTTATGTGAATGTAACAACTTCAAAATATGTTTTTCAGAAAACTGCAAATTTATATATCGGTAGATTGTTTTTAAATTTATTTACAACAAAAACTTTTTTGTTAGTGCATCAGAAATACATTTGTAAACCTTTTATTTAAAGCCCTGTGTTCAAATTTTACTTGCATTTTAAAATTTCTAAATTATATATAGATATTGAAAGATATGTTTGTGTGGGAGTGACTTATTTATCAGTCATAAAATGCATTTATGAATCCTTCTTTAACTTCCCACTGAAATGAAAAATGTATTTTTAATCACTTTTGATGACAACCCTGGTTGTATTGCTAGTTATATTTATCTATATTAGCCAAAAAAAACAAAAACAAACCAACAAAAAATGTTTCTTTATATTTTTGTATCAAACTTAAATCACATTTTCCTCCTAATAATACAATAACACAAAGTATAATACAATAAGACTTTAATACAAAGACCCGTCTGATTCCATACATACTGTATCTCCTATTCAAAGTCATATTTTACGGTATTCTCAGCTGGTTCAGTGTTTACATGCCAGTCTTTTAAGTAAGTGCAAACACCATCTCATGACAGCCTCAGCCTTGACCGCCTCATGCACACCTGGCAGTATGTACGAAGAATCATTATTGAATTTTATTTGAAACATCATTTCTTCGCTGTCAGCTGCACTCCACTCCGGTCTCACTCATCCCTCAGGGAAAACAAAAAACAAAAAACAAACAACCCCCCAAAACAACATACATTAAAATAGGAGGAGCGGACACTTGATGCTGTCACTGTCTTTTTACACTGCCCGCTTACTTTTCACCACATCACTCTGTTAAGCAGAGTAAGTGTCACCAGTCAAGTGTGTTCCTCTAACCTAACCACACACCCACCCACCAATCCATCTCATCCACCCATCCGTTCAGCCACACAATATATGTCATGTGCAAAAGAGAGCGGAGCATCTGACAGTGACATGGCAGCCATCTGTTACTCTGTTACAATGGAAACCCTATTGTGTGTGATAATGGAGATGGTTGTTGTGGAGGTTATGTAGTCCTGTGATATTAAATTATCTATTTATTTATCTATCTATCTATCTATCTATCTATCTATCTATCTATCTATCTATCTATCCGGTCTGTCTGTCTGTCTAATGCCCTATATGCATGCTTTGATTGTATCATATTTGCTTATCCTAGCCAA
>JAQLOL010000026.1:14646876-14659678 GCA_029783665.1 Naso thynnoides | reverse complement strand
ATATAGTATATATATACATATATTGTATAATATATATATATATTATATTGTTTTCATAATAGGATATTTATTCCAAAGTGGACAGATGGCACCATTTGCATGTCTACCAGCACTCTTAGGGATCAAGCAACAATTTTGCACTTCACTGAAACTGTCTCATATGAAAGTCTACCATTAAGTTATGCAAGGTCTTAAAAGCCTTTTCATGTATTATGAAATTAATTTTAAAAAAGGTGGCAACACATGTGGCTCATTCTGCACAGGACCAGCTATAGCTTATTTCCAACATTTACTTGTTTAACACAAAAAAGAGACATTAATTATAACACAAAATATTCTGATTAAAAAAAAATTGTTTTATTCCAGTAATATAACACAACTAAACTTGGCACACAATGTGAGTGACTGACCTTGAGCCCTCTCAGCTCTGTGTGTATAACCTGCACCTCTTTGGGGGCAATGTGCAATGTTAAGGACTTTAGCTCATTGTCTTTACAGAGGGGAAAATGTTTGGGGGATCATCTACATCTCTTATTTAATGATGCATAGTGAAATCTTATGAGAGTCACTTATGTCCCATAAAATCCCTGGACAAAGCTGTAAAATCAATGACCTGTTTTGTTACTTAATGAGTAGCTCAACTGTGGAAAGGTTGGACATATCTGATTCTTTTGCTCCACCTCTACAGTGTAAACTTTTGTTCAAAACCACAGTTCCATTGCTTACGTTATTGTCTGCATGTTTTGCCTTGAATGACCATTAAAGACACACTGAATTATAATCTAAGAGATGCATGATTGAACAAACCTTTAACTGACACGGAACAATCATAAAATCTTTTCCCTATTATAAACTATATCCAAAAGCAATTTTGGATATTTTGCTGGCCATTGTACTACAGTGCTGTGGATGTCTTCCATAATATTGTACCTGCTAATCTCAGTGGGGTATTAAAACTGGAATGATTGGTATGCAGCATTAATGTGGGAGAGTTAAGAGTTAGGGGTGAGAGAAAGGATATAAAACCAACCAGGGGAAAAATTAATATGAGGCAAGGTAGTGGAACTGATAGTATTCTATAATGTGCTGGCACCGAGATTGGAGAGAAAAAAAAATCGCCAAATATAAAGTGATGAAAGTTTGTGGATTGTTTTGAACATTTCCTTATAGCACAACAAAAGATGCCATGAAGCTCACCTTAAGAGAAACTTTGAACTGTTAAACTGTTTGATGATATTCACTAAGTCTGTTTTCTGAAAATACTGTGTAACAGTAATCGAGAATTAAATTGTTTTTCCCCTCTTTTTCCAACTTCCACAGTGGAAGAAAAAAGATCCATAGTGAAGCTGTATATCCAGGTGAGCAGTGATTATGTATTCTGCCCCATCCTTGTAAATCTATAATCATTAACATCTGCTCTAGCTTTCTTCATTGAACTATTTTGCCCATGTGTGGTCCACTTATCCTCGTTAACTCCACTTTAGCCAGCTCAGCACATAGATCGAAGGAGAGATATAACGGAAAAAGAGGGAGAGACAAACAGAGAAAAAAAGGAGGAACAGGATACATAAAAGGCTTTAAATATATCTGTTTGCAGTCTTTAGGTTTAGGCATGCTCACTACTGACACAACTGACTTGCCTGTATTTTGTCCCAAGAATTAATTCCTTCCATTTGGCCCATGGATTTGCTATCTGGTTGTGAAATGTCTTAAAGTAATATATATAATTTTCTTACTGCCATTTTGACTCAGACAAGGATGAATTAACACCACAGCAAACTGAGAATTTTTCAGCTGCTGAAATTACAAACTTTAAAACACAATGACCTTGACCTTGATAGCCATATGTAAAGGCCAGCTTTTGGGGTTTAATGCCATACCTGCACTAACTCCTTACTAGTAGTGGTAATCATTAACACCAGCAGCAATTGTAGTACTAGTGGTACAGTGGTATTTCATGTAAACGGGGACGACTCAACAATGATCTGTCATAATACACATAAGCATCTATGGGCCCTGATACACCATGTCAATGTCAGCTGACAGTCTGGGTGGAGCCTTCAGTGATGGCTGCCACCCTGGTTTTCTTGCTATGTCCCACACAATTGGCTCTTGTTGCCCCTTTTTGGCAGCTTTTGGGTAAATTCAGCATGTGATCAGACGATTGGTGTAAAAACACTTATGAAAATACGGATAGTTATCTTCTACGCAGTTGGAGGATGTACGTTTTTGGCTAGAAGATGACAACATGAGGTGATGCAACAGTCGGCTTTCATTGCCATATGTTCTGTGAGGTTGGTTTGGGGTGTCAAGGTCCTGTGATTTATTGGTATTAAATGACACTAGACAGCATGTCACGGTCCTGTCAATATCCTGCTGGAGATGTGTTTTCTTGCGTGACAGCAAAACAATCTTTAATAATTGCCATCAGCGATAATTTTTGCCCAAGCAATTACATTTTTTGTAGCCCTTTTGCCTACTTGATTAGTTGTGGGAATGCATGTAATCATATGAAGGTTGAAGTGTGGCTAAAAGCTGTATTGATGTTGTGTGTATGCATTTTCTCCTGGCTTCATGTCATATTTGCCGTCAGCACTAACATTTTTCTTGTTTGTTCGTGACCAAAAATGTTGCCTGACCTTGACACAGAGATTTGAACCCCTAACCCTTTTACATTGTATTCACAAAAGGAATAACCGACTGAAAAAAGTTGGCACTGACCACTTTGTTAGTGCAAAATCAATACAATCCGATGTTTTCTCTTTTTTTGGTCTTTTTTTTTTCTTATTTTTTGGACAGTTCCAGGATAGTGTTGAAGAGAGTTAACCTGAAGCCCTGTTATTGAGTCTTGCAATATTAGGATTAAGAAGAAAAACAAAAAAGGAAGAATACTACACTGAGCTTCCAGGTGACCTTTTGGAAGTACAGAGCAAAACACTTTGATGTTTTTACTTTGATGTTGATAGACCCAAAGACAAGCAGAAGTTGTAGTATTTACACACCAGAAATAAGAGAGAATGACAGCTAGTTTCTACTTGAGAGAAAAAGCAAAAAATTGTGAATATTTTCATGAATGTGAAAACTTTTTCAGCTTCATTATAACAGGTCCACGGCTAGTAGTAATAGTCAACAACAAAGTTGAAGAGATTATAGCTCTAGTTCTGTAAGCTTAGACAGAGTTCTCTACTGCACTGTACAGGTAATAGTCTCATATGACATACATGCATTTATCCAAATTTTTTACATGTGCAGTTAACAAATCAGGATGTCGCTATGTAGATCGTCCCGCTCCCTATAAAAAGAAAGACAGTTACCTGCTATCTGGTAACCATCTTCAATAAGAGGTTGAGGAGTGCCATGGTCAATAAGTAAGGCTACATCTGTGATTATAGAACTAGGGTTACAGTATAATAACTTTTGTTCTGCCTCACACAGACTCCACTGCTACTGGTGTCTATGGGTACAGAGGGCAGAGTCCAGCGCTGGGCAGTAGCATCGCTGCAAGAAGAGATGCTTCTAATGTACTAACTACGTTCCTCAGTGTAGTATGGCAATGTCACTACTTCTTGAGTCAAATAGTTTTTCAGTAGCAGAGTTGATTTATTTACTGAGTAGTGTGTTAGCGTCCACAAAAGCTACAAGCTATTTTCTTAGGAGAAGCTCTGAAGTGCAGCTGACTTTTATTCTACCGGGATCTGGATAAAACCAAGAATAACAAAACTGTGGATAAATAAGGTGACTGAAGCCGGCACCACACTGAGGCTGATAGACAAGAGAGGCACTTCCGCATGACATTGCATACTAATCCTGCATTTTATTCAGCTTGCTGCTTTGCTATTGGCTTTTCTTGGCAAGACCTGCCCCTCTCTGTCTCTTTTTGGCTCTCATTGTGCTTCTTGATGTGTCTCTCACATGTCCTGCCATGCTTGTTGGAGAGAAACACAGCAGACACAAGCAAGACATACACAAGAACAACAGAAAGAGGAGAAGAGGGAGCGGACTTCACTAAAAACAAAGGAAGTCTGTTAAATATGAATATTTTTTGCCTGCATATTTGTTTGGTCAACAGTTTTTCCTGTCACTGAGATAACACTGATTTGACATAACAACTAAAAAAGAACCTTTGCACGTGGAAGTGCAAACTTCTTTTCCTATTTTCTCTTAGCTCAGCTTGCTACATTTCTCTGGGGTGAGATTCAGTGTAGTAAAGCTTTATTTTGATGTAGTGTAACTAGTGGCTTAGCTCACTACACTATCTGAGTAGTTTGCTCAACACTGGCAGAGTCCATTGAATTTCTGCTGTGCCACAACAAGTCCTCAACCTAACTAACTGATCCTGACCATCTACAGATTAGTAGATGTAACTGATGTCAGAGCAAGCACCAAGGCTGTCTTGAAGTATAAAATGGCCCTCGACAGGCAAAACTGGACCCTGCTTTTGCAGTTGGGGCTGAGTAGCCTTTGCCATCATTCCAGCCTGCAACAGCCTGTTTCTCTCAGGAACCAGTTCTTGAGACACCAATTAAGCTGGTGAAGACTGAGGATTGTCTATGGTAGAGCTGCCACCATTTGTATAATCTCAGGGTACAATGGTGCTGATTAGTGGTCCAGAGTTACCAAAATGGTCCTTCTCCAGAGAGTGGGTCATCTGTGGCTTCAGAGGGAATCACAGATGACACTGGTTGTTATGACAGTTAGTGAACACTACTTGATGGTTAGTCCAGACAGAAATCAAAATTCCCTATGCCATTTGTCTGTCAGAACATTAGATCTTTGCCCCTGTTCTCAAGACTAACTCAGGTGGAGGGCTCAAAGAGACAACGTGCTCTGAGGATAGCAGCCTCTGGTTCTTGGTCAAATTCAGCAGAGGCTCAGATATGACTCTGTCCTGCCAGTTGAGGTAGGCAGTTGTCCATCCTCGCCAAGAGCATGACGATTTTGGACTGATCGGGGAGCGGGTTTCTTAAACAGCTGGAGTGCTGCCTCATCTCCCACTCCACCCCACTTCAAATTCACTCTGGTGCTGCTCACACTATGAGATGGAACCATGCCTGACCCAGAGTGCATCTGTGTATTGTGTAATATACCCCACCTACCCACACTATTTTCTGTCTCCTGCTGGCAGCCACAGCTTAGTGGACTTCACAAAGTAGTTTGAAAAAGACACCGAGAAGATATACAGGTGTATTATTCCTGTTCTTGTTGCAGATGGTGATAATGCCGTACAAGAAAAAGAGTGTAGAGCAGTTGGTGAGTGATTTCAGTGGAGCGCAGTGAAATCTTAATTGAGTGCTGAGCAATACTGAGTGGAACGGCTGCGGGGTGCTTTGAGCAACCAAGGAGCGAGAATGGACAGCTGTGCGGGAGATGAGCGGAGATTTCTACCACTCAGTGCCTTCCCCTATTAGGAAGGCTACATTCCCCCAACTGCTCTAACAAAGAAAGTTCATCCCCACCCTGAACTCTTGTGTCTCTTTAATCACAGAGAAATTAGAATTGCCTGTCAGGACACTCTCTCCTGCAGACTGTTATTTCTGTCCAGCCCTCATTCCCCTCGCCAGCTGACACTGGGTTCTGCAGGAGCCCTGCATATGTTGTCCAGAGTTTGCAGGCTGATCTTATGGCAGTCTGGGCTGCTGTGTCTCTGTCTGAGTGGCAGCTGTGAAGACTGAAAATGGAGCTCTGACATATTGAAACTCTTTATGTCTCACTATGTTTCAATGGTGCATCTCTTCTCTTCACAGGTGAAAATGAAGCCCTGTGGAAGGTGAGAACTCAGTTGTGGCTTCTCCAACAAGGGTTTAAACCACTGTATCACCAACAAGACGGAACCAACTGAACTTGGTTCTTTTCCTGAAGTCACAGCCAAATGTGACATGAGTCAATGATGGCCTCCAACATCAAACATCCTACAGTGAATGCAACATCCTCAAAATATATTAGTGCCTGATGAAAGGAATTACTGTAGGTAATCAGTTTGCAAGGGAGGCAACTGCTTGTAGCACATCTGCAGATGAAATGTTCAGTACTTGCGTATTTGCAAACAATACTGCCTCTCAAAGTGGCAACTTCATTCTCGGACAGAGAATGGATGGTTGTGCAGGTCAATAGGAAAATGCCACAGTGCATCAACAGATGAGAATCTTTCATGTAGAGTGCAGCAGAGGGCAAAGCCTGTGTGAGACAGAACTGCAAGCAAATACCAGACACAATTTTCTTAGCAATTTTTGCATTAACATTATTTTCATCCTTTTAATGAATTCTTTCTTCCCAATATGCTGTTTATGATACATGATTCATGACACAAGCACAGAATGCGTTACTTGATATGCTATTCCAATTATCTGAATTATTCTGACTTTCTCTGAGGACAGTCATTCGGTGTTCAGCACAGCATATGTGAAAGTCTGACTGCCATCTGAATTACCTCTGTGTTTTACTTCTTTTGAGCAGAGATAGGAAAATGTAGCTTTTTTAACAAATAAACACTGAATTGTTAGATATTACAACAGATTTCAATAAATGATCACAAGAATTATTTAGCCATTGCAATCACAAACAGTATTGTAGGGCACAGACCCTCAATACATCGCAATTTTCTCTAACAAATAAAAATGTTACACAGTTCAACTTAAAAGGCTATTTCAGTACCATTACACTTTTATGCACTCTCCTGTTAAATTGCCTTTGAGTTCACTTAAAAACAAGCTTTGAGCAAAAGACAAACAAGAAAATCTCTTTTCAGTAGCCCACCCCTGCGTCTCTCTCACTCTTTTTTCTCACTCTCACTCTGTCTCGCAGGTGATCAGGGCCATAACCAGAGTATTATTTACTGGATTGGCAATGTTAAAGTTAATGTTGCAAAAATCCCCTTTCTACAGTCGGATTCCGGCTCTAATGAGGCTTCACTGATACAGCGTTGATGGCTCTGCAGAGAAGACGGGTGCTTCTGGAGGAATGTCAAACACCTACCCCTACATTCTTGTGTACCATCATTAGGGGTCATTTAGTATTTCCATCAGATCACTCAGCAGACACCAGTGTCAGCAATGAGCAAGAGGTCCATGAAAAATCACCTTGTGCCTTGCTCGTGCAAGGGATGCAAAGGGTATTTGCATGTTTAAGAGTATGGGTGCAGGCTCTACTGCCTACTGAGCTCTTAGTGCACACAAATGTATTGATTTGAAAAGTCATTTCAGTGATCAGAGTCAGTCCCGCAGCAGCAGTACATACCATGAAAAGCTATTTTGAAATAGTCCAGTAAAGTAGTGGAAGGATTCTCACTGAAGTGATTTTCGTGTTTTCTTGCTGGTTGTTGCTTTTAGTGAGTTTAAATTCAGTGTTAGTGTTATCCTGCTTCTGCAGCGTATTCATTCATGTGACAGAAAAACCCTATATGAAAAGGTTTTCAGGTATCATGATTTATGGAAATACCTCCACTTGTCCGTGTTATGTTTGGTCCATTTGCTCATGTGATGGCATTTTAAAGTCCTACAGTGCTTTGACATGTCAGGTCAGTCATGACATTTGCTTCTGACAAGTGTGGACTTGTGAGGAGTACTGTGAGGCTGCTGACTGACATTACAAATTAACAGTGGCTGGAAAGGAAAACGCTTCTAGATGAAAAAGTTAAGTGGACAGTCAAGCAAATCCGCAAAAAAAAAGTAATATATTCTCCATCACTCCTTGCTCTTTTTTGATTGACTTTGAGATTTCATTTTTCTATTTGCTTGCTTTTCATCAAATCCATTTTAGGACAGGAATGTCTGTGGATGTTGAACTCATGACTACGTTTGACCCAGGGACCGAGTTGAAAGGACAGGTAAATTTATCTACTTTATATTTTTGACAGGCATAAAGTCTATAAGGCAAAATGTAATTCTCTGTGAAAAAAATCCATGTAAGGTACAACCACATGATGCTCACAGTGGCTTTTGAGAACCAGTCAAATCAAAAGGATCAAACTTACTGAAAAAATATTTTTCAGGTCCTCAGATCTTGTCTGTTTTTGAAAATGAAAGACCTAGACCCCAAACCCACAGTTGGAGACCCTTCCATCCTACACACATTCACATTTCTCATTTTTAATGTCCTCAAACGCAATGAAATTTATTTCTTTGGGGTATTTCTCATTAGCTCGGCCATTCCTATTGAAAACATGATGCTAAACTCTGTCATTAGATGATATTAGTACTGATTTTTTTTTTCAGTTCATAATTATACATTTTCATATCACTATAGTATAATAGCGATATGTTTAGATAACTCTAGCACTGCATATTGTATGCAAGGTTTACACAGAATCTTCACTGTAGGTGAAATTTGATTGACGTGACCATTAGTTGTGTCTGGTAATGGATGTATTGCAGGATATGTGTAACCCTGTAAGGCAGCTGGATGCGCGAAATCACAATATCACGATAACATGCAAATCCATCTTACCAGGCTCAAAGGTAGTGGTTTCTGCGTCCTTTTAGGAAGTGCTGGCATGAGCTACAGGCATGGTTTATGTGTGTGAGAGAGTAAGAAGCGACTCTTCACTCAGAAAGTATCAGTGTTGGCCAGGGACATGGTTAGCATTGATACAACTATACCAATAGTTTCTATCAGAACTGGAGAGTAATTCTTCATTGCAAGAGTGGCAAAGAACGTCACTGAAGGCTTTTCTTGATGGAAAAGATGTAATCACTCTTCATTCAATGGCTCTGGTTAAGAGTTTGATTTACCAAGTGGTCAGTCCGTGATAGACAGTGACAGACAGATGGTTTATCCAATCACCTGCCAAATATTTTTGGTTGTGTGTAACAAGCCATCAGGTGCAGTTCAGTTATGATATGTGTTAAATCTATGTTACATTTAAATTTCACAACTCATCATGTTTGCTCAGGTCTTATTTATGAGGACAACTGGTCTCCATTGATAAAAAGCTCAGGATCATGTATTTCATTAATGAGATTTTTTTTTTTTTAATATCAGAAGATTGTACTACTTTTGTATGAGGGGAACTTTAATAGAGGTTGTGTTTTGGCACAGCCTAGAAATGTTCCACCACCTTCAATAAAGCTGCTAAAATCCATTTCCCAAAGCTCTCCAAACTTTTACCTGCTGGGATCTGTCAGAAGCATTTAGAGTTTTAGCTTTTACACTTCACAGAGAATTATGCATGGGGCTTTCAACAGTGTAGGCTCAACATCATACAGACCTAATACATCCATGTTAAACAGTTGTCAAGATTAACACTGCCAAATATGTTTACATATCTTGCCTACGGCGGGGAGAGGAACATCTAAGCTAAGGTCTCAGTGTGTGACTATGTGATGTCTGTGTGATATTGCTCTGCATCATGGGAGCTCCTCGGCCTGTTGATGAAAAACTGCCAGATCTTTCATTTTGCTCTAGAAATCCATGGGACTGAGTTTCCCCCTCACTCTTTTTATGCAGTCTGGGGGACTTGTGGCCACAGTGAATGATCTTGCCTCGAGGCGACATCTTACGCTCATGGAAGTTTGAAACTTTTCACTAGGTAATAATTTTGTTTTGGCAGTTAATTTATGCCCCTGTAATCAAGTTTAAAACCCATAAAAAGCTGTATCTTTCAGCAGGGCGTGTGTTTGACGTCCATACCTATGTGTCTGTTTGACTGCGTGATAGTATGTGCATGCATCCCCTACAAACACAGTTCTTTTATGCCTCATATGCCCAAAAGCCATCATCAAAGTCTTTGTGTGTACTGCATTGTCTCTGTCATTAGTCATACATTTCTATAAATATTCAATCAGCTTGACTAGCGGCCGAACAGCAAGTTTTCAAAAAACAATCTCACTACCCACTACATTATTTATTTCTGTGCCCTCTTATGAATTATTTTTCTTGTTCAACTAATATGCCTTCCTATTTTATGTTGTCCTGTTCTGAATATAAACCTCGGCACAGTAAAGGCATGATTCCGTTTCTAAATTCAGTCATACTTTCCCGTTTTATTTGCCTTTGAATGTGGGTGCTGCTCTGGACATGTACATGGACTTTCTGATGCACAGAAAGATATTTGGATTTCTGGGACACAAGAAACAATGTGCTACTGTTAATATTTGATTTGAAAAAGAGTGAATATGCATTGAAGAAAATACTATTTGATTGTGGACTGTCTTATCATATCAACCAAAAACTCTGCCACTGTATGGATATATGGACTTTTGAGGATGATAGAAGTATTGACATTGTTTTCTCATTCTGTCATTTTTTTCTTGGCTATTTGTAGGAACAAAGAGGGAAACAAGGTGTTCATGTATTATTTTGCTAAATACCTTTGATACCTTTAACGCAATTTATACCTTTCACAACATGTCAACCACCTGAATACATTCAGAGGAGTTTTCTTCTACGGTCTGTGCTGTACCACTGGTGGACCACAGACATGAGCCCATTGTTTAAGTATGATATCCAGCTTCAGGTCATTAGTCTCTATCTGTGCTGTTGCTTGTATTCAAAAACCCATGTCCTTTTCATCACTTTGCCCATTTAAGCCCCATTTTCCTTCTTCATTTTTGGGTGATGAATTGGCCCCAACAGTGGCACTTCAATCAGGCCTGATTTTCTATAACACGTTGGAAAATTAGAGAGAAAATGATATGGAAATAAATCACATTTTTCTTCTTGATCGGAACCACAGTCTGAGCCTGAGCTGTTCTCTGCCTTGAGTCAATTACTCATTACACACAGCTATTGACCTTTCTTCCAACAGGAAGTTCAGTGAATATCTCTGCAAGGATTGTAATTGACAAGATGTCTCTTTTAATAGAAAAATGCCCACATTTCCTTACAAGTTAATTATAAATTCAATAGCGGACCCAACGGCCACAGCAACTGAGAAAGGTTAGTGTAGACATTTGTACCTGCCAGGCTGCCCATACATGAACACATAATTTATTCCTGACAGAGAACCCATTAACACATGTACTTTTATGCCATATTAATACTTGACAGTGTCACAATTTGAAAATTTAGATCCATATGCGGTACATAATTCCAGTTGCATGTGACATGAAAATAGATGCATTTAAGTAATTTGTGCCTGACGTAGCAGATACATTGTGGCCATGTTGAATGCTAGATGGAGGAGGCTTGTCATCCAAGTGCATACTTTACCGAGCTTCAATTTCTAAAGAGAAAATGATGTAATCGCAGAGCGATTTAGTCCCACATTATGGGAGAATTTAGAAGTGGCAGCGCATCCGTCAATATAAGGAAAACATGACAGGTCCCTACTATGATGCACATAGATCTGCCCTTCATTTGCCCCGGAGCCTCTCGCTGAACTCTGCCAAGTAGTACAGCGATGATCAGCAGTCCAGTGGTAAACAATTTCTTTGAAAGCAGTTCATTCTTATCTGTTGAAAACTTGTGATACATCCTGACACATAAACTCCAGGGGTGCCTGGATTTTTCAAAAATCCTATCACATTAGACATCTCAACCTTCACCATCCTTTTGCCTCTCTAAAGTGAGGCTGATGGGACAAAGGCGGAGATGACAGCTGGTGCATGTCTTCTTTAAAAACCATACAGAAACACTCACAAAAGTAGCCTGGTTAAAACCATCCTTATTATGTGAGCTCAACATTTCTGGTGCGCTATATCTGGACTTCCAGCCCCTGGAAATGATTTAAAAAAAAACAAAAAAAAAGCTGAATATGACCAGCCAATCAGAGACTGTGATGTAGTAGCTGACAATGTAAATGGTCAGTTATGGACGTAGCCATTTGCTAAACAATGATGGCTTCCCAAGCAACAAGCGCTAATGTGAACATTAGTAGAGTAAACACAGCAATAAAAGCAGTTATTGCAGAACGTCTGAATAACAACAAACAAACAAGAGTAACAGTATGTAGGCTACTAAGAATTTCTCAGAGGAAAATATGTTTTCACCGTTTCTTCGACTGGATTTATCAACTTGCTCCGTTGGTGATAAAGAAGTTGCTCCCTGGCACAAATCTGATCTTCATAGTTGTTTCACCACTTAATGTGCTAATGGAGGATCAGATACAAGAGGCTTTAAAGCTGGGGCTCACAGCCACACAGATCGCTGTTCAAAACACTTCAAATATACAGTGAGGATGCTGCCAGCTGGTATCTGCAATCACTTAACATGAGTAAACCCTCCCAGCTCCCGCCCACTGAAATCGCTTTCACTGGCTGGAAGTCCAGACTGATACGTAGCGTGACAGAAATGTTAAGCTCACCTGATTAGGGTGGTTTTAGGCTATCTCAAAAGCAGGTGTTGATTCATTTTAATATTTTAGAATTCATAATTAAATAATGTTCACGAGTAAACTCACTTATATTTCCAACAGCCCTTTGTGGCTGGTCTGAAGGGAACGGCCTGAGAAACATGTCAGGGGCTTAACGACTTGACAAAATGAGAGAGCGGCTCCCCATTGTTAAAACGTGGATGCGTGAGTGAAGTAGCAGAGCAATTTACACTCCTGGATGGCAAACGCAGTGAAATGAGAAAAAACAGCAGCGATTTTATCTGCATTTCTAAAACCAAGTCGTGTTCGCTTGTGAAGATAATCTTGGTAAACTTTAAAGGTAGGGTGGAGGATGTTGGAAAAATGGTTCCAGCAAGCAGCATTTTGAAAAAAACACAATTTAAAAGTCCAAACCCCTTTCGACAGACTCCCCCTCTCGCTCCCCCGAAGCCACGCCTCCAGAATACAGGAACGCGCAAGTGCTTGTTCCCGACCTCCGGAGGGGTCACGACCGCTAAGCTACATCGGTTTGCTAACCATCGCTTAGAATAGTAG
>JAQLOL010000026.1:14625020-14646776 GCA_029783665.1 Naso thynnoides | reverse complement strand
TTGGTGTTTGTGTCATATCATTTAATTCATTGGTATCAACCTGTGTGTAAAGGGTATTTTAAGCAATATATCAAAAATGATCCAGGAAAACAACATCTACCCTACCTTTAACTGTAAGTATTGTAGTTTAAGAAGCTTTTCATCTGTGTTATACAAATGACAAAAGTAAGTAACGCATTCTGTGCATAGCAGTTTACAGATGCAGGTAAATAAAGTTTAGCGACAAAAAGATATCTTTTTTCAGTACTGCCACCACCATGATGAGAAATGTCGTTAAGACAATAACTGCCACTGCCATGACATGCAAACTATGATACACGAGAATCATATCATAGCTATAAAGTTACAGCAGATGTCAAGCATACACGGTGTTGCTTACATTCACCATTTGGACAACACATTACAAAAAGCATCTCAAACTTTGATACATTCACTTAGAGTTTAGCAAGATAAAATAGACTAAACTAAAAGATACACAGATAGTGCTGTGCATAACTCATCAACACGTATCCCAAACTATCAGTCCGGTCATATAGGCTCACCTAGTCATGTTATGTATCAAAGAGAGATTTAAAGAGACACTTAATTGTATCATTTTGATCATTAAGGAAGTTAGCCTGTGAGCCACTTTGCTGACTGGTACCTCCGAAATATTTAAGAGAGGTGACAAAAAAAGATAAGCCAAAAATATTTTCCAACAATGAACACGAGTCACATAGGAAAGCTCAACATTAATCATTCCTTTTTGCTGTAATCACCTCAAAGGATGACACTGAGCTACTCTGCCAATCCTCACCCTTTCCCTTCCTGTGACTCACTTAGACATTTCTCGGTGAATGCATCAATAGATGAGAATTGGCCTGTAAACTTCTTGTTGCTTTCTACACCTCACATTGTAAGATTCCATTCAGCTTTATCAAATATCCTGCTGATAGATATCCTTGTCAACCTGCAGCCATAATTCATCCATGCAATGTGAACAGTGTGCTGTGGTTTACCATTCAGGCAATAATTTTGATATTTGGCAGCAAATTCCAACTGGCACATGAATCAAAGACAGCGGCAAGAATAATATAATTCATTTTGGATTTGATAGCTTCGTGTGTGACATAAATAGTGCCAAGTGAACACAGATTGCCAGCTGTTCCTTGCAAAAGTATGTTTTTTTAAAGTTTTACCGTGTGTTACAGAAACCATCAACCACTGGCTCTATTTGCATGGACATTTTAGGATAGAATTTAAATGAAGTCAATTAACATATCTGCCATATTAAGTTAGTGGATCATAAAACAGACCTCAACCCAATGATGCAATACAATTAGTGTCCATATAGTTCTTCCTCTTTCGGCTGGAAACGGTTGCAGTGGTGGACGAAGGAACAAAAACAATCCACTAGATGACTGGAAATATGTGGCATCCTGGTCCCTGCTGTTCCAGACTGATGAAAAGACTAGAGTATGTGGGAAAATCCACATGAGTATGCATCAATCATGCCACACATCAGGCCATAGCACAGTGATGTGTGGTCTTTTTTTCCCGTGGCACACATTTGGACCCTTGATAAAAGAGAAGCGATGACTCAATGCCACAGGAAAGCAGAGTGCTAGTGCCAATCAGGTGCAACCGTGACAGCATGGAAGCTCTGCTGTGGAAGGATTTTTTTCATCAGGGTAATACCCCGTGCTACACGAACAGAATTGTCCAGGAACGGCTCCATGAACATGACAGTAAAGTCAGCTTACTGCAATAGACTGCCCAGTCACAAGATTTCAATCCAATTGAGCATCTGCCGGATGAGATTGAACATTTGGAGCAGAGATGTACTTCCAGTCAACTTGATACCACTGTGGGAAGTACTGAAGTCAACATTGGCCAGCATGCCTGTGAAACCCTTTTGACTAGATGTAGAGGTTAATACCTAAACAGGCTGACACTGTGAAGGGGGCAAGATGGCATGGGATTCTAATTTAATATCATCTTCCAAGTGTTTGTATCATGTATAAATCAAGTATTCAAAGCACATCTTGCATAATAGATTTTTTTCAACCCCAATATAACATACTTTGACTGTGTTTATTTTTGTTGTTGCTTCTCTGTCGAGATCAGTTAAACAAAAATGTAATGTGTAAATTAATAAGATTTAGAGGTGTTTGCATGCAGGCTAGCTGAATCATCCTTTTCATATTTATATGCTAGGTTAAGCTAACTTGCTCCTTCCTTCAACTACAAATATACCATACAGACATAATAGTGTTATAAATCTTTTTATCCTCTGACAAGACAGCTAAGATGCCGGCATCCACATGTCTAACGTTTCATAAAGAAACTGAATGAGAAGCATCCCTTGTTAAGAAAGAGTACATATATTCGTAATGGATACTAATTTTCCAACCACTGCAATAACAGCCCTTACTTATACTAGTGAATACACCACAGCTGCATTATCTCAACCTGTGCTGCATTTTTAATTATATCAACATTCAATAACAGAGACCAGTCTTCTCTCAGAGTCATTTAGGTGCGGTAAAGTGATGATGCATCAACATTAATCTTTCTTTTCAATCGCATACTTTGGAAATGCATCTCTTGGGAAGTTTAGGGAACCTCTTGACACGCTGTTTCCTCTTCATTACCCAACCAGCTGTTGTTCCTAATGAGCCTTAAGGCAATCTCTCATTCTCTTATATCCATGGGTCTCGTGCAACTGGTGACATATTGTCAGCCCACAGAGTGAGGACCAGCCACCAAAAAATGAAGTTTGTTGTCACCACCATTTTTCTTGAGTGCTAGTGAAGCGCAGCAGGAGGTGAGTGGACTACCTAAAACTGATTCCATGTACAAGCAGTGTGGACTTACCTGAATGTATTAAAACTAAAGTAGACATATGTGTAACTTTTAGAGTTTGAAAATTCAACTGTTCATTGAACACATCCACATGATGTTTTATACACACACACACACACACATATAACAAAATGCATATGGTATGCTGCAAATAGAGATAACCAAACACAGAATCAGGCAGAAACATGTGCTTTCAAAGTGATGGCATTCTTTTTCTTAAGATGTAGTGCATTGAGCTTTAAAGCAACACTATGTAGCTTTGACCAAGACCCACTGCTTTGAAAAACAAAACTTAACGATGCACATTTATATATCACATAAAACAACAATTTGTGTAAAACCAGGTCATATTTTATGGAAATGATGTCCTATGAATGCTCTGCTTCAACACTGTGATTCACGAAGGTTCCTAAAAGCAACATGTAGGCTTCCTGCAGATGGGAGCTGCAGCTGCAGCACTGGGTCGTTGCTGGTGACAGCTCTGCCGAAATAAAAGGCTGCAGATAAACAAAGCAGCCATAGGACATCAGAGGCAAAACCAGAAGACATGTTCTATGTGACCCTACATGACCCAGTTTGACTAAAATTGCTGTTTTGTGCAAAGTATTAACGTGCATTAAGTTTCGTTTTTCAAAGGAGTGGGTCGCAGTTGAAGTTACAAAGTGTTGCTTTAGGTGTTACTGCATATACCTGCAGTTTAACTCTTTGTGTGTACAAATATTTCAAATAATTTTGTAAAATAATCCTTAAAAATATGGAACAAGTTATTCTATTGATTTAAAAACAGAATGTAACACTTCAGCACACCAGACAGAAATTATGTTGGTGCACAGCCCCTTAAAGCCAACTTAATTTTGAAGCTTTCTTATGATTAAGATCACTTTTCAATGTCACATCGACAAAAATCCCAAATCTTAACGTTGCATTGTCCCATTCATGTTTTGGTGAAGAAAATACTCACTCATTACCTCTTACAAATACAATTACAAGTTACAAAGGAAGCGTTGTCATCTGTGCAACTTAGCTTCAAAGCCTGTATTGGGAATATCAACACCTGAGCATTTTATCTGTGCACAGTCACACAAGTCTTTGCAAATAATCAGCATCAGTCCCTGACAGGGTGCCGCAGGTGTAGATTAGCTCCCACTCAGATTACAGCCCCATGAATCCTCATAGATAGAGTATGTATCCTGACGCAGAGTGAGTGAAACTGCTTGTGGTGTGCCAGAGGAAAATTACTCCCCTGATGTATCACATTAATATGTGATAAACAACCTTGCATTGCCAGATTACAATAAATAATTCACTGCCCTTCAGAGAATGTGATATATGCCTGCTCAGATTATTTACAGCTTTGAAATTATTCTTTTAATCTCGTGCAGCAAGCTGCCAAGGTGAACCGGGAGTAAATAATGCATGGCAAAAGTTTATTCCTGCTATATATTCTTTTTTTTTTTTTTGGTCTGGCTATATTTTCTACTATTTCACACTGAATGGGTGAATGACTGGAGAGTTGTGGGAGTGTGCGCCGGGTGTTTTGTGTTGTTTTGTTTCTAATCGAGTTTGAGATAATTTAAGGGTTATTTAATATTCTTGCTAGTTACTCCACAGGGTTCATGCTCGGTCCACGGTGTAGAAAGCTGAACACAGATATTTTCTAAAAAGAAAAGTTTTGAGATTCTTTACCAGAAAGCAATTCTTGGGCTTAAAGAGTAAAACTGAATTTTGTACAACCATTGAGGAAGATATAAATATATGAGGGTACAGACCATCAGTAGTTCAAGTGGAAGTGAAAGCTTTTTGTACCTCCACCATTATTGATGGAGTAGTGTTTTAAAGCATCAAAGCATCCCTGAAGTGCTTCTGATTGGAGCAGATTTTAACAATATTTTCAGTCTGTAACAAAAAGTTTTTGTTCAAAAAATATAAATTCAGACGTCAAGCAAGTTGGCGGGACATTACGTGTGGAAACTAGGAGCACTCTATTCTGCAAATAAAAATGTTACTCCTTAACGCGCGAGCGCAACACATCAACAGACAACCCCTCTCTTACCATCTTTAACTAACAAGTTTCAACCTTAGCAATGCCTCTGTGAGCATTTTGAAAAACAGAAAAAAATCCGTTTTGTCCCTGTTGAGTCCAGGAGAAAAGAGGCCAGACAACAGCTGCTGTCTGGTAGTTTGTTCTAATCTCAGAGCTCTGCTGCAGACATTCTGATTCACAGCAAATGATGAGGCGTCTTCAGCTTTCTACCAGGTATTTAAGAAACAAGTGGAATCAGATGATTTTGGAGACGTACTGCAATAGAAGGGAACAAGAACAAATAAGAATTTGAGATGTAGTGATTGTTTCAACTATGAAAGAAAATTGCACTTGATTGCAGCATTTCTTGTTCAATGTTTGAATGGATATTAATATTTATTTTTGAACTGAAGGCGACAGTATGCCAATTTACCCCGCAGTTATCCATCAAATCCCACCTAAAAATAAACCCAGCATCAAGGCAGTTTGTAAAGAAGTTATACAATCTTATCTCAAGAATTTTTATACAAGGTCCCATTGTTTTTAATTTCTTGGTTTTTTCGTGGCATGACTCTCAAACTGAAATTTTATTTCTGTTTGCACAAAGCCTATAGAGTATATTCCAGGATTATTTCTCAGTATTTTTTAATGCTTCTGTGTCTAAATGAGATGCACTGATGCAAGAATTAAGATTAAAACATAGTCCAAGATATAAACCCATCCACATCAATAGCAAATGCTTACGGCAACTATTTTCCCAGATGTAATACTACCAAAAGGAGTGGCGGTTGGGATACAGGTCACACATGACGTCTGTGGAATGGGATTCAAGTCAGATGAAAAACTAAATGGGAAACCCAAAGCAAAAAGGAGCAATCTTTTCCTACACTTCATCTTCCTGTAAGAGACATGGGCTGCATTCCATTACCGATACTATCCTACTATTTAGCATGTCAGAAAATGATTAAGTATGTCTCAGTAAATAGTGTATGAAATGCAGTATGCCAGAAGTACCAGGATGTCCTACTACGTTTGGTTAGATTTTGCTGTATGCAAACCAGCATGCTTTTCTGGCAAGTCTGACCTACAGTCCTCTGCCAAGTGGAAAACATGTCACATATTTCACGGTGTGTCATTGAAATTTGAACAAAGCAGAGAGAGTGCAAACATTTTGACAACTAATTGACAGATTAAAGCTGATTCGACAGAATGCAAAGCGCTCCAATGACAGATGACAGCTCATTTAAGTTTAAGTATTACCAAAGTTTTGTGACTCCTATTCAGAACATATTAATATACCACAGCTACACAAAGCCAAAAGGATAAATAAGTGCAAATGTTTACTTATATTTAAACAAATATTACCATAGAATTGCATACCTTTCCATTGTACTCCAAAATTTTGCATTAAGGCTGCAACAGATATAGTAGCATAAGAGTCAGAGTTCAAGGCACACTATCATGACAAAGTAGTATGTTCCAATTGTTTGCATACTGCATGCAGCAGTATGTACTTCGTTAGGGCAGCTGCGGTACGTGTTTCATGTAAAAAGCAAAAGTATGCACAACAAAATGTACTCATTGGAGTGTGACAAAAATTATCTGTATTTGCTGTAAAAGGTGCTAGAGTAAAATGTCAAAATTGAATAATCTATGTAAGTGGGCAAATTGTAAGCCTTTTAGATCTTTGGTACTCAATATGTGACTAGACGTAGTTTTCTGTGAACTGTAGCTTTCCAACAAGGTTCAAATAATTCACCTCCTGGCTGATGTGGGTTCACCATGGCAACTGAAGTATATTCGCACTGAGAGATTATGCGGTGCACTTCCGACCATGCTACTATAAAGTTGCTTGTTGCAGGTACCTTATAAATGAACACATACACTTCTATCTTTGTCCATGTATGTTTTTGCAATAAGCAGTAATGCATTTTGTTAGTTCTGCCACCCTTGTCATCATTTGGATAAGTTCCTTTCTTAGCAGCTGTCATTTACAGGCAGAGGCAGACAGAAACAACACAAAGCACTGGAGACAATAATCACTTGTCTTTGTCTTTTCTAAAAGCATGTCGTGACAAAGGGATCCTATGTTCTTTACCTTACAGTGAACTTAGTTCCCCACAGGTATATGTTAAAAGTATGTACCCCATACTAAATTGTCAGTATTACATGAAATTTTGTATAGGCTGTATTCAGATACCTACTATATTTAGGTAATAAATGGAATAATGCTCAGAAGGGTGTGCAAAAAAACTATGCTTCTGTGAACAAATTTCTCATTTGCATTATTTTAACTTCATTACTAACAGTAATAATATACTAAAGTGTATTAGAGGCAGTGATTTTATTTTTTATTTTTTTAAACATTTTTTTCCACATGTATGTTTGATGCTATCGTAAAATGAATGGCCTTAGAGAGCAGACACTGACAGGTGGATATACTGTATCTAAAGCTCTACAGCCACCAAACCCTCAGGCTACCAACACTACTCATGTCCTCTGCCCCATGAATCTAATGCAAAGCACCTATACTGTTGCTTGTTTTATGTACAACCACCTTGGTTGTTCTGTGCCTCAAGCTACTGTGTTTTAACTTCAGGAAACACTGCTGCCATGTTTCAAACCTTTCAGATGGAAAGATTAGTATGTTAACGCCGCAGGATTACAGGCAGTGCTCCATCAGCAGTTCTGGGTCTGTAGCCATTTACCTGCATGCTATGCTCGTTTCTCCCTTACGCAAGAATCCACACAACATTAGATTTGGAGATTTGACACAAGCTCAGGAAGCTATTTTGCTTAACTAGTAAAGGAAACTGCTAAATCAACAGCTTTGCAACTTGTCAGAGTTGCACACTGTATGTTCAAGTTAATCGTCATTATATGGATCAGGATGCAAAAACGTAATAGATTACAACTTTGTGTCAGGGTTTACTGAAGTTCATTCTGCATCTTTAATACTATTCAAGAAATTAACACAATGATTGAGCATGCAGTTACACAACGAGTTACACCAGAACTTCAGCAGAGTTCATTCATTTCTAAAAATGCACTTTAAATGACATTATTTCACTTTTACCATGTTCACAAAGTACTTTTTTTGTTATTCAACACAATACGCTTGTTTTTGTTGGAAAACTTTATGGTTTGGATCCTTATTAGAAGCAAAATTCAGTTTTTTTGAGTTATGGTTTGCTATTCATTTGTAATATTGACCCAGGTGTGGGATTTAAACATTTTATTCAAAACACTTTCTTTATTTAATGGAAAGGTCTCAAGGACTTTTGCAGAAGCATTGGGCGTGCTCAATAACTCATTTAACTGTGTTTTCAAATTTGATGGAAGGCCTTAAAATGTAATTTAGCTAAATATGAAGAAAAAAATCAATCTAGTTCATTCAGAGTCATCACCAAGGCTCATTGTTGTGTCGTGGTTAACACAAAACTCAAACTCCCAAAAAGAATAATATCCTTCCTCATCTACTGCCTGTGTGTTATGTAAAGACAACAGTGTTTGCAGAAATATGTAATGCAATAATTAGCTTGATAAACCATCCAATTCATGTAACTAGTTTAGCTAATTGTGTTTTTTTAAGAGGACGTTCTGGAGGTGAAAGTTTTTTTTTGTTTGTTTTTAATTAGGGCAATTATCGAGACAGTCTTCACCAGGAAACAAAATAAAATAAAATAAAAACAAAATTTTAAAAAATAAATAGAAATTTAAAATGAACAGCACAGGTTGTTACTTCAATGCTTAAAAAGAAATTGTTTGAGTAATTGCTGCCCTATCAAAGATAGTAAAAGCACTAACTTCTGGAAGAGGTCATGGTGAATGTTTGGGGCCCTCTTCATATTAGTGAGATCTGCAAGTGCTGCCCCTGTGCAGGCTTGCATGATGAGTAGCATACAATTAGACATGCCACTCTTTGATACTTATTCATTAGCTGCTGACATGAAACATCAATTCCCATTGCAAAATTTAATTAGTAATCTCTCTTAGTATAAGCTCTGATATTGCTGTATGTCTTGCTTATTAATTCACATAGGTTTCTCTAATGTCAGCATATAAAATCTTGACATGGGAGTCATGTTTCAGTTGGGACCAAGTCAGACAGTTAATAAAGGGATATCAGTTATATTGTCAGGTGGTAAGAAATGCTAATTCAGCATTTAGTTTTAAAGAGAAGGTAACTCACTTCATTCAAAGAGCATTTCTATGATGATAAGACTTGCATCTAAGGGGAAATATATTCAGTATGTTGTGTTTTGCCCGTGCTTGCCATGTTTTTATGGACACTGTTTTTCCAAAGCTGCAAGGTGTATTTTATCTCTGTGGGATGCAATATTTGGCTCACAGATTACTTAAGGGATAATGTACAACGATTTCAGAATTTATTCACACCCAGATTCAGCCAGAAAAAGGCCTTGCCACTACAGTAGACAATTTGTTCGCTTTAAGAAAAGGAGAGTGGTCACATCTCCAAGGGCTTGACTCCTCACAGTAACCCCCAAAATGATGACACAGTAATCTACGGAAAATCCGAGACCTCAGCATTTTTCTCAGTGCAACTTGAATTTGATGGTAGCCTTTCACAGTGTGACAATACAGCAAGGCGGGATCCTTTAAGATACGGGGATACAAGGAAAAAGGGAAAATATGGTATCTCGCTGATGTAATAGCAAACCCTCGCACCCAAACTGTTGATATTTTACCTTTTTAGAAATAACCTTTCATGAGGACTGATATGATACCACAGCAGATGAAAAAGATGACAAAGCTTTACAAAAGCAGCATAAAAACACCTGTCCAGCATTTTAAATATCTTTTCCATATGCGGTTAATAGTATTTTCCAACTATTTAACATCCCATCACACCAGTCTGAGGCCTGAGGGCAGGTGGAGAGGACTGCTCTCTGACAGATGATTAGCAGCACTTTATCCCCCCACAAATCCATCTTTCTCTCATCAGGGTGAAACGACTGCTGAATGGGTTTACAAAATGAGTCAATTTTCTGCGTTTTTTGTGACCGCTCTTTCAAAATCATTAACAAAATGTTCTTTGGTGAAAACAATTACTCAAGAGACAGCATCACCATTCATTGTGTCAACTTCTAAAGGATTAATTTTTCTTTGTGTCTCTTTTTGCGGTCCTTCATCCACTGACGTTGCACCGTTGCAAGTGATTTTAATCACTGCATTTCAATGACAGAATCAAACAACAAATGGATCAATGGTTATGTGCATGCCAAAGTAAGAGTTTCTACTCTCCTTCACGTTCGCTGCCAGGATAAGACGACTGATGGCAACAGCCGTACAATCTTCAAGTACAAATACAGCTAAGCCGTTAAGCTGATGATTGGTGTGGGAACACAGTATGTAAGCAAATGACTTTGAGGAGGAGGAGGAGGAGAAGGGCCCTGCTGATTTCTCAATTATACTTTCTCCTCAGGCTTGGGAGAGACAAAAAGCCAAACTGCATCACTGACAGTCAACTGGGCCAAACCAAACTCTTACCCTGAGGTATTGTGGTCTAACAAAAAAGGGTAATAGAGCTTGTTCCATGTGAGGAAGGCTCACGCTGTTGTGGGACCAGAAAAAGCAAGGTTACACATTTCAACAATGCGACAACTGCACACGCTGGCTCCCGCTTTAAAGACAACTTTCATCTTTTTCTGGTGCACGGAGATGGGATGTTGTTTGGATTTGAAGCTGTTTCTCCATGAAATAAAAATGCACAAATATGGGCGTACAGTGTTTGTATTGCACAGAGTAAACATGTTGCATGATGAGAGGACAGAAGAAGAAAACCACAAGACACATGATTACCACATGAAGTACCTCAGATAGTAGGAGGCGTACACAAACCGATTGTTAAAAGCTAAAAGACGATCATTTTTATTTTACTTTTTTTTTCTCATCAGGCCTCTCCTCAACAGAGCCATATGTGCTGGGAACAGACGTGTGAAATTCAACTAATGTTTAAAACATGCAGGCACACTGTAATAAACATCACCATTTGCATTCATACTGTGGTGATAAGTAGGTTACCCTAGAATAGGAATACATCCTCTGCGGTGCACCATTGTTGTTAAATACTTAATGGTGCTGCCAGTATCTTCAAGGAGCACCTGTCCCATTGTTTTGTTAGTCTGATTAGAGTGTGAAAGAGCTGTAGGGAAAAAAAAAAGAATCAATAGGGAGCTCCCTGTTAAGTCAACTCTGCGTGAACATACTTTAGAAATGGCATATTTGTTTCTACAGAAAAATGGCCCCACGAGTGCTTTTCAGCCATTATCTCATCAGGTACTAAACTACACATTGTAAGAAAGATAATGCTATCTGCAGAGTGATTACAGTCCTGAAAGTTATGGATCCAAAGCAGTGATAGCTTAATCTTACAGCCTCACATGCCTGAAAAATAAACATTTCCATCAGCTTGTGCCTTGTGGTGTTTTTCAGAATAACATAGATGTTAACTACCTAGTTTGTCCACACTATTGGAGCTGCTCAGTATATTTTCCTCTCACTAACTGCATGATTACCATCTTACGTTCTGAGTACATGATAACATTCACATCACTAGGAAGTGCATCTACATGCAGAGCCTTCTTCAAGTTAATTACACACATGTGCCTTTAATATTCTGTGATGGAGTGCATCATCTCTATGAATAAACCAATTAACCGAGTAGTCATTTCTACCTGAGGTGCACCCTGCATGGATAAAACTCCTCAGCAAAGAAGAATGAAAAGATGCAGCTCAAAGCTAGACGCTTTGAGCAGAAGCTTAGCCCTTATATTAAATTTATAATCCCAATAGTAAAAGTAAGAATTGCTGCTGCAATGTTTTCTGTTGACATTGAATTGTACCTATAATGCAGTGCGATGCTGATTTTACAAAGAAAACAAAAAAAAAAAAAAGGGGAGAAAAAAAGACACTGTTCAAACCGCCCCAGAAAGCAGTTTATCAGGAAGAGATGAACATCATAACCAGGTTTCCATAAGGGAGAGATATGACCAAGACTAGCTTACTAGCAAGTGAATTAAGAGATCAATTTCATGCAAAAAGGAGCAACAGTGAGCTCACATCTGAGATGTAAGGATCCGTCCAAAAGGAATCCTCTCAACACGTTGCATTAAATTAATCCAAAGCATGTCTTTTTAGTTCAGCTTTACCTGTTTAAGTGTTTTTGTAGTCATTCAACAGATCAAAATATAATTCAAATATGCTGAGATGCAGAATGCATTCAAACACTGGGTAGAAAGTACCTGTCATTCTCCCTGTAAGAAGGGTGTGGGAGTTCTCTCCCTCCCCGCAGAGGTCTTGTCTATTTTTAGTGATAAGGCTTCCAAGCCAGCAATCACATAATTAAGGCCCTTCATCATATTTATTCATCCTCAAAGGTTTCTGACAACCTACAACTATTTTCCACCCCCACCACTAAACCTTGTACAAACATGAATACCCTTGGCAGTATCTTGATAATTTGATTCATTTTGTTTTTGGATTGATTCATCTCTATGGGAGTGAGAACACTCCGTCACACTGTATATTGGCAGATCTTATAAATAGATGAATGAAGGTTTGTATTCTTTTGTCCCATGCTATGCATAATTAAGTTGTAAAGGACTTGTACATATACGCAAGACGAGACTCCTCTATTCTCAACTTTCAGTTTCCGCAGGCACATCCTGCTTCGCTGAAAGCCTCACACTCAGCTCACTGCAAATGGCTTCAGAAAATGACTAATAATTAATGTATAATTCCAGCATCCCAGCAGAGTAATGTGTAGTTATTGTGCTTATTATTAAAGGTTTATAAGTCTGTGTGTCTACCTTAAGAGCTTTGGTGGATTATTTAGAAGGGTCCAAAAGAGCGATGCAAAGCCAACCCTTTCAACTTCACCTTGCACAGCTGTACGGTGTCCATCTGATGCCCCTTGCATGTAAATTATTAAAGTTTATAATAGACTCCGTGCAGATCCCCAGCAACAGCTTGCTGAAACCTGTGCATCTTTTATGTCTGAGTGCCGTGAAAACCAAGAAAAAGACAGAACGTGAAAATGTCTTACTTCCATTTTAATGGTTGAAATGGGGACATTTTATTAAGTTCTCCCTTGTGCTCTCCTCCTCTCCTTTTTATTATGGTCTATGGTCCTGAAGTGAAAGACTTTCATCATCATCAGTCACTTACCTGCTGCCTGGACATGCATGTGTTATAAACTGGATAAAGCAGATAAGTGATTTTGCAAGGTGCAAGCCAGTGTTTGTGAAGCTACAACTTGAGTCCAGTCACAGGACGATAACTGAGTTGGAGATGTGGGAGACCCCAGATGAGCAGTAAATCCAGTACAGCTGCATTTCAGTGCAACACTTCAATCATCTGTGAAGCCATCAGTGCAGAGGCCCATTTATATCATCTAATGTAAACAAATTAAGACCCAAAGAGCAAGTTTGATATAATTAATCCGAGTAGATCACAGGAAAAAAGCTGCACACGCAGCCCTAATGACTGCAGGCTAAATAACTAAATAAATATGCAACATTTAAGGAGAGAGTGGGTTCACTTCCAGTTTTCTTGTGTAGCGCGCCACTGTTCTGGTGGCTAGGCACGCTGCCAGCACAAACTCATGAGGGTGTTGTGTCGTTAACAAACAAGCCCCACGCAGCTCCATTCTTTGCCTCCTACAATTTAAAACACAAGATGGGAGAGTGTGCCAATGACAGAGCAGGGAGTGATGCCAGACACTGCACGAAGTGGGGGAAGTGCTAATGATCAAAAGTCCCTCCTAAACCACACAGCTGGAGCGGAGAGAGAGGGGGCTTGTGAAAAATTGCCTTGTTCTATTCTATGAACTTATTAGCTGTTCATTGTAAAATGATGTTATTTCTATCTATCTATCTATCTATCTATCTATCTATCTATCTATCTATCTATCTATCTATCTATCTGTCTATCTATCTATGTACGACATCACTCATAATCTTTTAGTTATTTTTTCACAAACTCCATAAGAATGTAATTTCATCTGCTACCATTCTACCATTCACAACATTTACCGCTTACATTTTCACCTGGTCTTGTTTACTGGTTTTTCCTTTGGACATGTGTGAGTATTCGTGGTCTATTTTCTCTGTATATAGCTGCTTCTTTAAGGAATAGGGTGGTGCTTGGTGTGTGTATGTGTGTGCGTGTGTGTGTGTGTGTTAGTGTGTGTGGTAAATCGAGACAGATAGAGAGTGAGTGTGGCTGTACTCAGAGCAGACAGGTGTTTGCATTGGAGCAGACAGAAAGCAGTGCACTTGTTGAGAGGCAGTGAATGTGTCATGCAGATCACAATTTGCACATGAACAACAATGCACCTGTTTCGCTTCCCAGCTGGTTGATGAAAGTAAAGGGAGTGTGCCGCTGACTCAAAGCCAAAAATATTAATGTTAATGCCTTTTCATTTGATATCAACATTATGATTACACACATTGTGGAAATGCCAGAATTAAAGTGGAAATAAAAGCTTCAGGCCATGGTTACGCCATGAGATGCAGCTGAGACATAAGCCAGCACAAAGCTGCATAGTCTCAGAAGAGCCCAAATCTGTTGCATGAGATGTCCAAGTAAAAAAAAAATTCTGATAAGACAAAAAAGTTCTACGACTCACACCAAATAAACGCCATTTCACTCTGGCACATGATGTTCTAAAATGATAAGATACTCACCAAAGCTCCATCTTATCCAGTACCAGGTCTGTTATGCTGGATCCTGCTCCGATATCAATGAATGTCGGTGAACGAGCAAAGTCGATGTACTGAAGTCTCAACCTTTTGATGGGGGCAACTTGTAGGTTTGATAAAGCCATCCTCAGGAGATGCTCGTTGAATTTACCTCTGTGAAAAATGAGCTGGTCTGCTGTTATATCTTTTAAACCCCGGAAAATGTCCTCCTCTCCCATGTAGTATTTGAATTCAAAGAGGTTGCGGAACTGGATGACCCTGAAGGTCTTGTTAGCAAGGTCGTGCAGCATGTGAGGGAGAGCGCTTGGCAGTTGATCAATGGCCATATCAAATCCCATCTGCTTTGTCTGAATAACTTGTAAACTTCCAGGCTCGTAGTAACTTAAATTCGAGGAACATTTGATGGCAAAACCTTGTAACCTTATGTTCTTCAGCTGCTGAAAATCGGCTGTCTTTAGACCCATCACCAGAGGGCCACCCATAGACAGAACTTGGAGCTTGACAAACTTGGAGAAGGCCTCATCTAAGGTGGCATGTTTGTAAAGGTTATTGGACATAAGGAGTGTTTTTAGATTCAAAAGAGGAGTCAGTGCTGTGGCGGGAATTTCTTGAAGGGAATTGTTGAAGATGTCAAGATGCTCCAGTAGTTTGTTGTTTTGAAAGGCGTCACTATCAATGTATGAAATGTTATTGAACTGCAGCTGAAGTTTACGCAGCTGAGGAAGGCGGAGGAAGTCGTCAGCATGGACAGCTTGAAGTTTATTGAATGAGAGATCTATGTCTTCCAGTGTGGGTGGAAGCTGTCTCCATGGGACTCTTTCAAGCTGTCTTCCCAGACAGTCGGCAGAGCGGCCAGAGTTGTAGATGTGACAGGGTCCTTTGTCAGCGTAAGGGAGTGAAGATGGAGTCGGGGATGTGAGTGCTCCGAGAAGGAGAGCACTGAAGTGAACCACTTTCCAAATCATACTGATAGGCTGCAGACAGTGAGGAAAAAAAAGGGAGAAATTAATGGCAAAAAAAATGCTCAAAATGATTTTAGAAACATGGTTTTACGGTTAGTTTTTCACATGAAACTCTTAATACCTCTCTGCAGGGTGAACAATTGAAATACTACATTGTCATCTTGTTTTATGTGTAAAAGCCTCATAGATTCTACATTTCTGATGCACAGAGTAGAAACTTCTGCAAACCAACGTCGACAGGTCAACACGTGCGAAAGAGGACTCGATACAAAAACTAGAACAAAAAACTCCTGCACACTGTTTCAACTCCTGCTCACTTACAATCAGGAACTTTATCAATGTCGTTTCAGTGCAAAGACCTACATCAGATTACCAGATGTGGGTCTTTGGGCCGAAACGTTGTTGTTGAATTCCTGATGACATTACATACTGCACTGTTTGCTTTTTGAGCTATTTTCTGGTATTACTTTCATTTTTATGGTTTGTTTTTATCCTATTTTCACATTCTATTCTCTTGTTTCTATTTTCTTAGTCTCTCTTCTGTGTTTTTTATGCTCTTTTCTTTGCATTTACCTTTGAAGAAGAGCTAAGCAACATTTGGAAATCAAGCTAGCTTTAGCATAAGACTCCTGAGTAAACAACCTCTGCACCCTCTCCTCCCTGTTTTTGCTCTGGCTTGTGTTGTATTTCTTTTGTTGTCACTCTCTGTTTTAAGGCCAGTTACCACCAGCGAGTACTGACGAGATGAAATGGGTGAAGGGAAAGTTGCAGCAGTGTAAACTGGTTCGTCTCAGCTCGACTCAAGCTGGCTGACGGTGTCGTCCACAGACACTACTGTCGCCAGAGGCCAGTTTTAGAACATAAGGGGCATCAGATGTTTCAACAGCCAATTAGCTCATAGTGATGTCACCTGTCGCTAAGAGAGCAATGTAGAGCAGCCATTATTACTATTACTATTACTATTACTGTTATTATTAAAAAGTGTTCATCACAGTTGAATACAGAGCCAAGAAGAGGTGCAGAAGTCTAGAGTTCTTTCAGATCAGCTGAATTACAAAATGCTGAAAGATTATTGAGAAATTTTAGCACAGTGACATCAAAGATAAACTGCCTACCCCGGCTTTCATTCATATTATCTGTAACTAGGAAAATGCAAAAAAATGTAGATAAAAAGTCAGCTCGCAGTAAAGCTCAACACTACTTATTTTAACATGAAAAAAGTCTGCTGCTTCAGTACTAAAATACACGAGTAAATAATCAGGCCTGTGCTTCTTCCACTATTCCATATTGCTCTCTGACACACAATTATGCACATGTATTGTAGCCTTTGCATATCAAGTGATGGTCAGCACATTATTTCTCTTATTGTATCAAAGAAAAGTTATGGTTTTCTAAACGGAGGAGGCTGTGCAGCACTTTAACTTTTATCATCCTGCTGAAAATTGTATAAATTATAGGTTCAACAGTAAACTGGTTCCATGAAAGAAACTCCTGTAAACCCAAAAAGTAAAATATGACATTAGGAGAAAACATAGAAATTGAAATGCTATAGCTATGATCATATCTTAGTCTCTGCATCTACTGGATTCTTGGTCAATATTCTCTCATTTCACATTAAATCCTGAATAAGTCTTAGCAGAAAAAGACAAAAAAACAAACAAACCAAAAAACCGTTTTCTTCAGGAAAATCTTGCAAGACACCAAAACAAACAGGCAATTAACATCTCTCTATAGCCAGCAAATTTCCAGTAAAAAAAAAAAAACAGAAAAAACATCAAACTCGGTATGAATACATGTAAAACAGATATTTTCATTGGTACACACAACTCTACAACAGCATCTTGGGCATTTATCCACTTCATGCTGCTTACCTGCTTAAGACCCATGCTTAAGGCTGTTATTCCAGCTGCTTTCAAACCCCTTCTCCTAAACCTTTTATTTATATTGCTGCTCCAAGGCTACGTTGTTTTGGCCCTCACGTGCAGGAGTTATCAAGCTTTACAACCCCCTGTTAAACGGTGTTATATTATCACGTCCAAGAAGACATGACCCAAGTAAACATTTAAGTCTTTGTGGATGTGTGTTATTAAGACATAGACTATTTCCTTGTTTATCTTTAGCAACGTGTGACAGCCTGTGCAACCAGAATAAACCAGAGAGGAAGTGGAGATTTAAGTATAGATAAAACTGCCTATGAATTCTGTCTCTATAATGCTTTATAAAACACTGTAAACATATATCACATTAAACGGATTTACGAACAAACACCTTTAATGCATACAATGCATCAATCCTCTTACATTACAGTAAAATGCACAAGCTGCTGCACAATCATTTGTGTTGAGGTGTATACAGTAAATTTATTTGTATTTTTTTTGTATTTTTTCAGACATGTGAGTAATGAGAATAAAATAGATGTTAATTAGGCCCCACACCTATCTGCAGCCAATCCCTTATTCCTACCAGGTCAACCGTCATCTGAATGAGTCATTGCTAACAACTTATTTTATAAATGACATTGTATTCTTTGAATATGTCACCTTGTTTACTGTGTGGCTGTCATCTTACTTCCTTAAAATAGAAACATAATGTGGGTGAGAAAGCAGCAGCCGCCTCACTGAGGAAACTAGACACACTTCTCTGCTATCTAACCTGGTCAACATGAGACACCTGGTCCTGGAAATTGACAGTAGATTAGATCAGCATCAATAATATTGACATAGTGGAACACCTTGCATGAAGAGTGCTTTAATAGTGTGACGTTGTGATATCATCCAGCAATAATAAAGCTTTGGAAATCAACATTCTCAGACTATTTAAAATGTATTCATGTTTGTTGCCTGTAGATAATGCAGTCAACCATAGTTCATTGTCTGTTGCATATAGCTGAAAGCTAAAGGTTTTTAGCAACACGGTTTTGTGTTGGAGTATTTCTTCAGAAGTCTGATCTGCAAAACTGAAGAATAAAACATGATTTCTCAAAATAAATGTAGAATTAATTAAAGAACTGGCTGTGACACAAAACTACGGGACTGTAACATTATCAAGAAGAGTTCAATGTTCCTGTTTTGAGTATATTGAGGATACTGGGACTCTTTAAGCCATGAGTTATAGCTGTGACTTACCTAACCCTAACCCTAATACATCCCTAAATTTCTGTCATTTATTAGAACATTAATACAGATTATTTCCTCCTGATTATTGTTTAAGATTAAGGCACAAAGATTTGCCACATTTCTTTGCCACATGTCTGGTACAGCCAAAAAACACTGCTAGGGTTCAAATTTAAACAGCTGGGTGGTTTACGGTCTCCTCTCACATTTATAGCTTTGATTGTTGGATATTCAGGCTTCTGCAAGAATCAAACTGGTGACCTTTTGATGCCAGCAGACGTCTGTTTGACCTTAGTCCTGCACGTACGGCCTGCCAGCCCTCAAGCATAAATGAATGCATGAGGCACCAAAGGCTGTGCTCTAAATTCACATGCCTTTTGAGTTCATGACCACCAGCTGGTTTGACACCAAGAGTTTCAGTGTCAGGATTTGATGCTGAGAGTTTGGTTGATTCATGTCTGTCCAAGTTCCACATTTCAAAACCCTCTCGTTCTGAGATGTTTGCAGCCTCATCTGCAGTGTTGCGTATGAACAACTGACATGCAGCTACAGGTTATGCTGAAAAAGGGACTATTTGACAAAGTTTTATGAACAAATAAGTACAAAATGGTACAAAATGCAACCCAAAAATTTAATTACATATTTCAGGCCTTTACACACCGGATGTGTTTTCTTTGTGCAAATTATTAGCACGAAAAAAAAGAATTTTTGTACTGCTGATTGGGCACGAGTATTTTTACACAGAACACGAATATCATGCTGCGAAAAAGCAACCCTTTTATTTTTCAGACCACGTCGATTTTTCTGGACATTTGCACTGCGAACAAACACATCAACCGATCACGATGGCTGGGCGGAGCAAACGTCTCGCCCGTATCCCTCAACAACAACAACATAAACAACAAGGACTGACAAGCTCATTTTCTGAGTCTCTCTGCACCAAGTGATGTTTGACAAGTGACACACAGATTATAGAGACAACAATCTCAAAGACATCTTGTGGCAGTTGGGCTCTGCAAATGGTGAGAAACGTTGTAGTTCACTTTAGGATGAGGTAACATTAGCTAACATATGTTAATGTATGGGAGGTTCAATTAACTTTTCACCTATCTAATCATACAGCTTACAACCACCCGCTGTTAATGCTGTTAATATTTTTGCTCAGTATTTTGTGTTTGATGGCTGATAAGTTCTGCCGTGTTTTAATATGGTATTTGCAACATATGAGTCCATTTTTCCCTTGTGTAAAGGCCTTAATGCTTATCAGTACAATCTGAAAGGAGACATTGAGCTAAAGCATTTGATCAGGGAACCCTAACCTAACCCTTGCCAGAGTTAATGATTACAACAAATCATTGACAAAGGTGAAAGCCATGGGACAAAAGCTGCACAGCTACTTCACCTCATTATTTTTCAATTTAAAGAAATGAACATGAACTAATACATTTTTTAAATTAAATAAATAAATGCGTTACCTTAGTTGAAACTCTGAATGTAAACCACTGCATTTTGATCTTTGGGAAAAGAACTTTTAGATAACTTCTGTGAACTTTTACAGCACTGTTTATCTGTGAAAGGAATGTTCAGAAATATGTTGGCAGTGCCGCAGGCTGTTCTGAATTCCATCTTTCAGTTTTTTCTCTGCACAGGGAAGTAAAGCGTGTTGCAGTCACTTTAGAGTCAACAAACGTGATTTCTAGGTCATATATTATAACAGCTGTGCATGCAGCTCATTGTATGTACAAACAAAGCCCACGGCCCTTTTACCCTGTTGCTACGTGCAGGTTGGCCCACTTCCAGTTTCACATGTATGGAAAAACCCAAATAGCTCATAAAGAGGGAAAACATTGTTCCTCTGCACCTGATAGATAGTGCCCACAAACACTAAGTAGACTTTAGAGTTTAAAATGGGTGGGGTACCTCGTAAAATGTACACTATGTATAAAGTTCCATCCTGAGTTTTTTTTTTTTTTTTAAAGCACAGGAAAAATCTACTTTCTGGAGGAAAAAAATGGCTACATATCAGAGTCAAACTGATTAGCTTTTAACAAAGAAACAATAGAAAACATCCTGAATGGAAACATCACAATCTGGGATGTTCATGCACAGCCCAACACAAAAAGTCTAACCCTAACCCCAGAACATCATAGATACCCATCCACACTGAGCATGTGACATCGGTGAAGTGAGATGTCTGTACAGAGCACTCAGGATACTACAACACAGCTCCCACCCCAGCAGGTTTAAATTCATTTCTGTACTCAACTGCCTCCTATGTAGCAGCAGCAAAGAGCTAATTTAAATTTTAGTTTTTGCACTGAAAAAAATGACAATATATTTTACTTGAATGCTGAATGTCCACACCAACATTTCTGTAAACACTTGTATGTTTGTTTTATATTTTGTTGATTTTTTTTACTTATCTCAGATTTTTTTTAACAGTGTGAAACATTGGATATTTAGGATTTTTTGCGCCAGTGGTAGTTTTGTCTTCCCCAAGTCTGCCATTCGCTCAAAATATCCTAACTGGCTGTTTATTATGAGCAAGCGGGACATGCCATCCTCAAAGCCAGTTGCTCTGGAGTTCATATCTCACCACATCAGAGGTGGTGACAGACTAAAAAAACTCCTCTGATGAAAAATTGTGTGGATTTTTATATTAAAGGCCACTGAGCCACCTGGACTGAATGATGAAACCGATTTTCTACCATTCCTCTAACATATTTTGACCCACTTTTACCTCGAACATTTAAAAAAAAAAAAGAAAAAGGGGGACTGTTGTCACACCCAAGCTATTGATAATTTAATCTAAAAATTACAACTCTATAAATTTTTCTTTCTTTCTTTTTGAACTCAGATGTCTGCGAACTATTGTTGTTGAGATATACTGTTGATAATTCTTTGACATGCATTTATGGGCCCGTACTACTATCACTTTAGACTTTAGCGCCCCCTAATGTTTCTTGTTTATGTACCAGACAGAGTGCCAATCACGGCTGGTATATAATTGAGACTGATTAGTTGTTCGTCAGACCCTGATGAAGACTTAGAGTTGATACATGGTCTGCTTTGTTGCCTACCCTCAAAGA
>JAQLOL010000026.1:14609112-14619304 GCA_029783665.1 Naso thynnoides | reverse complement strand
TGTTTTGAAAACTAATATTATTTCCCTCTTGCCTAAAAAAAAAAAAAAAAAAAAAAATCTGTCCGCAGAACCTTTGTTTCACAATGTATTTTGGTACACATGAAGACCCAAAAATATCTGGGCCAGTGTATCAAACATCGGCACATCAAACATAGAATATTCTGAGCATTCGTATAAATTTTATTACAAGTTACATTGTAAACTTGTAATTGAAGTAGTACTAAAAAGAACTTGTATTGGTGCTGTCCAAACATAGTTCAGGCGCATCTTCATTACACAGAACATAATGAGCATGTGCAAACTGAGTTAAAGGTAAGTACACACAGATACAGAAACTTTGAAAAAGTTACACAGATTGAGCATTTCCCGGAAACTTTCCTACAAGCTAATGTTCTGATGCTGCTGCCCTACCCTCCTGATAATTTTCTTATTTTCTTTCCTGCTCAGTGCTTACTGTGGACTGAAGCATGGACCCTGTTATTCAACTTAAAAAAAAAATAAAAATCTGTCAGTGGTGCGCTTTGGTCCACTCACCTGTTGCTAGGATCGTGAATTGTAGCAAAAACACCACAGAGAGGTTATAAAGAGATCAATGACACTGCAACAGTGGAGAAAAGTAGATAATAAAAAAACTGAATTTATTCCCGACGAGGCTTATGAAATCCACGGATGAATATCAGCATTCTAATTAATTCTTTTTAATAATGTAAAATAATGGTATTTGCTATTTGATTCTTGAGAGCCTGTCATGACTTTCCCAGAGTCACTTTTCACAAGTGCTACCAAAGTGTTAATGATTAACAACTGACCAACTGAATGCAGGGTGAAACTTACAATACTACTGCTACTGGCTTGAGTCCAAAGGTTGAATTATGTATCTTGAGGTATAGCACACTTATATTCTGTTTGAGAGAACAGTAGGCTACAGTACATTGTAAAGATCTGCTCAGCTTTATCCTTCAGTTGTTTTACAGCTTTGCTCTTGCTGTCATTTCGTCTTGGCCACAAAAACAGTATCCTATGAATTATCTATTTATATCATATCATACTCACCAACATCACTGTGGAGATTGCAAACATTATCGCTAGTGTCTTCATAGGCCCACTGTATGTAGAATTAACCACTTTTTAAGTACTTGCAGTCTGCACTATAGCTTTGCCAAGCCCTTGTTGTTTTCCAGGGTTTGTAGATATATACTGAAGACGCTGCAAACGCCTGGTATTTTTAAAAAACAGACTTCAGCATGGGTCATCTGGGAAAAGGAACTGTGTCTGTTGTGGTGCTGTCAGATACATGTTAGAGTGACATTTTGCAGCAGACTGAAAGCAGAGATAGCCAAGTGAAGACATGAACTATGACAAGAACAACTGGGATGTACAGTACTGTATTAGTTTTCAAAGTATCTATCTAAACAATATGGAACACAATCTGGCCTTGCTGAGACCAGACTGTCTCGGATTGGCCTTCAAGGCCGACTAGAGGATGCAGCTTCTTATTGGGACACAGCTTGTGTTTACTTTACATCACCAGCATGCACAGTGCAAGATGGCCAGTGAAGGCATTTCAGGCGCAGCTACCAGGACTTCAAATATTTGAAGGAGTTTAATGAAATGATAAGAATTTATGGTACATCTTTCAAATTATGTTAAAAGGCAGTGGTGGAGCCTACCCAGTACCAGCTCTCTTGGAAACATATGAATGTTTTTTGTGTTTTTGAAGTGCTGCAAATTAATTTGGTTCATGCAAGCTACGTAAAATATCCATTGCATCTACAGTATACTGTTGGTGAACCTCTATTTTCACTTTGTGCATAATAAAACATTATTGAAACATTGTTTAAGAAGTACAATGCTTGGGATGGATGGATAGGAAGAGGTTCTGTTTAAAAATAATAGCTCAGAGTAGCTCATACAAAAAAAAAAAAGTGATTTTGAAGTTCTGAGAATTGAGTTCATTTTTGGGGCTGTGAACTTAGTCTAAAAATGTAAATTGTGAACTTGAATTAGTTCATTTTAATCTGTGTGAACTTAAGTTTGAGTTAGCTCGTGTAAAGTGTGAACTCGCAAAACATGGGACTTTAGAAAACAAGAACAAGAATTAATTTAATTTCTCATTAAATATAATTTTTGTCCATCCCTTTTTTCCTATTACACATTATAAACAGAACTGGACAAAATATTAGTTGGTTATCAAGATTCCATTCATATAACAATATACTATACCTGTGTCTTGCCCTCTCAGGATGAGCCTCTTTAGGAAAGGTTGAATGTTTAAGTATCTTGAAAGTGAGGAGCATTTTCACGAGGGGCTTAATGGTTATTGAGTCATCTGCACCTGCTTGTACCCACCCAGTTTCAGAAATGACTGGTGTGAGATTTGTGTTTGGGAACCAACTGAAACAAGTCAGATGGGCTTGGAGCCCTTCCTTTTAATGCCACACCACATTACCCCTACTCTGTTGGAGAATTATCCAAAACTTTGGTAGATGTTGGTGCATCTGCAATAACAAGATTGAGCTGCTTTCATGGTCAACAACAGACAAAAGACTCTTGCCGTGGTTTAGTCTTAGCAGCATTAGACTGAGAACAGCCACAAAAGGAAGATCACTCTTTCCAACCCCACAATTAAAAAAAAGCTGCATGCTACAAATCCACTGCACGTCTACAACATGTAAGGCATATTAAACTGAGTTCATGCAAAAATAATATTGACATGTTTTATTTCAATGGATTGTCACTGTATTTAGATTTTTTTTGTTGTTGTTGTTCTTAAGAATTTGAACTCTATGCATTCAATAATACACTTGGATAACAATCACCCGCTTTGTGTCTAAACGGATGATGGACAATGGTAAATGCTCACCAAAAAAAGTAAGTTTTTAAAATTTTATAAATTATGTTCAGTGCTTTAAACTTTTGTGTAAAAATGACTGCACTTAGCAGGCCAGTTAGCATTGAATAGCAAACAACAGTACTTCAAGTAAGTATAGAAAGGCCAATTTTGCAGAGCATTGAGCCCCTAGAGCTTTCAATGGCACAGCATAGTAAATATCAATTTTCTATTATCATTGGTCTTGTAAGATCACTTGCCTTTAAAGCAACCGCTCAATTGGAACATTTAAAAAAAAGCTTTTGCAATTCACAAAAATTTCTTTCTGTTTACAAGCAAGACACATTGTGGTTCCTTTAAATATATGTTTTTGAATCAACTTTTACTTTCCACTGATACCAAACATGTTATTGGAGGCTAAAAGTTTGATTTTTGTGACTTTTTTATTCAAAGCAACACTATGTAACTTTGACTGCGACCCACTACTTCGAAAAACGAAACTTACTGATGCACATTTATATATCGCCCAAAACAGCAATTTTAGTAAAATCGGGTCATATTTTACAGAGAAAATGCCCACTGGTTTTCCCTTTGATGTTTGACAACTGCTCTGTCTGTGTGCAGCCTTTTATTTTAGCAGAGATGTCACCAGCAACGACCTGGTGCTGCAGTTGCTGCTTCGATTTGCAGGAAGCCTACATGTTGCTTTCAAGAACCTCCGTGAATCACAGAGTTGAGGCAGAGCAGTCTTAGGACATCATCTCCATAAAATATGACCCGGTTTTACTCACACTGTTCTTTTATGCGACATAGAAAATGTATCGTTAAGTTTGGTTTTTCGACACAGTGGGTCTCAGTTAGCCTGGTTAACCATCCACTTCCACATCATTTCACTTTGTGAGAAGCGTCTGGCCACTCTCCATTGAGAAACGTTTGCATCGCGGTGGGCGGGATATTTTCAACTTCGACCAATCGCTAATGCTTGGTCATTACGTATGTCATAAACTTTTGCTGAAGCCCGTCGGAAGTAATGCAAAACATCGTTCCCCTCGATAAAATGTCTTAGAGATTCCTGTTGTTCAGAATTTAGTTCTTCAATTTGGGGAATCAATGTGTATTGCACATTGTGTATTGCTTCCGTAAACTCCATCCTTGCTTCGAGTGCTGGTCAAAACAGAACGCTTGAGTCCGACTTCATAGCGTTGAGCCCTCCCTCTGTTCACTGTTTGGCCCGGACGATTTTAGGCCGGAGAAAACCTATATTGAGAGTTCCCTGACTGTGTGGTAGCATAAGATAATTAAGCGGACCACCAGTGGGCGCTAGCCTGGCTAGGTCTCAGTCAAAGTTACATAGAGTTGCTTTAAATACTCGGTGATAGGACACAGTTTTGACAACATTAGTTTACTGATTTTGAAAGCTTAAGACCCAGTGTTTCAAAAACAGTCTAACATGTTATTTAAATAGACAGTAATAGATGATCTATATGTTGAATATTCATAACTACCTAATATTGGTGGACTTGGTAACTGCTAAAGAAAATATGTGACAGTGGAGGCAAATTACATTTAAAGACTTTTGTTGTCATAAAACACAGGATTCTTAAAAGGGTATTTATGTCTTTCTTGGATTCATAATGCAAAATATGGTTTAAAAACCACATTATCAAAACATACAAGGGAATTGACATTAAGACTAAGTGGACAGCTGTAGCATACTGTGCACACTGGGGATAGGACCAACAACACCAAAAGGATTTTTGTCTTAGAAAGGCCATGTATAAATGAGATAAAGCAACAGGAAGATGAGAACTGAAATAAGCTAAAGATCACAAGAGTGTTGAAACATGTCTAACAAGCCAAAGTTACTGAAACAAGATTTTACCTTTGAGATGAAATGAAAGTTGCAAGCAGCAACCAAGAACAGTATTTGCCTTAAGCCAAGCTGAACTTGATTAATCAATTATTATGACTCAAAGTGTAACATTTTGTCAACAACAAACTTAAACCAAACACAAACATACCTCAAATCTTTTAAGATTACAAATATACTGTAAGCACAACACTTTTTCTTTACATGTGCCATAGAAATGAATGTGAATTGTCTATAGTTTTATCAGAAGTGTTAACCACAAAAATCATCACTATGCAATTAATACTAAATGAAATAATGACTTTTTAAGTTTTGCTCATTTTTTCAGCAAATAGATTTGAACATTAATGAGCCCAGCCAGTTTCACAGGAAGGGTGCTGTTGATTATTAGATGTATGGCATTGATCAGAGGCATACTCGTTTTATCAAGTGAAAAAATTAACAAGAGCGGACATTAAAAGGGCAGTGTCCTCATTTAACTCTTATGCAGGCTATGTCATTTTAGGATACCTATCTGTGCAGTCTGGGGAAATTAAAGTTTCTTTTTTCTGGCTGCAGCAGCTTCTGTCTCTCTGTTTGATCAATACAAATTCACAGGTGCTGCTCTTTATAATGCAAGCCAGCTGGACAACAGAGAAAAACATAAAGGGGTGAAAACTGCTCACAATTAATTGAAGATCATTTTGACCACATATACTGAGTTTGTGTTCCCCACAGGATAAATCCCTGCTGGCATGAAATGATTTCTTTCCCGTTAAGGTTAAATTGACAGTTCAAGGTGTTCAGCAAGAATTGCACAAAGGCTAGTTTTTAACCCAAAAAGAGAAAAATAAGAAAAAAAAATGTTGATAATTTAGTTTGGAAATAAAATGGTGAATTGTGTTAAAGTTCATGTCTTGTTTTAATAGTGCTTGTGTGAATGTGTGCTGTACTCAAGTAAAGTAGCCTGAGTGGAGATGAATTGACACATTAGTGCCGGGGCTCTTTAACGATTTGTCAAAGGAAATTAGAGCGACTGCTCTTTATGACGGTGCTGCATAGGAAAGTAACTGAGGGAGAATAATTCAGTCTCAATTCATTTTACGCTGAAGGCAGGTCAGGGTTGAATTGCACCATTTGGCTTTCGAAACTAATGTCCATGCATATCTTGATTGCCTGAACAAAAGCGCAGGGTGGCCTTTATGGGTCCTGGAGGACGGGTGTAGGGAGGGCTTAGCCTGTAATGCTCATTGCTGGAGATGATCACTGACAGCTATAACCTTAAGGCACTATTACCACCAGCAGTAGCCATCATTTGATTATTACATTCAACAATGTAGTCTAATGGGTATGTCATTGTAGCTGTTCTACAGTATGCTGCCTTACCGAGGAAGGCAATTGCTGACAACTTTGTTTCCCCATACTGAATACTAAGTGAATTAAAGATACCAAAGGCATTTAAATAACAGCTGAATCATGAATGCAGTTCTGTTTTTATAAACTGTGCTAATGGAACTCCCACCAGCTGGTTTGGTTGCTTGCAAATTCCACCTTTACTTGTGAGTCGATGTAAAACTTAACAATTCCAGCAGGGGCTACTGGAGACTTGTAGGTTTATATGTTATTAGGACGAGAAACTCTTAAATATGGTTGCACAATGTTTGACCAACAACGTCACAGTATGAAAAAAAAATTGAATTTTTAGGAAATGACCAGTTCAGTGTTAGGAAATGTTCTCATACTTTAGAGCCTAAACATTCTAAATTAAGCAGGATTCTTGATTGTTTTCAAGGCAATTGAGATTCTTGTTCTTTCAGCTTCAGCACATTTTATCTGGGAGATGAGCCATCCCCTAGAGGACCAATGCACCCAGTGCAGTCTATGATTATAGTTCACCCTTCACATGGTACAGAACAGGGTGATATCGACTGCTTCCACTTCACTGGAGCTGGTCAAGATTGACACATAATGAAAGCACAGCGGGGAAGAGAAAAGTATACATGCTCTCTGTGAGCTTGCAAACATCGGATTTCTTTACCATTAACTGAAGTTTTAAAAAAAAATGTTCACCATCATTGTTACTATAGTTCAAGGCTGTAACCTATGCTTGTGTGCACATTGAGATCACTGACTTGACTATTTACAGAGATTTGTTTTACTATGTAGGATGCACCCAACATCACAGCGTGGTGCACGTTATAAATGTTCATTTCATCCCCAAACCAGCTTAGAACAACTTTAATCCACTCATGAAAAAAGCCTCATCCTTTTAGCCTTGTAGGGACAACAAGTTCAGGTCATATTAACAAGAACCACCATCTCTTACTACCTCCAAACTGTGCAAGATACAGGTGGGATTATATCTTCAGTGTTACCCAAAAAACACAAGTGTAGTGTGTGCACACTGCCATTTAGAAGTTTTTTTTTTCCTCAAAGCATGGCCATTAGTGATCATCAATCAATGACTAGCAACAAAGCAGGGAGCTTACAATCTTGGATCAGTAAGATTTTGCAGTTCTCATAACCACGTGTCTCTTGAAACTTCAGCTGCCCTCACATAAGACATCCATGCATCATGTGCTCAGAGAAAGGTTTCACCTGCTCAAATGCAAACAGAGCTGTCAGAGATACACGAAGCAGGTCTATGTTACTTTAAGCTAAAGCAGTGTGGAGGTAGATTTTATTTGGATATTTGTCATCTCTTTATCCCACTTCTGCAGGAGAAGCACAACACCTACTGCCTAACCAGATAGCTGTAGTTGGGACAACATACACCATGTATCTATATCATCATCGCCAGAGTGGCATCTCTAAGATCTGCTTGTCTATTGAAGTCACAAATATTGGAATATGAAGTTTGTGCTTCAACGTCTCCTGCCAGGCTGACTTGACCAACTGCCAAACCATGCCCATGTAGCGAGCATGAAACCCCAGAATTTCTAAAGTCTGTCTGAAGTTATCCGCCGTCAGAAACACGGGGCCAAGTTCGGACTAAGATCTGTGTGCCGACATGAGGAGATGAATGCATTCTGCTGTTAACTGGGAGGTCTTTTTTGCAGGGACAGTTGGGGGAACTCTCTAAACTCTTCAATGGGTGGAGAGGAAGGCTGCCTTGCAACTCACTTCAAGGTCATAATCTTCTAAAGGCAAGTGGAGAGACAGCTGGAACTCTTCAGCAAGCCTGACTTGTGGAGAGGCAGGGAACTCAATGTGGTCATTGTGATGTCACAAGATTCAGCCTCAAAATCTTTCCACTGCTGCAACTGATGAATTTACAGAAACTCACTGCAGTCGAAGCAGACACGACTCTACAGGCAAAGCCAGAAAACTGTTGGATAGTGAAGCCTTTGTGGAGTAGAGCTGCAACAGTTGTGTGTGTGTTATGGAAAGCACATGTGGGCTCAGTAATAATTACAGATACATAGAGAGACCATTTTGGACTTGATAATGCTAAGATACAATCAAAAATTGTCAAAACTTTACGCCTAGACCTAAAAACTCATGCTCAGAATAATTAATTCCTTAATATTAACACTTAAAATGGATTAAACTTGAAGCCTTAAAAGATCTGCGCCTAATTTTTTATAAATGTTTTATCACTATCAGGAAACTGACCTGCTGTCTCAAATTACTGCAGATGATACAGTCTGAGGTGTAATTAAAAAACAATTAGGGAGATGTGGCAGGCTAAGAGCACCTTCATCTCCCCTCAGTTAAACAAGGTCATTAAGCATGCTGGATGTGACTTTTAGGCAGCGTCCAGGTGTGCGCAGTCCTACAAAGAGCATCCTGAATTTAGTGCCGTAAAGTGTAAGATGTTACAACATGGAAGACACACACAAAAAAGTATGAAAACTGTTCATGACAGCATGATTGCAGCATTAACATTTGCTCTATGTAGCTGTATTCTTACTGGGTACCTCAACAGTGAATAATAATTTCCAGTTAATTAAATGTGTCTACATTTTAATCTTCCTTTTTACTCAAAATTAACAGTGGTTTTCTGTTTGTTTGGAGCAGTTGAGTAAAATAAAAAAAAATTAAAAATAGTAATAATAATCAGAGGATTTTTATCTTTGTTGGTCATGATGTTGCATGATGCAAAAGCACCGTTGTTATGTTTTTTCTCTAAAATAAATGAATTGCTTTTGTAAAAGATGCTCTGTCAGAGAGGCTTATCACATTCACCTGAAAAAAAAAAATTGCATTAACATGTTTTGGGCACAATATGTAATGACAATCAAGGGGTGTCAGGTGGCTCAGTTGGTAGAGCATACACAGAGGATATGTCCTCACCGCAGCGGCCATGGGTTCGATTCCAACTGTGCCCCTTTGCTGCATGTTATTCCATCTCTCTCTCCCCTGTTTCCTGTCTATTTTTCAGCTGTCCTATCTGAGAAATAAAGGCACAAAAGCCCAAAAAATATCTTAAAAAAAGAAAAAAACAAACGGTAGAGAAAGCACTGTTGTAGGGGTAATAAAAACATAATCATGTCATCTGGAAGAACATGCTTTGCCAGCTAATTATTGTTGTAGCTTGTTAAAGATGCTGCGGCCCATGTGTTACCAGCACAAAGCAGACAGTGCCTTAAAGGCATTTACATTTGTATTTTGGTGTAAGTTACATTAAAACAAAGTAAAGAAGTCACAAAGTCTACTTCACTGGAAGTTTTGTGTGCATTAGTCATGCTTTGATTTGTTATTACAATACACTATTCTTGAAATCTTAAAATGTGTTTCTGCTTCCTCTTTTGCTTCCTTTGACTGAATCTGTTTAGTTACTGTTTTTTGGGTTTGTTTGTTTTTTGGTAGTTTTTCCCACTTTTCTGTCCTTCGTTAAAATCAATTACAGGTTATTGTTTCAGCATTTGTTCACTCTTTGTTGCTTACCTTTGAGTAAATCATGGATCATTTCCATGAGCCAGTTTTGGTTATTGATCCATTTATCATGATGTTGGACAGAGATCCATCCATATAACTCAGGGTTTTGGCTTTCAAACACTACTTATCAACACTACTTTACCTTTGGGAACCATTAATCACACTTAGGGGATAACACTATACTTATGTTAAGTGATTTAGACAAATAATTCAAGGGGGCACATTAATCAGTTTGGAGTAATATTATTACCTACACACAAGTTATCAAAAAGTTTACCACTAATACTTGCCAGGCTCTGTATTTTAATATAAATCGTTTCTTTTTATAACTTCAGACAAAGAATAGCAGCTAAAAATATAAAAAAGCATTCATATTTCCAGTCACTGCATCGCTTGGAGGCATTTTAAGAAATCTTTGGAGACTTTCTGTCGAAACCAGCTTTCTTATTGCCCTCCTTGTTTAATTTCTGAACCCAAGGAAATGAGGAGTAAAGGATTTTTTTTAACTCTTATTTTGTCTGTTTTTTTCATTGCTGTCTTCATACCCTCCAGCAACGGTAAGGTCCATAATTTCACCGGCGCATAATGCAGCCTTCTCTGTTTACTGGCAGTTCTTTTAAATTAAAAGTTGC
>JAQLOL010000026.1:14568735-14592681 GCA_029783665.1 Naso thynnoides | reverse complement strand
AGAGTGAGGGAAGATGCTGAAAGAGAGAAAAGGAGGCATTGGGAGGCTGTAGAGAGGGAGGAGCAGTTTTGCAGAGAGGAAAAGGATGAGAAAAGAGAGAGAGAAGCTACTGTCAGAGAAGAGCTCTTCTTGGCTATACTAGAAAAACTTTTACAAAAATATTTTCAAAAACGTTGGTTCTTAGGTCTTTAATTAGCAGAAACAAACTTTTTTTTTAAATAAACAAATTGTCAGACAAATGGCAAGGCAAATGTAATTTGGTTCCAACAGGTCCCTGTTGCTGAGGCAAATGTTATGTAGGACCGTGCAGCAGGCAAATGCCTCTGGGACATAGAGGACATCCACCTCCAGTGCCTGGAGGAAAATGGACCTCCACTTGGTCTTCAAGGTGCTGAAACTTCTCTCCACAACATATCTCGCTTTTGACAGGTGGCTATTAACGCTAACTTGGAGTTGGTTGTGGAGAGGCTGGTGAAATGGCATCATGAGGGCGATGGGCTGGCTGAGGCAGCGGTAGCCTCCATCCCCAGTGATGCAGAAGTCTGGTGGAGGATGTTTTTGCTGGTGGTTGCGTCACATGCCAACCCAGAAAACCCAATGAATACATATAGGAACTTGGCTGTGTGTTCACACACAGCCCGAAATCGAACTGAATGAAAATGTTTTCTGTTCAGGCGACAGGCTGTGTCCTGTGTTGGTGGTGTCACCCAGGCTTGGCAGCACAACCCTGTTGAAGGCTGCTGTTCTGGTCAAATGGGCAAAGCCTGCACCCAGCAGAGGCCAATCCTCCTCAGATGGGAGACGGACGACCTGAGGGAGGAGAGAGAGGACCTTCCTGCTTGTATTGTGGACTGCATGGTGCACAGTGATTCAGGGCTTATCAAATGCTCTGGCCACAACATGATATGAGTTACCACTGGCCAACCGCAAGAGGAAGACCAGTGCCTCAATCACAAGACTCCAGCCGCAGTCAGAGGTTGTGCCAAAGATGCGCATCAGAGCATTGAATGATGGTCTGGAGAGTCGAAAGTCTGGCCTCAGGTCATTTTCGGCACCAAAATACAGTGCCAAAAGTGTCACTGTGGCTGAGGTGGGTGTTCCCTTTAGGTATCCTTTGGGCTCTGTGCAGAGATCTAATTTCATCTTAGCACCCAAGTCTCACCCTTCTACTTCTGGTCCGTGGGACTTTATTTTGGAAGAAAAATATGAACAGTAGTCACTGGAAAGTACCAATTTTTTTATCTCATTTAAATTATACCGTTAATCTCAAATATGATATTTGTCTGTTTACAAGATAATATTGCAAGTCAAGAAAGTCATAGTTTATTACGCCACTGCAGAGGTATAACAGCCTGGGCCCAGACCAGAGACTCCGCCCACTCCACTGAGTGGATTGATTGTCTTGGTCTGGCACTGTCTCCACTCTGAGTGATTCATAGAGGGAGGGGATTAGATATTCCAGAACTCTCCCTCACTGGTTGTTGCCTTTTCAAATTTAATCCATGCTAATGGTCATTACGCCACCAGGGGGCGTTTCTGGCTGGGCCTGACAACTGAAATCCAAATCCAAATGTATCCACAGGCTGTGAAAGCCCCCGGAAACGCAGCTGGAAATAGTAAGAATGCACATATTATAATACAATATCTCATCTCTGCCCTTCAAAAACATTTCCATAGGTATTTTCTAGTGGAGGATTCCCAAGAATACGACTGGATCTGAGACTCCTTCAGTGCAACACCACCTGCTGACTTCAGCTCTGCAGAGGAGAGTCACAACCAAAGTAGGACTTGGACCCAAATGCACAACACGATAAACAAGGTTCAAAAGGAAAATCACTCCAACGGAGGAAAAACTTTAGCAGATATAAAAGAAAAAGGATCACAAAAAGAATCACTTAACTCAAAATTACTACTGACACTTGGAACAAAAAAAATCACTCTTCAGAGGGAAAACTACTATGACAAAGAAAATACCAGACAAAGTATCACAATAACACAAGACTATGGCAAAAGCAAGACAAAGTATCAAAATAGAACAAAACCTGACTTGACAAGTTGGCATGAAGATGGCGTAGATTCTCTGACAAACAGGAGAAGATGAACTGGCACAGAACAAAGGGAAATGCATACTTTAAATACACAAGGTAATGGGAAATAGGTGGAAACAACAGGGATAATCAAAAAGGAGGGAAAACAAGAAAGCACAGGAAACACAAAAGCAGATCTGACACAAGAGGATGAAACTACCAAAATAAAACAGGAAACAATGAAATTGAACCCCAGACAATGACAAGGAGGAACAGTTCATTGATGCCACCTCTGATTCAACAATGAGGCTGCCATTTAAGGAGTATGGTGCAGTCACTCAGTATGTAGGAAAATAATGTGGGTAACTAGATTTTCATAATAATATGCTTCTATATACACACTTCAGTGACTTCTTTTTTGTTTTTGTGATTTTATGTTCAAATCTTGCAGCCAAAGCTGTGACATAGAGAAAGGAGTCGCTCTAGAGATGGACATCTGACAATACCAAGGAAGGATGGAGGCTAACACTAGTTTGGAGGAGGAGGAGGAGGTTGTAAATTATGCAAATGCAAATTATGTAAATTATGATGGATGCACCCTTATAATTTACTACAGCACTGCAAAAGTTACTGACACTTCCAGCTCTAAAACAAAAATAATTCGCTAATTTAGTCCAGCCACAGTAACGAGTGAACAGCACGGACGGAGTGGAATTAGACAAACATTCACACCTGCATCTGAATTTACCTGAACACTCACAGCCAACAGCACAATAAAGTCATTTACCTGTATCTCAACAACACAGGATTTACAGCGTCTACTCGATTAAAGCCACAACTCATTAACACAATACACCATGTATACATGACACTACTGTCAACCACAGACAAGAGAAACGTTTATGCTGCCTCTAATATTAACAAATCCCCCAAAAACAGAGGACAACAAGGCAGCTATGGTGCCTCATATAATAAAAACAGGTAGCTGCACATTATGATCCCAAATAACCTAAATTAGCCATAAAGTAGTCTCACCCTATGTAATGCAGTTTCTCAACTCTGATTTGTGCCAAACTAGCTGAGGTCATCAAATGCTTGATGTATGTTTCAGTTTAGTTGAGGCATGAGAAAAAAGTCTCTTGGCTCATGTTCGTCCTCAGTTCATTTTTAATTCTGCTCCAGTGTCGTTGTAGAAAAGGTTCAGGCAGCCTCCAGTTAACGAGTCAGTGAAGCAGCACGGCCACTGCAGACAGTCGGGCTCCAGGACGACTCTCGCCTCAACAGATCAGTAAGCTGATTGTCCATATCGCCCAGTAAACAGTTTGTACCACCACCACCCGTATGCAATGCTCACCAGTTAGCCACGGTGTGGCTAACATTAGCAGTGCAGAAACTAACTAACTAACTAACTACCACCACAGTAACAGCTACTCGCTATGACTGACTATACTGACTAATATGAATATACACTGATTAACCGACTGACTGATGGACTGACTACTGAAACTACTGATCTGATGAACTACCAACCTGCTCTGCACAGGGCACTGCAGAGGGGAGGAGCTATACAGGTATCCCTCCAGTGATGTGTTGTGTGTTTGTTAACAAAATAAAAGTCGCTTACTTTTTCTCAAAAAAGAAAACGTTTTTCTTCTGTATTTTTAGCCCACCCAGGATTGGCAGGAAATGATTTAGTGCCAGATGCACAGTCTGAAGCTCCAGCACATTGACATGGAGACAATTGGCCCTATTCATCAACAGTTCTTAAAAACAAATGTGTTCATAAGTCCTACTTCCAAACTTTTTATGCAGATTGTGGCACTCATCAAAGTTTTCTTATCTGGGATTTGTTCTTAGGTAAGAACTTGCTTAAGAGTCTCAGGCTATTCAGCCACATCTGCAGGGGGCGCAGCAACAACAAGTCCAGAAGAACAACCAGTGAGGCAGCTGTCAGCTTGCCCAAGAGATGCAGAAACTGCAGGTACCTCAAGAACCTGTCCCTCTTGAAGAGAGGGAGGAGGCTGAGGATGTTGTTTGTACGCTGAGGTGACAGGCAATGCCCACAATACGACCGTGTCCAAGACCACACCTAGATAAGTTATGCATTGAGTAGGAACCAGGCAGCTCTTACTTAAATTCACTGTGAGCCCTAGGCACACTACATGAGACAAAAGGCGGGCCGTATCCTGGACCAACTGAGACTGGGAAGGCACACAGATTAGCCAATCATCCACATATGGCAAAATCTTCAAAAATCTTCATTTAGCTGACCTTATCATCCACATATGGCAAAATATTAATTCCCTGTACTTGCGATGGCTGTAGGGCTGCTGCCATGCCCCTAGTGAACACCCTTGGGGAGAGGTAAAGAGCAAAGGAAAGCACCTGGAGATGAAAATGACAGCCTTGGAAAGCAAACCTCAGAAATGGTCTGTGGTGAGATGCAGTGGGCATGGGGAAATAAGCATCCTTTAGGTCTATAGATATGAATCCCCCTCCCCTCCCCAGGAGGAACCGCATGCAGGACATCGCTGTCTTCAGTATGTGGAATGGTAGGACCTTCAAGAAGTTGTTGAGTTCCCTCAAGTCCAGAACTGGTCAAAATCTGTCTTTCTTAGTCATAAAAAAGTAAGTTGAGTGGAACCTCCCAGGCTGGAGCAGAGGATCTACTGGCTCGATTGCAGCCTTAGCCAGGAAGGTGGACAACTCCTGACTTAGAGCTAAGGATTTTGCCAGGTCAGTGATGATAGTCATTCTGACCCCACCAGAGGCTGGGGGTCTGACATCGGAACTGCGGTGAGTACTCTTGAGTTAAGGTGGAAACTACCAAGGGGTCTGGTGTGTGAGCAGCCCAGTAACTGAGCTGCTCTTAGAGAAAATACCTGAAGACCAGGCCCAAGGCTTCAGTGCCTGGCCTCCTGGCCTCCAGAGGCCCTGGCGCAGCGACGATTAGACTTCGAGAGCAGAGGCTGCCTGGAGGGTAGGCACTCGGGGGGCGTGAAAGTCCTGACTAGGTTCCTGAGTGTTCCACTGAGAACCCTGCTGGTCACTGGGATAAGCACTGTTGCCTCATCACAAGAAGGTCCTGGGTTCAATTTCCCGCTGGGGCAGGACCTTTCTATGTGGACTTTGCATGTTCTCCCCATGTCTGTGTGGGTTTTCCCCAGGTGCTCCGGTTTCCCCCACCATCAAAACATGTACATAGGTCTATCTCAAGTTAGTACCCTTGACCAAGGTACTGGCTCAGAATCTGAAGTTGGTCCCCAGGCACTGCGCTGTGGCTGCTCGCTGATCCTCATGGATGGGTTAAATGCAGAGAACAAATTTGACTGTAGATTGTGTATATGTGACTAAAAAAGTACTTTTACCTTTAACAATGAGGGAAGCAATTAATGGTAAATGGACTGTATTTATATAGTGCTTTCTAGTCTTTTAACTACTCAAAGTGCTTTGACAACACAAGTCAGCATTCTCCCATTCACACACACATTCACACTCCAAGGGCAGGTGGCTACTCTACAAAGAGCCAACTTGCTCATCAGTAAGTACACACATGTTCAAACCTATGGCACAGCCATCAGGAGCAATTTGGGGTTCAGTTTCTTGCCCAAGAACACTTCGACATGTAGCCTGGGTAGCCGGGGATCAAACCACGGACCTTCTGGTTGGTAGACAACCCACTCTACCTACTAAGCCACAGCCATCCCGTGTGGCTTTATAGCTGGCATACGGCTTAGACCAAATTTTGCTGCATCCTGCAGGGCTGCCAGGGTTCAAGCATCAAACATTTAATGAGAGAGAGCCTTAGTGTCCCTCTAGCAAGCATGCGTCTCCTTCAGATATTCACCTTAAGGAGAAACGTTGGGGGTGGCAGGTGCTGGATTGCACCCAAAGAGAGCTCTGGCTGGAGCTGAATCTGCTTATAGATCTGCCCTACTCCTCTTCCTCTTTCTCCTCTATTTGTGCTCCTTCCTCATCCCCCTCCTCAAATTTCTAAATTCAGTTTCAAATAGCTTTATTGGCATGAGCAAAAACACATTGCTGCCAAAGTGTAACATTACATTTTACAATTATACACAGTATGAAATTATTACATAAAATAGAATTAAAGAATAGAGAAATAGAAAGCACAAATGGCATGAAACAGTAAGAATTTTGTGTGTGCATGTGTGTGTAATTGTGTGTAAGTGTCTACTGCATATGCAGGTAATTAATAGGTGATTAATAAACAGTAAATTAATTCAAAATACAGAGACAAGCATCAAATATTAAATCTAAAAGAAAGACAGAAAAATTAAAGCTGCAAGCAGCATTGAACAGGCCCTTGCCTCCCGACGCCAGTCGGGGAGGGTTACTGTCAGGCTAAAAGCACATAGCAGCAGTGAGCGCCATCTACAACGGGACAATTTCATGAAAATGACACAATAACTTCAATAACTGGCTTACTTCCTGTTCCCAGTAGGGGGCACAATGTATTTTAGCTGTTGTTGGCATGTCAGTCTCCTCAGAGGAGCATTTTAAGCAAACATTAAAAATTTCAGAAAATTGAAAGTGAAGTTAACTTTCTTTTTTTCACAACTTTCTGTTCATGGCGAATATCACCATCATTGTGGCGCTGGCATTTGATGAAACCTCCCATGGTTAATTATTCAGCATCATTAAGGTGTAAACATTATTCATTTCCAAATAAAGTAGAATCAGTCAAACCTTTAAGGAGCTGCAAATTGTCGATGCATTCCAATAAATCAATAAATCATGCCATTGTGACCCAGAGAGAATATTAGCATGCAGATGTGTTCAGGCTGGCAACCTTGCGAATAAAAATTAAAATTTTGGTGCATGCAAAACGACATACAATGGAGTTATACACATTTCTTTTTTTCATAGCAAGACACGCAAAATGGCAGCCCCGTCACGCCCACACCGTGACTCCAAAACAAAAGATTTCAATATCTTTTTATGTCATAGGACTGAAGAGTGTCCACACCCTGTTTTGTGACATTCAGATCAAATTTGTAGGAGGAGTTTGATAAAGTGCGATGCATGTCAAATTTTAGTCATTTCCTGTTGCCAGGAGGTGGCGACAGGTGAATATCAGCATGTGAATGGGTTCAGGCCGGGACTTTCATGATACAAATGAAGTTTCATGCACACTGGACAATACACATTGAAGTTATAAGCATTTCGTTTTTCATGGCAAAATGCTCAAAATGGCGATTCCGTCACACCCACACCGTGACTCCAAAACGAAATTTTAATGTTAAGTTTAGCCTATGGTGGCAAGAGACTTTTTTGTAGATCTGGGTGTGATATATCTGTCCACCAATTTTCATCCATGAACTCCATCTCTCCCTGTGGACAGAGCTGACACAACCTGTCTTCTCTGAGCAACCAGATCCACCTGTGTCTGCCTGTCTATACAGTCAAGTTGTGGTCACTAAGTCTGTACATACCTAAAGTCCTTCTTAGTTTTTCATCAGTCACAGCGGTCAGGAAGGCAACCACCGTGTACTGTCTGTTCAGAGCCAAATAACACTGAAGGAGAGAGAGGAGGTGAGTGTGTGGGGTGGCGATGACAGAGAAATATCAATAGCTATTACTGTACTACTATAACACAAAGCTATAGTAGTACAAATATTAGTAAGGAATAATAATAGTGAGTTCTATTCTTTCATAGCTCTTTATTATATGGCTTTGTTGAATACCTGATTCTCAATGGTCAATCACAGCATTCTGAGGTATGTTATTTCTGTATAACAGACCGTTGCTATGAATAACAGACGGCTGTTTGGGACACCTTTCTGACCGCCTCCTGTCATATCAGTCCACGGAAAGAAGTCCGGTTAATGGCCCACTGTAATGTAAACAATCGTGTCTGTCCTGTCTTTTGTTGGGGCATGTGTTGCCTTGGTTGCAAAATCTCTCCTTAGAATTATGAAGTTGGGCTTTGCATCTGGATTTCTGCATCAAGCTACTGGGCGTCTTTTCACTGCTGAGGAGACGGGACGCAGAGAAATCCAGCTGCTCGATTCGGCTCCAAAACACCATCTTTGAGTTATTATTTTAATTTTTTATTGTTTTCCTAACCAGCCCTGTTTGTAATGAGCCCCTCACATTTGCAACAGACTATCAGGGAAAATGTGACGTCTATTTATTACACAGGTTTTCTCTGCATATTCTCACTTGTCCTGTAACACTGGGATAAATGAACTCAACCAGTCGACGCCTAGCAGACATGTAGAGTCATAATATTAACGTGTTTTAATAATTAGCCCTTTTTCTTCTTGTTACTCACTGTCACTGACCAGCTCCCTGGACGTTATCCCTTACATACAGTATCTTACTGCACACAGAACATGTCTTGGATTTAGTTAAGGTGGAGCAGATTCCAGCAGCATGCCTTGTCTTTTTATAAAAATAAATGGCAGTTTGTTTGTTTTTTTTAAAAAGGATGAAAATAAAAAATCTAATGAAAATCATTAACAAGTACAATAATCTATATTTTACTTCCAAGCAGGAGAGATTCATGTATTTCAGCCACATTTGCACTGATCTTGCAAGAAAGAGCCACACGTGCTGCTTTGCTCTGTACCGTTGCAGTTTTCTGGTATTCCCAAGTGAAACATCAAAGTGATGAACGATAATCCAGATGCTCCAAAACCAAAGTTTGAATTTTTCTTTTTGTTTGTAATTGAAGTGACAAGAAATCCCGTCAATGCTCCGTGTTAATTTTGCACCATAAACTTCAGGAGGAAAGCAGACAGCTTCAGTTCTCTACATTGCTCGTGTGACCACGTGTGTGATGCCACAATATCTGATCACCGTTATCTCTCGATCAGATCCTCCCCAAAAGCGTAGCAGAGCAGGACAGACTGTTTGTAACTAACTGATCAAAGGATCAACATTTTTGTCTTAGAAATCCAGGATCAGATCAAACAGCTTTAAAATATTATTACCGCACATTAATCAGCAACTGTGGCTTTAGTTTTCACGTAGGTGTTTCTGGTCAAATCCTTAAATCAGCGAAGTTCACTGTAAAAAGGGATTAATGCTGCGCTGCTACATGTGTGTAACGCTGATGGATGCACAACTTTGCCTGTCCTCACACTGCGAGAGGACATCGTGAAAAGAACTGTGTCAGAAAACAAAACCTTCTGGTCTGTCTGTGATTCACAGGACAAAACCAGTGATCAGCTGTTCATTTCCATTTATGAGCACCTTCATGTGGTGCTTTGCATTCACCGTTTATGGTTGGATGTGGGTGTGGAGAGGGCGGAACATGGGGCGGATCCACCTGCGCACTTTTCCAAGTGGATTTGGGATTTATAAAGGGAAGTTGCACTGGCAGCCATACGCCAGGTTTTATAAATCTTAACATTCTTTTGCAAACAGACATTTCCTCATTTGCATGTATGCAAACATTCAGTGTGGATTCTACCCACAGTTTCATAAATGAGACCCTAGGGCTGTATGTTAACTTTTTCGTACACAGCATGGCTGCAACAGAGGCTGATAGTTTTGGAGCACAGGCCAAAAAATTGTAGCACAAGAAGTAGACATCTCTGCAATTTGTAAAAACAACCACAACAGTCCCATAAAATATGGAATTGAAAATCTCAATGTCACTAATATCTCTCACTCTCTCTCTCTCTCTCTCTCTCTATCTATCTATCTATCTATCTATCTATCTATCTATCTATCTATCTATCTAGAGAGAGAGAGAGAGAGAGAGAGAGAGAGAGAGAGAGATTTTTAAAGATAGTTTTAAAATTTAAAGTATTGTTTGCTGATAATATTTCCCTTCATTTTTATGGAGTACCTCTAAAATTATTTCTGTTTCTTTCCGTTGTCATTTTTGTAGGTGGCGTTAATACACCTTACGGCTTGTTGGCAAGCTCCTTAAAACAGAAGAATAAATCAAATATTGTTCTTCCTGTGCACTTTTGTACATTTATAGTTACAGATTCTTATCGACTTCCCTAAATTTAAATTATTGCTGCAATTCATCGGCCAAAAAAGGCAAAACACACAGTCAACAAAGTTAAAAATGATAGTTTTTCTTTTCTTCTCTTTTTAATTTTTTTTAAATTTTGATGAATTTTTCAGGCCTCAATAATTGTGTGGTTAAAAACATTACATTTGCTTTAGAGGTTGTTTTCCAAAGACACTTTTTGACCCAGACTAGCGAATGTGAAAGTGAAAAAGACATACTGTTTCTCTTATTCATGTAAAAATAAAGTTCACTTGTGTCAAAATGTGCAGATTAGATGCTGATAATGGTCCCGTTTAGACTAACAGGACCTTTACTTTAATTGCTACATGCCAATATCAAGACAGATCCCCTGTGTGGTCCACATTTTTTGAAATGTTATCTTGTCTAAAACAGGACAAAATAATTATTTAAATACACTAAGCACAGAGTGGGCGAGGGTCACATGACCCAAATGCCTTTTTCTTGGGTCCCTGCTGTGGCTTTTTCATTCCATCCTGGAAGCTGCAACTTAATTCTAAGTGTTACTGAGCTCCCTGTCAAACATTTTGTGTTGATAAATCTCCTAGTTATTTCCAAATCAATATGGGGGGCAAGATGGTGGTTGAAAAACCTTTATAATCCTTGCCCTCAGCAATCCTTTGCACGCAAGCCAATTTCAGTCTGGTTTTATCATATGAACCTGACAGTTTGCAGTATTTTGAGTGGAACAGATCCATATTGTTTGATAACACTCTCTTGGCCCACACCCATAAAATATTCCAATCAAAGTTGTTGGAATGTGATTTTTAGTGTCAGAGGAAAACCTTGTTTGTTTATGCACTTGTAAGATTTCACATAGAATATCAATGCAGGAGGCAATTGAGCAAAATCTAATCAATTTCTACTGACATGAAAAATGTCACAGTAGCCTTATGACAGATGATTAAATTTACAGTTATTAATTATTTACTAATTGCAGGCGATGACACAATTACACAAAAATAACAATTACCTGTACAATTAAATGTCTAGCTACTACAAAAGCCATGTTTCAATCATTAAATCTTTGCGACATTTTGTGTTGCACTTTAGAATAATTACAGTGCTGCTGGTTTACAGAATTGATCGACATTTATAGGCCATCAGCTTAATGTTCGTTAAGTGCCCCAACAAAATGTCTCACAAGTTTTTCTTACAATTCTATCAACACGTCTAAATATATAATGTAATATTTATATAACATTTCCATTTAAGTATTTTCTTTTATAGTTATGTATTATGAAACCCAAGATCAAGGTGTTTTCACTAATGGATATCATTCATTATGTTTTTGTATGTCAGATCAACCCTTTGCATTGTATTTAACATGGTTGTTGTTCATTGAAAAATAAAAACATATTCGGTAGTAGAGGGCCAACTAAATTAAATTTTATTGACAGATTACCGACAATCAGCAAAGACGTGAGGTAAAGCGTAAGGATGGAGAATTTTTTAAAAAAAGTTCACTTTCATGAGCAATACCAAAAGTTATCAGCGAAAGATATTTAACCGTTGCAAAAAGACATAAAAGAGGGGCAAGACTGAGAAAGATGTGTGTCAGTTTGATATTCAAAGAAATAAAATGTTTATTGGAATTATATATTTTGGGGACACAGCATGAAAATCAGCAAGAAAAAGAGAACTACAGTGGATGAGGAGGAAAATGTCAAAATGAAAAAAGTTTTAAACACTAAATTTACTGCTTTATGGTCATTAAGTCAAGTATTATGGTGCTTTCAAGTCATCGGCAGGACAGCCTCTGATTTAAGTTCAGCACTCCTCCTTTTCGACACTTTGTTAACATGAGCAGTAAATGGAAGCAGCAGAGAGAAAGCATTAAGTTCTTTGGAAGCTCAAACACTGAAGCACTTTTCTCCTCACACATCAGGTTAAGTGACAAACAAGACAACGCTATCTCGCCAGCTGTCAAAATCAGACGGTACTCCATCTCTTCTGCTATGTAGATTATTTGCAATTTAGCTGGTGCAGGTTTGCATGTCTACAAAGTGCTTTATTGAACATCATTGGGAAATCTTGTTAGTACTCTTCCAATTGAGGCCCATCTCACAGGTTGCAGGAGACAGAAACAATCTTGAAAAGCTCCACCTAGGCTGCGAAATGCAGCATCAAATGAGTGAAGGATCAGCACACCAACAGTTAGGGGGAGGCCTCAGGGACATGTATAAAATTGGATCTGCCATTTTCTGAAAAATGTGCTGTTTTTTTTTTATTCTTTTTGAGTCCAGGTTTTGTTCCTGAGGATGTCCATAATGTTGATGAAGACAAATTACCAGTGCTTCCCTCTAAAGGAAAAGAAAGGAAAGAAGATAAAAACAGTTCTCGGGGGAGGTCTGCTGTCTTATCTGCCTATACGTTTAGCGAAGACTGTCCATATACTGTAAACACAATGAGTCCATTGGAGAGTACAGTAGATTAAAAAAGCCTTTTTAACGGGCACTGCCAACCGTTTTAAGTATTCATAGATTACTGTTGTGTCCCACAACAGTTCTATCTTGCATCAAAGCTGGAAGTCAAAGCCACAATCCTGCAATTTGTGATGTCACAGGGGTGTAAAATCCAGAGGTGCTGATGTGAGCACTGACTGCGAGCAGCCATACCATATGTACTAAATAATGTGAATGTGAACCTTTTTTGTGCGTAAAACTCTTTGGACTGCACAAAGTCAGCATCCCATTCAATGTCAGCCTTGGACTTTACTGTCCAAGGTCAAAAGAATAACACAGCTTGGAATTCCTAAAATGTGTGGCAATTTCCTTTGAAAACCACAGCCATTAAATGAATTTGTTAGCTGTTTATACAGTTGAAAAGCACTTTGCTTCCTTTAAACTAGCACATTCCAAGCCAATGGGGGTTAAATTAAAGAGAGATGATGCCCTTATGATACTCTAAGCTAATACCAAGTTATTCTTCAGAAGGGAATGTGAATGCCCATGCGGGAAAAGAGAGCTCACATATAAATGCATATTTGTCTGCTTGTGCGTTGTATAATTTTCTGTGCTGGTGTGTTTGACTGAGAGTCTGTGTCGTGCCGTAGTGGTGGCTGACAGCCTTATTGGAATTTTCTACGGTGATTTCTATGAGCTTACTCTATTAGAATCACAGAAGGCTTCCATCTCGTCGGCAGCAGCCTGCATGCAAAAAAAAAAGCGTCCCTGGAGCCTCTGTTTACCAACCAAGTCGGATTTGCTGCTCTCATACGCAGCCAGGCTAAAGCTCAGCTACCCAGCAACCCCCTCCAGTGTCCCTCCCTCTGCCCTCGCCACCAACATCCCTGCATACACACACACATTCATACACACACACACACACACACACACACACACACACACACCACCCCCACCCACTGGTCCTTGAGGCTTTCATTTGGTCGCTCATTCTTAGTCTTTTTTTTTTTTTTGCCAGAATCTGTTCAAAACTTTCCAGACTGTGGGCTTTTTATGTAAATCATGTGGTTAAAAAAAAAAAAAAAGACTGAAGCCATGGTTACAAGCCAAATCTGCATCCTTTAAAAAAAGAGAATAAAAAAGAGACACTTCAAACAGAATTGTTTAAGTCTCAAAATAACAAAATTGAAGGGGGATTGCATTGTTGCTTTGACAGAGTAGAAGGAGGGACTTCAAGAGCTTGTTAATAAACACTGCGTACATGCTTTTTTGCCTGAGTAAAAACGTCTTCAGTCTGCGTCAAAAAAGAATCAAAATGTTTAATTTATTTTTCATTCATCCGCATGTTTGAAGAGTTTGAGTGTCAGGTTTTATCATGTGCTTTTATACTATTCTTTACTTTTGTTTTTGCTGCTTTGATATTCCCAGATGAAATCTTTCTCGGTTGGTGAGTGTGAAATAAATTGTTGTCTCTTCGAATTGCTTCTTGATGATAAACAAAACAATCCAAAGACAAGACAACAAGGGAATGTTTTCGTCTCATCCACGCAGCTCTTCAGGGAAGAAACTTCTCACAGTTGATAAAGTTTGTCAACAACGCATATACTTCTCCTAATGTTTACATGTCAGATTTTACTTTTTCTTTCACAAACAAACTGTATGTGCATGAAAGGAGGGGATGTTTACTTTGTAGCTCTTTTTTTTTGTTTTTTTTTATTGAGGAGTACACCAGCATTTTGACGAGGGACTCAAACTTAATGCAGATGACTTTTTAAGTATTTAGTTTTTCAGTGTGAACAAACTCCAAAGACACCAGATCTGAAATCCCCCATAGTGCATCTTTTATTTGACACAAGTAAGTTACCCATTGTTTTGGTATTTAGCATAATATCTATCGTCGTCTCCCCGAAGCTATCATATTTGGATGAGATGGTGAAGCTGCAGAGGAAATGAACTGCCATGGCTCCATCCTGTTTGATCTAACTGGGAGTCTGGACATACTGTTAACATCACAACAATTACAACTAGCCATGCCGGAAAACATATCCTGCTTTATCCTCTGTTTTACTTTGAATGGGACCATAATTTACAAAATGACCATCATGCTGTATTATAAATGACTTTAAACTAGTGACTGAGACCATAAACTGATTAGAAAGCTGTCTATTGAGGTAAAAAATAAAGTATGACAAAGGGTCATTTTCTTCAAAGCTAGCTTACAATAGGCAAAAGATATGCAGCAAGTGGAACTGCCCCCTGCTGGCCACTGGAAAGAATACAGGTTTAAGGCCCTTCTGCAGTGGCTTGTTTTTCAGCTGTGCTGGGTGTTTAGAGTTTGATTGGACACTATTTATGACTTTATAATTTTTTCTACATTTGAGAGCTCAGTGCAGAGCCCTCCATACCATCATGATGAATAAACTAGGCTTCATATGTTAAAAAAAAAAGAAAAAAAGATGTCCCTTTAGCGGTAAGATGTAGTGTTTTGCAATTACAAAAAATTACATCTATCATCTAACAAACAGAAACAAACAGCATAATCGCACAAATTAATCCTTCACTTCACTATAGGCTTGGTTTAGCACTTCTTTTTGGCAGTTTGTTACTTAGCATTTTCAATATTTAGCATTCAACTCTGGAACACAGACTTGGCTCTGTGTTTATATGCCCTGGCCTCCCTATTTGTCCTCATTATAAAGGTCTGACCTGCCAACACATAGAAAACAATAAAAAGTAAACATCAACTGTCAAGCTACAGGGATGGCAGCAAACCAAACATGAAAACAGGACAAAACTGATACCATCATTTTCATTATTCTTTTTTTCTTCATGTTTTCCTTTTTTTTTTCTTGGCAAGTAGATTAATGTGTATTTACTCAGAGCTGTTGTCTTGGCACCCACAACTGGCAGACTGCCACAAACCTGGCATACTACTGTCATTCTTTCTATCAAGAAGAAGCTAGAAGATAGTTATGACTTCAATGATGCAACGTTAACTAGCTGGCACTCTGTGTTTCTGTGACATTGAGCAGAATAAATTATTTTTTTTGTCTTTACAATAAACATCTGCTTGATTGTTTGTCTGTGCACCTTCAAAGCTGTTTCTCTCTCAGCTTTTGTCTGTCACCAAAACAGAGCTGAGTCACAGACTGTCACTTCCAGCTGTAGTTTGTAGGCTCTCTAGACGTGAAATCAATACCCAACATTTTCCCTCTGATGGACACATAGTAGGGACGGACAGATTCCCCCTAACCAAGACTGCACTTGATGGAGCCCCACTTAGATTGCTAATGTGACTGATGGACTGACACAGACAGCTCTACAGGAAGTTACTGTGTGATCTATTGTGACAATCTCTTGCTGACAGCTAGGAAGTACATTTGAACGAGTTTGTGCTGTCGTCTCCAGCTGTTAAATACTTTTGCTTTTGTGCTTACCGTCACTTCCTTTTTCCATGATGTCCACATGATGCCACGAGAGATTATTTGGTGCAAAATTTGAGGTTACATTCTGTGTTTTTGCCTTTAATTGTGTTTCATAAACTGTAGCATTAAGCAAAAAGACTTGAAAGACAAAGATGCTCAAAAATTCTCTTTGTCTTATTTAAAATGAGTTGAACAATGAAGTAACTGTATATACAGGTCTTCATCTCAAGTGAAAAATACAAAAGGGGTTTTAAAATCTGTTGTTTGAGGCATTCATTAACTGCAGCATCTGGCAGCAAGAGATGAGGCCATGACCATGTCTTTAACTTGCTCGCAGACAACAGTGAAAGCACTGCAAACACTTCCAAATGATTTCAAAAATGCTTAATTTTATCAGTTTGCTTTTAATCAGTGAATCTAGTTTTATAAAAAATGTTGTTACTTGCTTTAGTTTTTACAAATATATATTAACAAAAGTGAGCAATTTGAAAGAAACTGTATGGCCACTAGAAAAGAGCTTTGTGCAGTCCCACCCTTTATATGTTGTGTAAAAATCAGTCAAAGAAATTATCTTATGTTGGTTAGAGTGTCAGCCCTGTAATTGGCTGATGACCTGTCCATGATGTTGTACCATGCATGTCTGACAGATTAAAAAAATACAAAGCAAAAAAACAAAAACTAGGGCTAAGGGTAGTTTTAAAGTGGTGTAAGATTTCATCTTTGAATGCACAGAAAGTCTCATTATAGGCTACATGTCATGTGGTCATTTTAGTTTTATCACAGTCGCATGCTTGCTAACATAGCTACTTCAATCTTAAGTGTAATATGTAGCCAAAGGAAACATTTGCATGAATGAAACAAAATTATTTTCTCACATTGTGATATATAGTTGAGTACACTCAACTGTACTCAGGCTGAAGCACTGTACTTGAAATGCTGGTAATTGGTTTAGCCTTAAATTGAATACATTTTACATTGAAGAGCTGATAAGAAATGAGTTTGAACATCAACAAAGTACGACACAGCTGACACACATAAAACTTATTTGTCATTTAGGTCAACTTATCGCATTAAATTAAATTTAAAATTTAGTGGTCAACGTTGTGGGATTTAACTTTCATTTCTAAACGGGAGTTAAAGCTCCATGATGTTATTTGTTTGCTCAGTTTTAGTGACTGCATTCTTGAAAAATTTCACTTGTCACTTGAACAGTTTTCAAATAGTTGTTGAAAAATGCCTTAAAATTATAAATTACTTAGGCCTACCTACATTTCTGTTATCGCTTCATGTTTTTATCCCTTTGTATGATTTTTTTTTTTTTGTATGATGTTTTTAGTTCCTCTGTGAAGCACTTTATGACTTGCTCTGTGAAAGGTGTTATATAAATAAATGTTAGATAGATGGGTAAATAGATAGACAGATAGATTGATTAAGAAGGTTCATGGTGTACACAAAGTATGTTAACTGTCACAAAATGACAATCCTGTGGTTCAAGCCAGAACATTTGTTATTAGACATTTATTTTAATTCCTGCACACCCTGAATGTTTGAATTCCAGCATTCTTTTACGCAGCATACATTCTATTGTTTGGTACACTGACGCTGAGTACAACGTATACACAGCATACAGAGGTCACCCTTTCAGCTGGCTTGTAGACTTTAATTACAGTGCATACCATCAATTCTTATGAATGAAAGCAACACAGATGGCATCAGTGGCCCTGAAACAAGTTGCTGCGTGCTGCGACAACAATCTGCAAATACCGCTGGTACACACACATTATATTCATTTGGTCGTCAATGTCCTGGCAGTGGCATCCAACCTGCTGACCTCCCTCCATTGTACTGCCATTCCTCTCCCACTTCTCTTCTGTCATCCTCTTGCTATTAGGCCATGTCATACTAATGTGGGTAATTTTGAGAACATTTCTGTCTCTCAGCATTTTGGATTTGGCTCTGCACTATGAAATGGCATTATACAATAGCAATTTGATCCAAGGCCTCAACACAAAAGCAAAAGAATTGCTTTCTGTGACCAAACCTCTTAAGTTTTGATTTTATCTGCAGTTAGATTGCAAAAGATGGACATGTCAAGAAAAATCACCCATATTTGACATGGTAGATATTTTTATGTTATTTTATTTGTCTTTCAAATGCAGCTGCTATGAAACAAAAAAGGCACTGAAGTACCAGAAAAGAGTTTGGACAAACTGAGTTTTAGCCATGCTGTGTTTTGCCAAAGCTGCGCCTTCTGTTATGTTCTGTTAAACCGTGCACTGCAAATTGTACCAATGTAGATTCTGTATGAAGAGTTGCATTAACCAATGAACACTGTCTTTGATTTAGAAAATGAAGAAGCACCAATTTCTTCAGATGACTTACCCGGTTAGTCCTCAAGTGCTTCCTCTTAACCTTATGCTATTTAAAGCTTCCCTTCCTGTCCAAGTTTCATACTGGCAGGTGATCCTCATCTGGCCTACAACACCTGCCTGAGAGCTCAGCTGCTGCCTCTGCTGCTGCTGCTTCTGGTGTCTAGGACCACTGGGATTGTTAAGAGTGCAAGATGCTATCCTTAGCCTCTTACCTTACCTTGAGATCCAAGTAAGGTGATAAACCCTACAGCAGCATCTTTAACACTTGGGTTCCATTATCTCTGCTGGAAACTCACACACTGGCTGTCATCAGTGCAAGAATATGCAGGTGAAAGAGGAAGAGTGTTCTCCATTCCACCATAAAATGACAAACCTTCACCTTGGTAGTAAATGTGTAGTTCTTGCAGTTGGGACTTTACAAGTTTTTCCATTAACATTCCTGAAGACTGTATTTTCTAACATAGCTTCCTCTTGGCAGCAGGAGTCTAGTGTCAGCTACCCCCTCTCCAGCTACCATCAGTCAAAGCAGGAACCGGTGAGCCTTTTTTCGTTTTGTTTAAACCGCTTTCTTCTGATAAACTTCCCTCGCAGACCATATGGAACAAACATGTTCCGATTCTTTCCAGGAGAAGTTCCCGAAACACAAAATGACCCCTCAGTGGTTGTTTCACAAAGGGAGACTACTTGGTGCCAGTGCTTTTTATACAGAAAAGGCATCTCACTCATTTGCTGCCATCAGTAGTCTGAACAGAAATTGACACAGACAATGTGAGTGTCAGACTCTACAATAGGCTTCAACTTCACTTGGCAACTTTCTCTGGCTCTGCTTTTCTCATCCCTGAAAAGTTTTCATTGAGTACTAGTGGTGAGTGGGCTAGTTCCATTGTTCGCTTTCTTAAAATTTACATTCAGACTCTGTTCAGCAACCCTTACTCACTCCTCTTTATTTTACTAGAATGGGTTTGTCGACCGAGAGTCTTACCTGTCTACCACTTGTCTTTGATTTGTTGGTAAACTCACGACTTCTCAAACCTTCTTCTTGTTTTGTCTTGAATGGTAACATTGTGTTGCAGCTTTGCCTGTTTGTATATTACATTACCTTATATCACAAATATTGCAGGGAACGAATTTGACTAACTGTCTTTGTTGCTGTAAATGTCATGTCTGATTCAACCATCTATGGTATGACTTTGAATTTGTCCATCTTATATTTGTTGGCATTCAAGAGTGGAAAGACGTAGAGGATGCTAGGACGCTAGGAAAATGAGAAGCTGGGTAAATAATTGTACTGTTTTGACCACTCACTGTGGTCAGAGTTGGGCAGAAACACATCAATATGTTTCAACGGCGTTTACTCACATTTTTGTATTGCCAGTATCACTTAGGTCAAAGAGTTCATGAGGAAATAAAGTATTTCCATAAATATCCTTTCTTTTTATTTCACCTTGGACAGTTTATCACCAAGGTGAGTGTAAAAACATGTTTTCACAGTCTGAAAGGGTAAATAAATTTACTCTTTGCACAAGGAGTACTTAAGAACATTTTATGCTGTCTTTTACAAGGTTTTATATGAAAATTTTATTGACAATTTGGACCATTTTACAATCTCTATTCTCGTTAAACACAGATTACTTATACATTGCATCAAAATGCAAGCACTGAGGCCACATTTGCTCCTACCATTACATTCCACCTTGAGATTACCTTCTGCACTCAAGAGGCTTCACCAATTTAGTTGTTGTAAGTTGAAACGATGAAAAACTGAATTGTTGAGTTAATGTTAACTGTGAGTCCCAAATGACAGCCCTCCTTAGGACTCCACCCAAAAAGAAAGTTGGTATGACTGATGATCCTTAAGTCACTTTGTCAGTGAAACGACACTTCTTCAAACCTGCTCTGCTGTCACTTTCTGCTCCACCAGTCCTGATTAAGAGACACCTGTACATGGTGCTGTATCTTGCCAATGTGAATAGTCTCAGACATATTGCAAAAGGGTGATTTTTTTCCCCAGTCAAATAATACCACCGTAACTGCACTTAGTAATAATTCAACATCCTTGTGTGACAGTGCGAATGGCAGCAGAAATCAGTGAAGTACCTTGGGGCCCATTATTGACTCTGCTTTGCATCTGCAACATTTACATTAGATCAAACAAGCCTCGACAAACATATACCGTACATATTATTCATGCAGACCTTCAGATTACTAAAGGGAACATCCTGTAGAGCAGGAGAGCACATTGCTAGCTCCAAGGGGAGCATTAACTAAAGTGATCTAAAGCCATAAAGAAAATAAAAACCCATTTCAGAAACTCTGTTGTATATTGTTCCATAATATCAAGCCAGTGATTGAGTCTTAGCACTGGATAGGTTGTAACAGCAGGAGCTGTTTAAAAACAACCATATGTGTTTAATAACATATTGTAATACTATGGCCTACAAGTAACTAAAGCAACAGCTTTGAAAACACAAAGATGAGGTCTTATTTTTGTAAACCAGTTGTCATGAATGCCTCAGTGTGCTGCAAAACATTTATTTTGGTACCATATTAACTTTATGTTTACTGTTTCAATGTTCAAGTTGTTCACAGTTTTCCCAGAGACTCTTCAGAAGCTGCTAGACTCTGACAAGAATCCTCTTGCTGCTTCAGTGTGGTATATTCACGGACAGAATATCAAAGTACATCTGAGGTCTGGAGAGCCTGTATCTTGATAATGTTTGGATCAATGCAGTGTGTCTGCTTTTTGCAGATGATGCTGTCTTTCTGACTTCACTGGAATTTGAATTGGAGCCGTTTGGTGCTGAGAGTGATGATCTTGGAGTGAGAGTAAGAACCAAAGCACACTGCATGGGCAAAATTATATGAACCCACACACAAAATATTACACGCATATGTGATAGCTGAAAAACAATTTCAAAACTAGGTCATTGATATTCTGCTATAACAGCCTTCATTCGTTTTGTGAGCACCTCACTTAAAATTGCTGAATCAACTGCAGGTGGTTTTTTCTATTCTGGTATGAGAACACTGTTAAAAAAAACAGTCAGATACTGACTGGGAATAAGGTCTGTCTAATCAGTTCCAATTCATTTCAAAGATGTTCACTGGGGTTTAGGTCAAGGTTTGTAGCGCTGTTATGTTAGAGCACAAAGGAAACTTTTCCAAACTGTTTCCATGTTGGACATTAAAGGTGAAATGCCTGATGAAGTGCTGATTTACAAGAACTGATGGACAACAAGGAGTTCTGTCAAATCTTGATTTTAGACACCTCTTAGAGCAGCATCCTGCTTATATCTTTTATATTATTATGCGTTTTGCAATCAAATCTTAAGTTTTTCACAAGATTCAACTCATCTTTCCTGTTAACACATAAGATTTTGACTCATACCTGGAAGTATCTTGACAGTCTTACAAGGTTCTTCAGGAATTTAAACATCGTTTACTGTCCAGAACCTTAGATATGACTCTACAACAGGGTATCGTTGTAGTCACTTGTGACGTAGCACGATTTAAAGTCAGTAAGATGGCATACAGTTACCAAACAGTAATATTTTGACAGTATGTTTAAACATAAGGTTAGCTCAATATCTAGCTAGCTGAACAGCCAATCCAATAGAGGGAATGATCGCTTATGATACAAATTATCATTAAGTTCAGTGGGGCTGTGCACTCTGGCAGCCAAACAGAATAACATGATTTTTTTTTTCATTTAATGTATTTTTTACTGTCAAAATATCCCCAGACAGCTGATAATTGCCGAGGTTTGTATGCCAGGTATGCTAACTGTAAGATGTTAGTGCTTACATCTGGTGACATGTTGCAATAAACTATAAACAGAAGCTTTTAACATGTCCCTGTTGCTATGGTTAGACATTTTAGATGCATGCTGATACCACGAAGCTAGCTCATTAATAAAACAATATCACACAAGAGGGAGTGGTTATACTGTAATATCGTCACAGCTATAGAAGACAATCACAGCTGTGACGATATTATAGTACAGCATCACGACCTCGAGTGTGATATTGCTTTTATACAACAGTTCAACAACAGTTTAAATAGCGATGCTGAGTAAGAAAATGTTGAAGAAAGGTGACAAAATAGGTTCTTTGAGTATTTGATTTGGCTCCACCAACAAAAACAGTTCCCTCAGGATTAAACTCTCACTGTTGCCTTGGCAATGCAGCGCACACAGGCTGCCACTGCGCCAAGCACTCATGGCAGGCACTATGCTACTTTGTATCAGTACACAAATTGATCCTCACGTTGCTGTTGATTGTGCAGCCAGTGAAATAAGTGTCAGGTGAAAGCATAACTGAAAGCATGACTGTCGCTTGACAGGCACGGCCGATTCTGAGGACTGATCTGACAGTATGTGGCTCAATTTTTTTCCTGCTGTACATGGATGGCTTCCAGTAATTAGTATCACACATTGCCATTGCGACTCTACAGTAATGTTACATAGTTAAAGCAACATCTTACCAGTGCCCACTGACTGTCATAATCTCCCTCACTTCCAGTCCCGCATCCGACAGCTTCTGGATGGCAGTGGCCCTGAGACTGTGATTGGTGTTAACAGCCCGTGTTCAAACTTTATATTTTGAAAAAGATCCATGTTGTAGGCTGGTCGATTGGCAGCAGCTGAATGATTTAACGTTACAGTGTAACTGTTGATCACAGCTTTAAATTAGAATGTCGCCATGGCAATGTATGTTGATGCAGAGTAATACATACAGAGTGAAGAAACCGTGATGCTGTGGTGAAATATCGTCATGTTTTTAATGTCTCTTAGCCAATCTCAATGCTTGGCCAGAACTAACTATTGTATAATAATAATAATAATTCTTATAATAATAATAATCCATTTTATTTATGGCCGCCTTTCAAAACACTCAAGGTCACCTTACAGATACAAATAAAAATAATAATAGCACAATAATAAAAACAGAAACTATCAAGTAGTGTCAGTGAAACTACTTGATAGGTGTACATTCTCAGAATCAGGTTGTATCACCCAGACCAAGGTATAATAAATTATGTATATATAATAAGGTCAAAATTCACTGAAAAGGACCTATTCCATACCATGAAAAACAGAAGCAGACCAAAAAGCAACCAAAGGAATACAGTGCATGAATGAACAGGCACCCCACTGGATGGAACAAAGATGTCTTGTTTTCTATCATCTGAGTAGTCACGTGCTTTCCTCACTGAGATATTGTTCCTCTGGCTTGTCCTGGATTTTTTCTCTTTGCCATCTTAGGGGTGATGTATGGGAAACAGATGTCTGTATTGCACTGCTTGCTGCACTGCCATTGTGACCCTTCCCAGGACACCCAAACAGATGCATGAATGGATAGAAAGATAGATGGATGGATGAGTGGAGTGGTGGTTCAGTGGTTGGAAGTTGATTGATAGCAGTTGCTAGATGTTTTTCTGGTGCTCCTAAAAGCACTTATCTCAGTAAGAATGTCCGATAAAATAAATCAAATAAGAAATAAATAGAATGAAAGAAATGTAAAAGATTGTCTCTTCGTGGCACTGGCAGAGGTAGTCATGACAGATGAGCAAATCTGTTCTCTGTCAGCTGAGGGGATAATTTGTGCACTGCAAAGAGTTAGATGTAAACACCTTAGATGTGGCTTATCAAGGCACTTTAACATAAAACCACAACGATAAAATGTTATTTTTTTTCACCAGTGAAAA
>JAQLOL010000026.1:14527206-14562890 GCA_029783665.1 Naso thynnoides | reverse complement strand
TATATATTCACTCTTTATTTTGAATGCTTAACATTTTATTTTAATTAACATTTCCATTTTTTCCACTTTTCAAGTTTTCTCTTTACTCTTTTACTTTTTATTTAACAGTATCAAAAAAAAACTGAAAATCTATATTAACATTAAATCATTCATTTGTTTATTTATTTAGTTCATTTTCTTTTATCCACCTTTCCATTCAACTGAATGTGTGCCTTGGGTAGCTTAACACTGGCTGGGATGGTGTATTGTCATTTAAGTTGCTAACTGCATGAGGTGGTGCTGCACTAGCTGCGAGAGGGGACAGCTTTGGGGCAATGTTGGTGGAGGCTAAAGAGGCAGTGGCAGTGCTTGTGGATGGAGCACTAACGTTTGCGGCTGGAGCCTCACATGTGCTAGCAGTACATAACATTGATAGGGGTGTAAGCAGCACTAAGCTCTACAACAGGCTTAAAATACTGCAACAATACATTTTACAGACACTGTTATAAGTCTTTCTGACCAAAAATTATGAATGATTAAGCCAAAATATAAGCTGCTGCTATTCCTTTAGCATTCACAAACTGACAGAACATCTAGTCTTTCGAGAGAGATCAATACGAAACTCTTCACCACTGAGACGTCTACTTGAGACTGGACTATGTACGCTGTTCGTACCTAACCATAAGAGTGGGTGTGCGACTTTGGAGGTGGGCTGTCAGCTGCCCACCCAATCAAAAGCTAGATATGGTACCAATATATTATATACTGTATTTCAATTGGCTGAGCAAAAAATAACAAAGTTTTCTTCACTTTTAACTGGGTGGGCTCAGCCCCACCCTGCCCATAGCTACCGTCAGCGTCACAAACAAGTGTTTAATACTAATTTTAATGGTAAAAAAGGAAAGTGACAGAACAAATATCAGAGTGAAGTCCCAGATTCAATTAAATAGGTGCTGGCGCAAATCTGGGAGGTCCTGGAGTCTGCAACGTGCTCTAAAGCAGGAGTATGTAACTTCTACCACAACCTGCTGCTTCAAAAAATGAAACGTAACCAGGCACCTTTATATGTCACACAAAACAGCAATTTCAGTAAAACCGGGTCAAATTGTTAAGAAAATACCCTGTTGTTTTCCCTTTGATGTCCTATGACTGCTTGGCCTCAACTCTGTGATTCATGGAGGTTCCTGAAAGCAACATGTAGGCTGCCTGCAGGCCGAAGCTGCAGCTGCAGCACCGTGTAGTTTTTGGGGACAGCTCCGTTAAATAAAAGGCTGCAGACAGACAGAGCAGTCGTAGGACATCAAAAGGAAAACCAGAGGATGTTTTCTCTGCAAAATATGACCCGGTTTTACTAAAATTGCTGTTTTGTTCAACATATTAACATGAATCGTTAAGTTTCTTTTTCACAGGAGAGGGTCACTGTCAAAGTTACATATTGTTGCTTTAAGCCCTGCTTTTAGTACTGTACACTAGAACAAGAATCTTGGGAAGAAAAAAAAAACAGTGAGTGGACCTTTAAGTTAATCTTCTGCTTTGGTTAAGCTGCTGCAACATTACAACTAAGGATTTTTTGCCATGAATAATCAATCAAGGGTAAAGCAATAATCTCCACCAGTGTTAGACAGATTTTACTCACATAAATAGCTATTTTCTATGTTGAGGAGTTATAACGGTCTATTGATGCATCCTATACAATTAAATTCAGTGTGTGCAGTAGATTTTTCAGAATTGATTTGAAAATGCCATAACTTTCCTCCGAAAATTCATTTGAAAATATAAAAATAGCCATACGGATCATGCATGACAAACTGTGCCTTCTACTTTTTGGCTGTCAGATTATCTGAACGAGTTCTCAAGAGATCCTCCAACACAAAAAGTAAAGTTAAGAAAACAAATATTGTCATATGCTGTGTTTTCTTGTTGGAAAGAGAGACTAGGGCACTTAAAGATGGCTCTACATTTTCACAGCAGTCACATTAATGTGGAAGTATTGCCGGGCCTCAAAAGAAACAGTCATCCAACCTTACACTGTCCCTTTGTCTTCAGGGATTATGTTGTGATGTGAAATTATGTGGAAGGAATTGTTGAACAGGTGAAGAATGCCACTTGTGAAACCTTGCCAGGGGCTAAACTTGTTAAAATGCAAAGTTACACCCATTTTTTTTCTGAGGTGATGACAAAGGGACAAGGGCAATCAGCTGTAACATGGTGGTGCTGGTGATGATTTGACCTTTGTGTGACCATAACCCTTTACGACCCCATATAAGCACCTGTTAGGATCTACTTAGGGTATTTAGGGACGGAACACCCATTCAATTTGCCACAGTGGAAAAAGTGACAGCCTGATGATTTGTGAACAGTGATTTTTACACCGATCAATATGTTGCATTGATGGCTGGCTAACATGGTGCCCTTCAGCTTCAACCAGATTTGCTGACGTTTCACTTCAGTAGTTTTTATGTGTAGAAATATGATGTTAAGCAACCTTTAGCACTTTGCTGATAATGGATGTCTGATTCAAACTTTGGCATAATTTCAATGATGTGTTTAGGTTTTCTTTTTTAAAAAAAATATTACAGTTCCTTCTTCCTTCATTTTCATTTTATCACTCTTGCATTTCAAGTGCTCTGTGTCCAAGGCAAAACGCTGAACAGACTTGCACACCACAGGAATAATTTAACACCGTTTTATACATAGAAACTGTGGAAACTGTGAACAAACCCCATTATCGTGCTAATTTCTCCTCTCATCCCCGTTAAGAGCTCTGCCATGGCCTGTTGACACTCTCGGGAATGTCTGAAGAGAATTTGAAAGTCATCGTTATTCAAAGGTGTCGATGATCCAGTAAACCTAAATGGGAATGAAAAACAAGCAACAAAGCTGTGGTAGAAAAGAGAACAGTGCCCCCCTCTTGCTTTCAGGCGGATTTCTGAAGCAACGTGGCCACTGAAAAAAACGGCAGAGGCGTCTGTGGTCCACACACAGCGCGCCATCCACCTACATCCCAGTGCAAGCATCTCTCCAACGCAGTGCGGCTTTAAGAGGACCGGGGCTCTTAAATCTGGGGTTGGCTCCTCCTTCAGCCATGATGTCAGTCTGAGGGAGGCGAGAGGGAGAGAGGAGCGCAGTATTGAGGAACTGAGTTCATACAATACTACTGAGACATCTTCAGCTTAGCAGACAGATACGGTGAACCGCCTATCCCGGCTCCTGTAAGTGATGCTGCACTGAGGCACACTTTGATCCAACTCAATTGGGGGGGCGGGCGATGCGCTCTCTGCATCCCTCCTGTAAGAGTTTTCTTTTTTTGGGGGGGGGGGAGCGTGCACAACCTTGAATCAGTCAAAACAAGTGATTATAAAAATAAATTAGAATTTAGCCTTTAGGTTTCCACCAGAAGTCTCTTTTTTGCGCTCTTGGATTGAAGTTTTAAGCGCAGGTGAAGAAGAAGCCTTTAACGCACACAGTCGGTTAAATAAAGTAGAAAAATCAAGGCAAACGTAGACTAGGGAAGCTAAGTTAATGTAAGACAAGCTTGGATCAATGCGTATCACCGCCGTGGGATTGCAAGCCCAAGACACCCGAAGAGGAATTACAGCGTCCTTTTCGAAGTTGATCGCTGTGCGTGATTTTTTTTCTCCTGCACATGAGGACCCCGCTTCTTTGGCGCATGGATAAGTTGTTGTAGTGGATAACATTTTTTCTTTTTTACTTGCAACGCATTTGCTGCCGCTACTGATGAGGATCCTCTCTTCCCCCACTTCAGTTTAATTCGTGGCACTTCTTTTCGTATATCACAGATGTCTCTACGCGGCGGCACTCACGGTTGATATTTCGCCCTGTTTGAGCGGAAAAGGTAAGCTTTGCTCTTCACCATGGCTTTACTGTTGATATCCAAATGTGTTGTACTGACGTGGTCTCTGAGCGTATACATGCACATGACTCGTCTGCCTCCTGAGCGCATTCAGAAGAGCTGGAGAGCGCCCAACAGCCCAATTTATATGGTCCGTATAAAATCAAATTTATGTCCCAATACCGGCGAGGACCTGTGCCGTATTTACAGTCAGTGAGAGCAACATAAGCTTGACAAAGTGATAGTGATAAACAAGCATTTGGATAAATCGGTGTTGAGATGGTGGGTCATTTTAATGTTCCGCGGGTTTTCCTAGAGCTGCTCCACAGATAAAAACAGGCGTCCCCGTGCACTTAATGTAAATAGAAATTGTCCGTGGACACGGTGCACCGTGGAGAAACTGAGCTGAGCTGTCGCATTAAGAGTGCGCCGCGCAGTTGGTCACGACTTCGAGCGTTATTTAGTCTTGTTCCACACTGATTGCTAAATAGATAGGCCTACTTTCCAAGAGCATCCAACTGCAGGGACTTGCAGGGCAGGTTTCCTCGCAGCTTGGCAGCTAAACTCGGTGCGTGGGTGCGCGGTAACAGAGCGCTCGTGGTCAAGCGGTTCAGCTGTCACACACCATAACCCCAGGGGCTATCTGTTCGCGCTCAGACTCTATGAAGAAACAAATAAATATACATCCTATCTGTTCGTCTTCTCTGAATAGTTCAAATCGTCACGATGTTAATCCCTGCCGGCCTGAAGATTTGTTGAATGTTTGGGTTCTAAATATGTTTTACCTGCTCAACAAGCTGTAGATTATTATGGGGGCCTTTTAAAAAAAAATAAAGACTCCTACAAGGCCCATATGAACTCAACAGTTGCAGGCGAATTAAGTCAAATGTAATGTGAACCTTCATGATGGACACCATACACTGATTGTCGGCTGAGGTGTTTTTATGAAGTGAAGAGTCAGTGAGTAAATGGAAGCAAGTAAATTAGCCAGTTAGTTTGATTTGACAAATATTAGTCATGAACATCTGCATTTCAAATTCAGCACTCCTTGTCTGCAATATCCGGACATACTGCACTTGTTTCAGTCTGTTCCAAAATCTATGACCCTGGTAAATTCAGCTTAATCCTGACTGATTTGGGACTAACTTGTAAGAAAACTGCAGGCTATAAGAGCTCCTGCAGAGTTACTTACCTGTAGTCTGTGCTTCCCAAGTGCTTTTGCTTTGCTTTAGTTTTCATCTTACAGTGCATATTCAGTTGTTCCACTGGAGCACACTTAGACTCCTTTAAATGCTGATGAAAAAAAAATCTGCTTCCACAGTCACACACAGTCCAAAAAAATTGAGTTAAGAGTCTGTCAGTTTTTCACGTAAAACCATCAGTAGTTTTAGATCCCCTGAATAGCTTGTTGATAATTGCAGTGTTGCAGTAGTTGACTTCACATAAAGGATAATATATTAAAAATGACTTCTCACTTTGAATTTGCCCATGATGGTGTGTAGAGCAGTATTTGGCCTCCATTATGGCCATTTTTAAATAAAAGAAAATGTTATTTAATGTGTTTTGACAGTGTTCATCCTATATTATTAAAACAATCTTACTTTATTACTTTAGGCATGGTTGGAGGCCACAGTTTTAATTTTCTTACTGTTTAAATCACTTTCATGCATTCATGGTTTCTCTGATAGCTACCTGTCCGCAAAAAATTTTCTCACAGTCATAACGTTTGAAATGACGTAAAGCTACACCGAACTGATCTTACATTTTTAGCATTAGGATCACATATGCATGGACTGCCCTCTTGAGGTCCATGATTACAATGCTGTAAATAACTTCGCCATTTTGCTAATGCAGGAGAGTAAGAAATATTACCTAGCGATAATTTAATGATGCAAGCGATACACAACTATTAATAATGTAAGAATTAAGCAAGTAATTGGGTTGTGAATATCTACTGAGTTATGCAGCCAAACACTAGTGCCAGACTTAAACACTGAGCTACACATTTTCTCAGAAGTTAAAAAAAAATTTAATTGAAATTTACTTCATGTTTTCAGTGATTTAAGGGATAGTGAGGTGCACAAATTCCATAGATATGTCATCTTAAATATATTTTTGCAATTTTCTCACTTTCCTGTAAAACTTAGGTAATAGAGTCATTGCTGAAGTTTTCCAAAGAATAACAACTTTCATTAGCTCACTGTGTAAAGAGAATTGTTCTGGCTGTGTGGACTGAAAAAGAACTGACTGATCTTGACAGAAACCAGGTCTGTCAGGCTGTCAGTGATCCTTAAAGCTGTTGAAAGAGAAAAAGGCTGAAACAATCAGAAGCATTACTTCTACCGGTGCCCTCCTTTGAAAATCTCTTTGGATCCAGAGACAATATTGATAGATACAACAGTGGTTTAAAAAAAAACAAAAAAAAAAACACCTTTGACAGTTAAAGGACTCCAAATGTCTTGGGTCCCGGCCTTAAACTAACTGCACTAAAAGTTTCCAGTTGATAGTGTCTCTAAGGGTGAAGGTTGTGGGTGACAGTGTGTGTATGTCTCCACCGTCACTGCTACCTTCAGCGGGAGAAAACACCAGGAAGACCTGTCCATCACTCTGTTGTGTAAAGTGATCCAGGGCCGGCCAGCTCCTCTTCACTCTACGTCTCCCAAGAGGGAGGCTTGAGTTTGCCTACTGGATTCAACCTGCTGTCTGGGGCTCAAAATAGCATTTCAGGAGACTAGTGAAATGTAAGCAAAGGAGACACTCTGACTGACACCTAGGATTTCTTTCTCCCTCCCTCTTACTTTTTTTCCCACAAGCACAGTCCCTACTCTCACCTAGCCTATCCTTCATGAGCAGGCTTATAAAGAGTTGTGACAAGTGAAAAGCCCCACAGATGTTTGGAAATCATGGCTATAAGGAAAGAGCACTCATGAAGTTAATAGATTGAGGGGAGTAAACAAGTTTGGCTGTAAAAAAAAAAGGACAACATATACCTCTGAAATACCTTATTTCATAATTTTAATATTAAAATAGGAATAGCTCTTCAACCGCAAACAAAATATATATTCTATCCTATGTCCCTTAAACGTGCATTAGCACAGTCAGAGTGTTAGAGTTGTAATCCTGCATGTACAGCGACTCAAAAACATACTACATCACTTCATCCTGCGGAACATTATTGTCACTTACAAGGGAGAGGAAATCTAGATCATGCTTTGATCTTTTCTGCTTTTTTTCTATTTTTTCACTTCGGCGAATCACATCCCATTTAAGGATGTAATTTAAACTTCATTATGCATCGAGCGAGCTCAGCCTTGGACTGCCTGACGATCATCACAGTAAAGCAATTGCTGCTCACTCTAAGAAAGATGCGTACTTCAAAGTAAAGTGTGTCACCGTCACTAATGGGATATATCTCATCAATATTTTGACATGACGGTACAACACTGCCTGTACCGTATGTGTAGAATGAATAACCCTTGCACTGATCAATGTCAGCCATGTTTTTCTTCCGTTCAACTGTTCTTTAATGAGTCTCATGTGACTTCTTTATGAAATATATGAAAAGAAGTCTGTCTTCCCAGGCTGCATGAATGCCTTGCAATTGTTGCTGATTCAAAACCAGCTTAATTAAATTCTTATTTTTAATCAATTCCCCTTTGTCGGTAGGCCGAGAGCTTCAGTGGCCATTATCACTGTTGCCTTGCCAATTTAGAGGACCCCTGTAGTGCAGTTTAGGTAGTCATACCTTTGCTACTGGATATTGTTTGACTCATGTAAATAGATGAATGGGAATTTCATAAAATAGGAAATATCATGGCTCCCAAAAAACTATTTGTGGTCCCTTGTTACTGCAGATATAGATGCATTTTGTGCACCGACTGTACATCGTTTCTGTGATGGCTGTCATACACTCTTGCAATACTTTGAAGCAAAGGGACATTTGATTCCGAGGCGACTGTATTATAAATAAACAACCCGATATCTCAAGGAAAATCATATATGAGGTTGATAAACACTCAAGGCGTTGGAGGAACTAAACACACAAGGGTATATGAGCAATGAAATTATATTAGTCGTTAAATATATTGTGCTGGAGCACTCATGGGGAGGCAGAATTATTATGAGAAGTAAACATAGCTGTGCATTGGTGTGTTTAGCCTGACACATCATTGCACGCAAAAAACAATCTAAAGATCAGTTATGTAATTCTGTTGTTCTACCTAAAAAAAAAAAAAATCTACCTAACCCAATTATACTTTTATGGTTGTGCTGTAGCCCTACCACTGTAATATCAAAAGCCCATTTAAAGCCCTTGTGGCCGAGTTTTTATAGAGTTCCGAATGATTGTGGTGGAAATAGTGGAATTTCATTTATTAAAGAATTAAATTAATGAATAAGTCAAATTGTCAGTTTGTAACCAGACAAAGTAACACCTGATAACTGACTAAATGACCTGCTAATTAACTGGTGGAAAGCAGTCAATATTTCATGCCATTATATACTGGCAGGGAAACCATTGCAGGATATGACTCCTTCATCATCTTCCAATGACCTACTTGGGTTTTGGCAATTGAGGTTCTTGCCCTTTGGCAAGCTTATGCACGTACAAAACAATTAAAGATTTTGTAGAACATGAGCATCAAATGAACCCACATGGCACACAACACAAGACAACATATTAATGAATAATGTTGTGTGGTGCTAAAACCCATCTGCACTGCATTTTCGGCTAAGGGTTTTATTATAGACATCGTTCAGTATGAACAGTAAACTAAAAGCTGTTTAAATTTGATGTTGGAGAAAACACATTCGTCGGGATGTAATGAAGTTATGATTAAATTTTACTAATTTGACTGATGGCAGCTTTTACAATAAATAATTTCACACTGTTGTCTCTTTTCCCCCGCAGTTACTTTAAACAGTGCTCTTATCTTATTGTGTATGTTTACACACATGGGCGTTCATGAAATATTTGTGAGCTCAATTGTTTACATTCGCAGCAAATGAGGTTGTCCATTAATAGCTGCTGTCAAGCAGTACTGGTGCAAGTGTGAATGTGTGTGTGTGTGTGTGTGTGTGTGTTGATGCGTGGAAGCACAGAGGCTTAAGGCCCAATTCTGCTGCCTCCAAATCAGCCAAAGTCTAGATGTGAGGTGCAATTTATGAAGACACTGCTGCATCATATTGACTCACATTGGCTCAGATATGAATTTAGTTCCTCAGTGTGCCGTATCCCGTTTTCCATGTGCGGTAGTTTGTGAACAAGCTTTCAAAGCAAATAATTTTATCGCAACAGTGAACTGCTTTTACACTTCTCAATAAAAATATGAAAAGGTTCATTACAGAGATGAAAAGGATTGATGGAATACGTGAACTACTAACCTTTTCTTGTCTGCTTGCTCAATGGATGTCATCAAAGGTTAATTGTGTAAAACCAACGTTAATTTGCTGTCAAAGACATGGGAAGGATGTGGGCTCATAACTAGTTAGAATGAATAGGTCAAGTTGAAAACTCTCTGTGAGGGAAAATAGGACTAATTACAGCAGAACTTGAATGCCATGTAATTTTGTGCATTGACATTGTGTGCTTTGACTTTCCCTCTCTTTTTCTCTCTGTCTCACTTCTCTTGCGGTAGAGTTGCTGCTGTAGAAGTGAAGCTCCCATCCACTCTTGAGTATGGACTTAGCAAGTCAGGCCCATGTGCTGGTGGTCGTGCTCACCTGTGTGGTCTTGCTTTGCCGGGCCCAGGAGAGGGACTACACAGTGAAGGAGGAGCAGCCAGAGAACGTCCGCATTGGGAACCTGCGCAAAGACCTGGACCTCAACCTCGACCCCAGCATCAGGCTATCCTCGCCGCTGCAGTTCAAGCCTGTGTACAAGACAGGCGACGTGCCTTTGGTAAGGGTGGAAGCCAACACGGGGGAGATCTTTACCACCAATCACAGAATCGACCGGGAGAAGCTGTGCTCTGGGGTCTTTGCAGAGAAACGCTGCTACTATGAGATCGAGGTGGCCGTGCTCCCAGACGAGATCTTCCGGTTGGTCAAGATTCGCTTCCTGATCGAGGATGTAAATGATAACGCACCCCTTTTCCAGTCCACTGTAATAAACATCTCCATCCCAGAGAATACAGCTATCAACACCCGATACCCAGTGCCCTCAGCATTTGACCCTGATGTAGGAATCAATGGGATCCAACATTATGAACTAGTCAAGGTGAGGCTCACTTCTGTTCTTCTTTCACACACACTGGATAAACTGAAAATCAGAAAGATATTTTCTTATGATTTAAGACTTAGTAATCATTGGGACATTTTTAAATCCCATAGTGCCTTTACTATGGTTCTAATGTTATTGTAAAAACTGGTAGGACTGTTGGCACACAAGAAAATTGTGAAAATAGCTGGAAAAACATTTACAGTCACCACTGTGAGCTGTTTAAACCACAGGGCTAGAGCCCTAATGCTGATTCTCTCATTACCTTTTTTGATTAGTGGAAATGTTAAAATGTTAGTGGTAAAAATTAGGCTTATTTGACAACATCTTTTCATAAAAACACATTTTTCTAAATCACTGTGGGATTTGTGTTGATATGATGCCAATTTCTAAAGGTCCTTTGGTTCACAAGTGTTTATTTTAGACTGCTACAGTCGCTGAGTACATGCCAGTCAAGGCTCCTATGTATTTTAAATGACATAAGCTAAATTTTCAGCTGTAGTTAAATAATTATTAAAAACATCCAAGTATCTGAAGCTGAACTTCTAAGTACAGATTCTCAACAACTCCTTACACTAAAGCTGAAGTCGATAGAGGCTTTTACTGTGTGTCTGCAGTCGCACGTCTAAAAGCCATCTTGTGCTAATTAATTGATTTCAATAGCAAATTAGACAGATACTGAAAGTGAAAGACATGCGTCTGAAGTCTAATGATACTGGTGCAGTCTTAAGTTAGGTTTGCTTTATAGACCTAATAAAATAAATAGGTTTTTCTCAAATAAATATGCATTTTGGAAATATAAACAAAGATGTACGCCAAAGACGTATGGTGCAATCTACCTTGTAAACATTTACAAAGAGATAAAATGGGGTAAAAAATACGAAATGAATTGTATCTTCAAATAATCTAATGGAGCAGTGTCTCCAACGCAAGTGAAATATTATTAGTCAGCACACACATTATTGATGAATCTCCAACACACTGCTGGGCCTACAGCGCACCACCACACTATATCAAGCTTGATTAGTTGACTATTTTAATCAAAGGTTTTAAGATATTCCCTTTGCCAGAATTTCCATTCCACATGGTTTTAATGTAACATGATTTAGATTCTGCGTTATAGCATCTCCTCTGAGCCTGCTATATTGCTACAGAGCTGCAGTGCTGTGGTGTGAAGCCATATAGGAAATTAATTCTGATTTGTTGAAATTATGACCTACTTTTTCATAAAATGGAATATGTCATGAGGCCTACAATGTTTTCTCCCAGCTATTAATTTATCCATATGCTTTATTTCATTACAAGAGGAGGGTGTGAGGAAGGCAAAGTTTTCACAATGTACTGCAATATCAGAGAACATGCATAGAAAGTGCACACACAGCATGTATTGCATGTCCAATTTCCAGCAACAGGTTCCATGTGCTAGTAGATCTAAGCAAGTGAGAAAGAATGCACTGTATTATGTTAATGGGTGTCTCATGCATAACTAGAAAACACTTTTCTTCATCGTCTAATTGATGCTTTATTAAACTGCAGTGCAATATTCTCTGTTGCCTGATAGAGTAAGCTCTAAATCTTGAAATGTAGGATAATATCATGCATTCTTTATTTATAGTCTAGACAACACTCTGTGCTTTGTGGATAGATGAATATTGGAGATGACATGAGCTCTTACAAATGAATCATAATTAAAGAGGGAGATGCAAACACTCTGGAGGAATTCCTAAATATAATAAATAAAGAAAGGTTACAGGATTTGAGAGCACGGTGCGAGACAGAAATGATGAGTCCATCTTGGAGTCTCAAATGAAGTTAACACTGGCTTGGAATGAACAGAATCGTTGCTGTCTGACTTGAATACCAATTTGCATTTTTAAAGAGCCCCACTGCCAAGGCCTCTCCACCGCAATGTCCTGAATTGTTTATGCCTGGAAAATCACCAACCAAATGTTCTGCTCATTATGATGATCATCTGCAATCACTTTTTTTGCCCTTTTCACAATTTAAAGCTTTCTAAAACCCCCTCCACTAGACTGTGGCTGGATTATCTTTTTACAGGAATTCCTCGAGTATCCTCTGCACTGCACCCCTGTTTCACTTCTTCTCATTATATTCTTATTGTACTCAAGATTAGTTTCTTTGTGTTCCACGTTCCATATGAGTAAAACACATGGAGAAGCATTAAATGAGCGAGGAACATTTTTAACCTTTGGTATCCTTTATTTCTGAAGTGCAGTAGAAAGCCAAGGGTTTAGTGGGAAAGGAATGTGCAAGCACTTCCTAGAATAGCTCTTGGCCACTAAGCCACCCTTGGACTATCTTTGTATGGTCCTGTGAGATTTTCCTCAGAAGCTCTCTCAGAATGATCGTTTGCCCAGCTTTCTTGTGTTGTGCAGGTCACAGTGCTGAAAGTGCTACCATTGTGTAGTCATATTTGATTGTCCGCTACTCCACATGTAGCATGCCAGAGTTGTCAACATACAGAACAAATGAAAGACACGTGGTAGCTTCTTTTTGTACAGCTTGTTCTTTTCCAAAGCTATGAGGGACAACGGTTAATTTCATCCTACACGGTGCTCTGGCCCCAGACATAATGGGTGGTAATCACACTTTGAGTGAAACTCTGCCATCAGTGTAGTGCAGTGGTATGTTACGTCACCTGAACTGCAGAGAAGGCAACCTAAGAAATGGTCAAGGTTAAAGAAAGCAATCACATGCATGGATGGAGGAGGATCTCCCCGTGAAAGCAGATTTGATCACTTTACATATTCGCAGGATAACTCAGAGGCCAACATAGAAACATACCATGAATAAAGGAGATGCAGCAGTTGGTTGTGCTTTGGATTTTTTAGCTCTTCAAAGAGACTGGCCCCTTTCCTTACTCCAGTTGTGGAGTGAGTTGCATGCATGTCAGCATCTTTAGACACATTGAAAGTGGGCGTCTTGTTCAAATCATTTGATGTAGATCAATGTTCTGCTGCTGGCTGAGCTGTGCCCCTCTGACAAACTGGATGATAAGTGGGTGTCTGTATTTGGCAGGGCATTCTGGAGGATTCTTAGACTTAACCTTTAGCCTCATACCTAGGGTTTTTTTGGGGGGGGGCTCTCCAAAATTGCTTTGGTTGCGACATTTCTATTTGAAATATACCTAAGTTATACCTCAGCTTTCAGGTGGATAGAGTGTTCTTTTTGCTGATACTTCAGTTCTGAGCTTGAATAATTGTATTTCTTAACTGATTCTAACTTTGCATTTGAAGATGCAAAAATTTATTCAGGCTGTAGTCCCAAGAAGCAAGGAAATTTCGATTAATGCATTGGATGGTGCCTATAGGCAGTGAATTGGAATTTTGGGCATAGAGCTCACTGTCATGCATTTCCAGTTTTCATTAGCATCCTATTTTGACACATTATCCTCTTCCAGGGGTTGTCAAAAAGAGACAAACAATTCCCAGCTTCTTTTGTCTTAATTATATGCATGAAATCATGGCCATGGGCAGGAATGTATGAGGTATGGAGAGGAAGAATGAGGGAGGAATGAGAGAGAGGGGGACAGAAAAAAGAGGGAGTTTCGATCAGCATTATAAAGAGGTGCTATAGCTCGTGATGAATAGCCCTTCTCAGTTAGCCCCATCCATGGGCATCACCGTGACTAGAGTCCTCCTGATATATTCACAGCCCAATCTCAGTCTCCTCTTAGTTTTAATAAGGTCATCAACTTGACTGAAAGATGCATCCACTGATAATCTGAGGCGCTGTCTGCAGAACAGGGTTCAGACTCATCCTTCCTTCATCATCAGCCACCTCTGCTTCTGTCAGTGTCCCTCAGTCATTTTCATTTAAATTAGCCAACTCTGTTGAGGCTGCATCCCGCACACATCCTGCATATACAGTGCCCTGATCTCTTTCTGATCACTGCAGGGATCCATGGCCCCTGCTATGTGAAATGAATGACAAGTCATCGAAGTTCAACCAGACATGTACCTGTACAGTATATGTGTGGTGAAAGAGTGAAGCGTGGTATAATGTGCACACTTAGCCGCTTAGACAGCTTTGTCCTTTTCGCTCAGCCTTAGGGTTTCCAGTGAGTGATTCATGCTAGTATTTGGCCTTTTCTTAGCCTGCCCTAGATCTTATCACAATCCACCAGACTAATTTTGCATTCAGGAGGATGCGCAGCCTCGGAGATAGCTCACTTCAACTTATTGAAATGCACTGAGTGTTGTCTTGTCAGTTGTAAAATTGTGTGAAACCAAGACAAAAGCATAGAGGAAATGCTGGCTCATAAATCATTGTGCAGCATTCCCTTTGACACATCCTAACTCAAAATCCCACTATTAACATCAGGCTTTGCCAAATATTAGTGTGCAGCTACTCAGTTACTGTGCCGGATTTGTGAACTATTCAAACAACTGAGGATTGAGGAGCTTTGTGCGGATGGAGTCATGCTTAGCAATAGAGCCCCCAGAATGTTGTCTTGGACTTTTCAGTTATGAAAGGAATATTTCTCTGATGTGCAGAAATATTTATCCATAAGTTCATCCATAAGGCAGTATCTCTGCATTTCCACACATAGCTTTATATCCCTACATGACTTTTGCCTGCCAGAGGGATCACAGAATAATGTCTGAAAGGTCTTTGCTGCAGTGTTGGCTGGTTTAAGTAGTTCTGTCAATCACTGACATGTTGACAACATTCCCTCGGCAAGCAGTTTTTCACTGTACACAATAATTTACATGCTGCAGCTGCACGTTTCCTTGTGTCGGCTACAACACTGTGTTGGCACAAGGACAGTTCTAGATTTTAAAACCTGCCGAAGACTCTTGTGCTCACAATTTGGTTGAAATGTTCCTTGCTCAAACGGGGAGAATGTATATATCTTAATCTCATTTGATAGCTGTGCCTAGACAGAGTAATCTCTTCCAACATTATGTGCAGCATGAAGCTTATCTCTTTAAAGAGGATGCTTTTTCTTGTTTTACCATGAAACTGCTTCTGACTGAAAGAGCTTCAAAGGGCTTCTTTGTTTCATAATGTGCATGCAGCTCATTCATGGGCTTGATCTTCTTCTTATTTCCTCCCTCTACTCTCTCTTTCTCTCCTCTTCCTCTCCACTTGTCTCTCGCCCTCTCTCAACCCCCCTTTCCCTCCTCTCTCCTCTAATTTGAAAACATGCATGGATCCATACTACACCCCATCGGAAATTGTAAATATCAGTGTTGATTGTTTTGGGTGGAAGGCAATTACTCTTAACAGCCAGTGCCAGTTCCTCTGGTTTCTAATAAGGATTACTTATGCATTTGTTTATATTTTTCTTTAGCTTTGCTTTTTTGTAGATTTAGCCCTTTTAAAGTAAAAGGCCTTTCTACTGAGCAGGGTGTTTCACTGTCTCCTCTTAATCTATGGTGATCTGGTCTTGCAATGCATTTAAAATGGGAGTTTATTGGTGTGTCTCAAATTTCCAGCTGCCTGTCTTCAATTATGAAGCTGAAATGTTACAAGGCTTCCTGCTCTGTTCTAACTTGACACAAGATAGGAAGATAGAGTGAATTCTCATTTTAGTGAAAGCGGAAGAAATCTGATGAGGAGGCTTAAGAGGTAAATGAATCCTTTCAAGAGGTGAACTTGAGTTATTACAATGATTGGTTACAATTTCAAATGGATTAATAAGCTGATGTTTTCTGTGTTTCCTGGGTATGTGTTGTATATGCAAGAAATTAGTAAAATTTTAAAAACAAGTTGGTGATTAGCTTGTTTGATAATGGTTTTGATTTACAGGTACATAAACAAGATGAGGAGAATAAAGCCAAAAAAACAGATGCCTTAAAAAAAAGTTCTGGGATTTTCATTTGCTTTTGAAATTCATCATTGTCTAAAAGCTTGATTTAAAACAAATGTTACAAATTAGCCTTAGTAAACCAAGGAAATGCCTTGAGAAATAGACAACTTTTTAAGACAAGTAAAACATCTACAGTCAAAGAGCATAAACAATCCTTCAGAATATAGTATGCATCTCTTGAGCAATCTGCACATTTATGAAAATGTGATATTTCTTTTTTATTTTATGTTTGGAATAGAACAAACATCACTCAAAAATGTTGTTTTTTCTTTGCAGAGTGTCAGCGAGTTTGGCTTAGACATCATTGAGACTCCCGAAGGTGACAAGTGGCCGCAGCTTATCGTTCAGCAGAACCTGGATCGCGAGCAGAAGGACACCTTTGTCATGAAAATAAAGGTGGAGGATGGTGGCAACCCTCCCAAATCTAGCACTGCCATTCTCCAGGTCACCATCTCTGATGTGAATGACAATCGTCCCATTTTCAAGGACAGTGAGCTAGAGGTCTCAGTGCCAGAGAATGCCCCCATGGGGACATCAGTTGCTCAGCTTCACGCCACAGATGCAGACCTCGGTTCCAATGCACAGATCCACTTTGCCTTCAGCAACCAGATCTCTGCCTCAACCAAACGTCACTTTGCCATCGACAGCTCCACAGGACTAATCACTGTAAAGCAGCCATTGGACAGGGAGGTAACTCCTGTTCATAAACTCATTGTCCTCGCCAGTGATGGCAGCTCCACCCCCTCAAGAGCCACAGTGATTGTTAATGTAACAGATGTTAATGACAATGTTCCCACCATAGACACTCGCTATATTATCAACCTGGTTAATGGGACTGTTCTACTGTCTGAGAATGCACCTCTCAACACCAAAATAGCTCTAATTACTGTTACTGACAAGGATGCAGATCTTTATGGCAAAGTTGCTTGCTACACTGACCATGATGTTCCTTTTCGATTGAAGCCTGTCTTTAATGATCAGTTTTTACTAGAGACAGCTGCCCCCCTAGATTATGAGACAACTCGAGAATATGCAATTAAGATAGTGGCCTCGGATAGGGGGACGCCTCCTTTGAACACTTCAGCTATGGTTTTAATTAAAATCAAGGATGAGAACGACAATGTACCCATCTTCCCCCAGCCGGAAATCCAACTTTCTATACCAGAGAACAATGACCCCTCTACACAGCTAATAAAAATCAGCGCCACTGACGCAGACAGCGGACGTAATGCTGAGATTATTTATACGCTTGGCCCTGATGCGCCTGATGGGTTTAACATAGACAGACGGTCAGGAATCCTCTCAGTTGGCAAACGACTGGACAGAGAAAAGCAGGAGCGGTACTCATTCACTGTCATAGCGAGGGACAATGGCTCCACATCCCTGCAGAGCAATGTCACTGTCAGGCTAATCGTCCAGGACCTTAATGACAACAGCCCAGCTTTCACACACCCTGAGTACAACTTCTATGTGCCTGAGAATCTGCCTCTTTATGGAACTGTGGGGTTAATCACAGTGACAGACGCAGATGCTGGAGATAATGCTGTTATAACGCTGTCCATTTTGAACGGGAAAGATAATTTCATCATCGACCCCCAAACTGGTGTGATCAAACCCAATATCACCTTTGACAGGGAGCAGCAAAGCTCCTACACATTTATGGTCAAGGCAGTTGATGGAGGTCAACCTCCGAGCTCCTCTTACGCCAAGGTCACAATTAATGTAGTCGATGTGAACGACAATCGCCCTGTATTTGTCATCCCAACTTCTAATTACTCATATGACCTAGTGCGAACTACCACCACCCCTGGCGCTGTGGTCACCAGAGTGTTTGCCATTGACAATGACACAGGTATGAATGCTGAGCTGCAGTACAGTATTATCAGCAGCATCATCATCACATCTAGGGTCTCGCCTCGAGGTCTCTTCGCCATTGACAAAACAACAGGTAACATAACACTGCAAGAGAAAATAGTGGCAGCTGATCAGGGCCTGCATAGACTGGTTGTCAAGGTCAAAGATCTAGGCCAACCTGAGTCATTACATGCTATCGCACTTATTCACTTGTTTGTCAATGACACTGTTTCAAATGCTACCTTCATCCAAGAGCAGCTGAGAAAAAGCATGGAGACACCTTTGGACCGTAACATAGGAGACAGTGAGGTTACTCCTCAAGCCAACGGATATGTGATTGTTGTCATAGCTATCATAGCGGGGACCATGACTGTCATCTTGGTGATATTTGTGACTGCCCTGGTGCGGTGCCGCCAGACACCTAGACACAAAGTGGTGCAAAAGGGCAAACAGAGTGGTGAGTGGGTGTCGCCCAACCAAGAAAACCGTCAGATCAAGAAGAAGAAAAAGAGAAAGAAGCGATCCCACAAAAGCCTCCTCCTGAACTTTGTGACCATAGATGAATCCAAGCCTGACGACCCAACCCATGAGCATGTAAATGGTACACTGGATCTCCCTGTGGAGTTAGAGGAGCAAACCATGGGGAAGTACAACTGGGCCACCACGCCCACCACCTTCAAACCCGACAGCCCCGATTTAGCCAAGCATTACAAGTCAGCGTCCCCTCAGCCTACATTTCAAATCAAACCGGAGACTCCAGTGGCCCCAAAGAAACACCATGTGATCCAGGAGCTCCCCTTGGACAACACGTTCGTAGTGGGCTGTGACTCACTCTCCAAGTGCTCATCGACTAGCTCCGACCCGTACAGTGTCTCAGAGTGCAGCTGTCAGGGGGGATTCAAGACTGCAGGGCAAATCAGCACCCGACAGGTAATTCATGACTTCCTTTTTAAACCCACCCACACTAGTCCCCACTCACACTCCCCTTGCTGTCCCATGGAAGGTGATGTAAAAGGGGGAGGGTGGCAGCATGGAAGTGGGAGATTTCCCCGCACAGCCCATGACCGTGTCTATATGAATATCATTGGCATTTAAAAAAAGGTGTGCACACAAGACTTGCAACCAAACAAAAGAATCTAACCAAATTTGTTGCAATTAATACAGTAAACCTTTCACTTTAGTGAATGTTTTTATTTTCATGTATTCACCCTCCTTCATAAGCAGCCATAATTACATAATCATTTACAAAAAATACATGTGCAGGTTAATTTCATATTCAAAAGCCTGAGTAATGGCAGCAGTGCAATCATGATGTCTTGCTATTTCAAACTTCAGTGTGAGTGGTTGGTGGCAATGTAGCCTGATTTAAAAGAGCCTGGGAAAGGCTGCAATGATTGAACTCTATACTGATGCATGTGAGGTCAAGGGCAGTACAGTGATGCTGTGGGCTAATACATTTGACTGACATGTTTAAAAAGGCAAGCAAAAAAAATACACTTGACAGCCAGAGTGACAATTCATCAGGTATTCATTTGGGCAAAAAGTGTGAAAGTAATAGCACAAAACAGAATAAATATTCTTTTGACATGCTAAAACAACTTGATGAATAATCCCACTTTTTTGTGGCTGCTGTCCTCAAAATATTAAGTGCTGTCTTAACTGTGCCAGTGAGGCTTTGTGGGAGAGAAGCTCATTTGAATGCCAAGGTACAGCAAAGGGCCCACGATTCCCTAAGAGATATGTGCCAAATGCGAAGTGCCCCAATAAATAAAAGCTGGCAAGGGAAATAAATGTAAATCAGAGGTAAGGAGAGGTGGCCTTGCTCAGTGCTGACAGCCACAGCCAAGCGCTTTGGGGAAGACTGAGCACTGCTTGGGGCGGGGGAGGGGGTCATAAGGATCAAGGTGACGCAGAGCCTCGAGACCAATATACTAAAACACCAAGGGAGCAGTAGTCCATAAAAAAGTGCCAAGCCAACGTTACATTTAGCCCATAAATGCTCTACTTTAATGACCCCACTTATTGTTATAAATGGCATTTACATTTTTTAAATTAGCTCACATACGGCTCCAATGATGTCACAACAAAAGTTTGCTTCTGTATTTGTGTAGTTTGTGTTAGAAAGGACATTGAAGGCATCTTTGTTTTCCTAATACACGACAAGAATATTTACATGTTGATATTTGATCTGCATCGACTAACACAGTTACATTATTCAAGGCTGACTTGTTTGTGCACGGTGTAGCAATTTACTTTTACTGATTTGTCCGTATCCATAGTTTTCACTTGGTGTCACACATCCAGTCAAATTTGCTGGCTTTATCAACCATATTTGTTGCTTTCTTTGCGCTTTTTTTTCTTTTAAGATTTCTTGAGGGTTTGGTTGTTGCTTGGTTGCATTGGCTTTCATTTTTGTTACTGTTTTGATCATAATTATTACAACTGCCATTCATCCAATTCTGGGTCAATTTCACGATATTGCATCAATAATTGATTTTGTTTGATGAGGTGCTTGTTTTTGTTTGTGTCTAGCCTCACATTGCACACAGTTTTCAGATCTTCGGTTCATTGCTGCCTTTTTGCTCCCAGTACATTCGTGAGTGACATCTAGCCAGCATTCAAATTCCTTATGGCATAGTTTTGGTAAATGACTGTTGATCCTGCGTAGCATTGTGCTTAGGATAATTTATGAAGACACCCACACAGATTTGATAGTCATTCCCTTCAACCTCTTTTATTTAAAACCCTAGTTAAAAGCTATGCTCTGCCATGGTACATTATACATAAACCTACTACATGCCCTTGGTACAAAAAAAAAAAAATCATAATGTGTTTATATGACACACTGACAAGTTGTCAGGTCGATTTTCCCCTGTTACTTGTAGTGATTGCCCTGAAATATGCAGAAATATTCAGATTGTGTTTCACAATTCAGAATTATTATCCGTCATGAATTTTATGCATCAAGGATTTCAATTGATTTTCACTTACGTTGCTGATCACAGAGAAGTATTTTTGTTGGAATAATTTAAAATCAATGAATATATGATTAGCAAGCATCCTTACAAATCTTCCGACTCTGTTTATGCCAGATTGTGTCTATATTTATTCATTTCTTCGAGAAAGGTCAGGTTGAATCTGTACAGCATTGTCATTTTTTGGTGTCACACACCCCTGAATTTGCATATTATCAAGGAAAATCTCTTCCCAGTGGTTGTGCTCGCCAACTACAGTATATCTTCGGAGATTTTAAGCTGATTATACATCAAACTTTTTTCCCCTTGAGCGACTGACAAATGATGCCTCCCACTTTAGACATTAGATTTCCCACTAGTTTTTAAGTGTGCTTATTTAAAGCCTGGGTCATGGAAAAAATATCATGAAGCTTTGTCTGATGAGAATCAGTGGCTGCAAAGGTTAATTAAATGCACTAAAGGGTTAATCACTCGTAATACAGTATGATTAAAATCACTGTAATTAGGTTTTCGAAATGAGGCTGATAAGAGGGTGGAAAAAAGGCAGCCATCCTTAAAGATTACCGGTGATGCCACGAACCAGCCTTGGGTGACTCACCTCTCGGGATCTAAAATGATGGGACCATAGATGACCAGCTGTATTGTTTGTTGAAGCCCTATCATAATTTCATCTCTGTCTGATTTTATCTTTGTGCTTCTACAAAGAAAATCTATTTTCAAAGTGTCAGCAAGAATACTTAAAAACAGCACTCTTTCAAAAAGTGTCATTGTTGCTGTTATCTGAGGAGGTAATAAAAGAATATACGAGAACTCTAGAATTAAAGAGTTCATTTTAAGTGTGGCTATTAATACAAATGCTGCATTTGGTTTGTCATTGCTCGCTATCTAGTCCCTCTTGAGCCTAAACCTAATACAGAAGTCCAAAAGCAAAGATCACAGGCAGGTTGTCATATGTATCTTTTTTTTTTTTGTTCATCAAAGTGACAGATGGTGCTTTCAAGTGATCTTTCATTGCCCCACACTCTCCCACACACCTAAAGCAGCTGAAAATAAAGCAAAGACAAAAAAAAAAAACCCCTACCCTTGGTGTATAACAATAGGGAGGGGACACAAAAGAAGATGATTGTGGCTTAAGGTCAACAAAATGTTTCCAGGGACTTTACAGATGTAGCTGATAAGAGCAAAGCTTGTAAAAATACTTCAGAGACTACAGATTTGTGCCACCATATGGCTTCATTATACAGCGAGAGCTGTATTAGCAAAAGCTCACTACAACCCCCCACGCCCACCCCCCTTCTTTTTCCGTTTTTACGCATCTCATCATTTTCTTTTAACCCCTACCCCTTGTGATATTAGAGGTCAATCTGCCTCCAGTGATGAGGAGCTCTTGTGAGAGTGTGTGCTGTAGCAGAGGCAGATCAAATGTGTATCACCCTGCTTGAGTGATCTCAGACATCACCATGAATATGCAGGGAGTAAAAAGGCTAATACATCCTTTTGTTTGGCCCGTAATTCTGGGACCATGGAGCGTGTGGGGTCACCGCTTAACGAAACTAACCTCCTATGGCTCAGTATGGGAGAAACTCCTGGTAGTGTTTTTGAAGCATTACACACACATATAGAGCAGCTTGATTAAATAGCTCTTATACCTGGTGTGTTGTTGTTAGGCCTAATTTACAGTGCAAGTTATGGTATTGTCTTAATAAAAGGGTCCTGTTATAAATGCATTGGATAACAAGGGCAGCAGTGAAGTAAGTTTTTGCGTTTAGTCAGCTATTTGTGTGGGTGACGGCATGGACCTTTCATGCTAGCCACCCATGGTCTGATGACGAAGTGCTTGTGCTGACTCATAGCGGGTGCATCGCCAGAGGTAGCAGCCATGATTATGGAAGGCTAACTTGGCTTTTTAATCAAGTCGGATGCAAGTATTAAATCCCAGCAAATGATTATGGCTACATTTATTTTTTATTATCATTGTTTTCTTTTTTGTTTGTTTGTTTACTTCATTTCTGTTGAGTCATTGCATCTGTGATCATCGTGCCTTGCTAATGTAAGCATTATCAGGTCAGACTCCTTCTGATTCAGATATTGGCAGCCGATGTGTTGCTAACCTCCTTAGGAACAGCAAGATGTCATATTCTGTACATATCAGAGGACCCACTGGCAAGGGTCCATAAGAAAGAGTGGGCCTAAATTGATCCAAATGGCTTTTTGAGGGGAAATGAAGAGTGCTGCACTAGTGTGGTGGGAGACAAAAAGACAAATTGGGAGTGATAATTGGATAAGATTGCATGCTCTGATAAGTACAGGAAAAAATGCACAAGCTTGTGACACTTGTAGCATTCTTCAAGGAAACCTGACAAGATAATGACTTGATTGCCAGTCGTGCCTTGAAGAATGTTTTTTTTTTATTAAATTTTATTTTTTTATCTTTTACACTCTCTTCAGAGATATTTTTTTTATTCAGTGTTCAGTGTAGCCTCACACTGATAAGACTACAGCTTAGGCTTCTCAGAGCTCGATGATATTGTAACTACAATCTCCCTATATCTGTCTGTCTCTCTATATTTCAGGAGACGGCACTGAAACCACCACACTATGGCACACTCTGTGGCACAGGTACAGCTCGCTCCCACAGGATTAAAATCAATCTCTAGCTCCCACTACCTAAAGAGAGAAAAAAGAGAAAAGAGAAAGAGAGAGAGGGCAGAGGGAGTAAAGAAGGAAGGCGAGAACTGAAGAGGTGAAACAGGTACTTTACTGTCTCTACAGCCTCAAACTGCACCTCTTCATACAATCGAGAGAAAAGATGAACTTGGTGGGGAGGGGAAGTGGGGGGCTCAGAAAAAAAGAGAGACGCTTCATGTTGCCTGCCTGAATCTTGACAAAGCTCCTCCTGTGAATCTGTCGGAAAATTGAGATGCTTTATTGAGTCCTATGCTATTGCTTACCTGTGTCAGTGAGGATGATACTGTATGCCCTGAACCCTCTTGGAAAAATGTCCCACTCCAGCACCCACTCTGTAAAATAGGTGTCAAATACAGTTAGTAGACCTGTAAAGTATGTTTATATGTATGTATGTATATCTATCACAGAGTTGATGGTGTTTATATTTATTGATTCCATTTTTTTTTTTTTGCCTTGTTTTCAAAACTGCCTGGTGGCCATTTTATTTTCTTACTTTTTTTTTTTTTTTGTATTATTTGACTTTGCTCTATCTGGGCTTGATCATGGAATTAATGACTTAAAATGTATTTATGCTGCAAGGCCTACAACCTGTAGGCTTACGTTAGTATCGAGCCCACATCGCAGTGTACCTTTTCTGTCAATTCTGGCCTCTTTTTGTCCTACTTTTGATGCCACTGATAGCATTTTTTAGTAAAGCCTGTGGCTAATGTTATAGAAAAATGCATGGCCCCACAATACAACATTTGTAGTGCTACTGATCACCCTGCTGTTATTGCAGTGGGAGGAATGGTAGGACAAGTTAAATGCGTCGTGCTAAGCCACAATCACAGGGGACTAACTGCTGGGGTTATAATCAAAAGCTGTTTATGTAGGGCAGATTTGAGGAGCACTAAGTCTAACCTTTTGAGTGTTGCTTCCAATTGGGAAGTCATTGAACCTGTGAGATCCACATTAAAATGACTCTGGAAGATTTGGAAAAAAAAAAAAGAAAAAAAAGAAAAAGAATAATAATAATCCTCAGGCAGTCTTTAATATGAGTTGGTGGGCTTAAGCAAAAATGACTTCACTTTGTGCACTTACTTACACTGACAAAAGACATTTTCTGATGACAAGAACACTGAACACCAAAATGAAAAGGTAATCCAGGCTTCAGTTCAAAAAAAAAAACAAAAAAAAAACAAAACGGCAATAAGTTAGCATTTGACAGAAAATCCACTATGGTGCACTTACCTACTTCAAAGGCATTTTGTTCTGAGCATCCTTTTGCTTCTACTCTTTCTACACCAATAGCATCATTATGGTACAGTATGTCCTGACTAGAGTAATTTCTACAGTGTACACCAGTAAGTGGCTTGATTGGTTAGCAGCATTGTTGTTCAATAGTCCTGTTAATTGGTAAGCTAAAGACTGCTTTGATAGGTAAGGCTTAAAAGGCACATACAGTACATACATACAACCATAGAATTAGAGCCATTAAAATGGACTTAGCCTGTGTTTTCAATTGGAAATGTACAGATGGACTGGACCAGAGGCTATTTCCCCTCTTGTAAGAGACTATATATAGTTAGAAGAAATTTTTACACAAACTGGGAGTCTTTTTGATTTAGGTCCACTCTTAATTTTTCATGGTTGTGCAGACTATGTCTATTTTAAAGCTTTTAATTCTATGTGTTACCTCTTTTGTGAGGAAGGTTGTTATTATTGAAGGAGGTATATTCATGTAATTATGGTATCAAATGTATTTACTACTGTGTAGGAGCCACAGTATGAAATATACATAGCATACTAGCACTGTGTAATGATTAGATTTGCCTGATCTTTAGGGAAAAGAAGAAAAAAAAAGAAAAAACTCATACATGGGAGGGCTTTTGTCCTAAGGGAGACAGACAACCTCACTTTTATTCAATGTGAAGTACAATATGCACCTTACATGATCTTTGTAATTGACTTTGATTTGCCAGTGTGGAGAAAACTGTAAATGTTTTGTTTATGTATGTGTGCGCTTCTGAAATTTATTAAAGTCTTTTGCATTGTATTGCATATTTTGATGACTCTTCTTATTCATTGTATGTAAGCATTCAGTAATAATCTGCACCAATCAGTCAGCTCAGTTTTCTGCAAACTGCGATACTGCATCTGCTTCTTGAGAACAATGTGAGTAATTGAGGAAAAACACATACAGAATAACTATTTGTTTTTCTTATAAACAGGTAGCCAGCAGCACATATGTCCAACAGGCTATGGCCTTTAAAAGTATGTGCAGCTGTGTTGGTTTAGACATCATTAATTGGCTCATTTCAGCCAAACGAAACTGCCCATACTTATTTTACAACAATATAGCTCTTAACTAGCAGAAAGAAATGAAGAAATGGCTTAGATATACATCGCTCATTAGGAACAGATTACAGATAAAAAGTTATGGAAATTGGGTGGGAGCACATCCTTTGAAGTGCACAGACAGAAAACAGCAGAACAGAAGCTTTTTTTTGGAACAACACAACTTTTTTTTTTTTCCAATTGTTGTTTCTTCTCCATGAGAGCTGATAATGATGATTTGATAATGATAACCCTGCTATTATGATGTACAGTAGTGCACAAACACTGGATTTTACACATCTGAGAGGAAGATTGATGCTAGAGGGTACAATAACCACCCCTCTAACATTGCGCTATGCCGTGTTTATGCGGATCTGATCCAAAAATACAGACTTGAAAGGCATAAAACAAAGCCAGAGTCGAGACAACAGAAAATGTTTAATTGCTTATCAAAGTTACTTCATATTTTAAAACTGAGAGAGAGCTAATCAGTTCCCTTGAGGAAAGTGTCCTCTGTGATTTGAGAAAATGGTGCACACTCAAGTAGAACATGCTCATAGAGTGCATAAATGTCAGCCTTCTATTTATAGATAAATGTAAACCTGCTAAAAGCCTCGTTCTTGCTTAAATAACAGAGCTTGGGTAGATCATAAGGTAGTTACTCCTCCTTGAGCTGGATAAGTTAGGATTTGATTCCTCGTGTTATGTATAATTAGGTAATGAAATATTTTCAAATGAACCATAAATAAATTAAAAAAGAAACTCCAACAAAGCCACAGCATTAATGAGTCTTAACATTTGTGCATGGAGTTAGAGTAGGCGATAAATGGATTTTACTTTGGCTTCAAAGTGCAAAGTCAAAGGTGAGAAGAAAGGAAGGAGATTTAGTGGAAGCAGGAGTTCTTTTTTAAAAGACAGAAAAGTCTTTGGGCCACTTTGTTGTTGCTCATCTGTTCCCACAGAAATGTGCAGTTGTTACAGGTCTCAGCGTGCACTTTGTGATTTTGGGCAGCTCCCATTAAGTATAGTGCCAGTGATTTTTATCAACCGTAAAATGTCTTTTAAAGGTTGCATTATGGTTTGTCACTAAGGGAAGTGTTTCCAGAGTTTCTTTGCTAACATATTTATTTGTGATCTAGGAGGATAGAATATCTCATTTCATCCAACAGACCAGGAAGTTTGCTATTTGTAATAAGTCTGATTACAGTTTATGCAATATGTCTGCAGATTGAGCAGCATACACAGACCTACACATGCGATCTTACACATACACACATTCAGTTCATTGTGCTGTGGTGGACAGAGTATCCATATGGGCTTTATTAATATATCTTTCCCTTTTTATCTCTTTATTTTACCCTTGGCTATAATTCTCTTTCTCTCTCTGTAACATAAAACCTTGAGGAGACTCTGCATTTGAGCATGCATCTTTACTAACAAAGTTATGAAAAATAAGCTCTAAGATGAATGAAAAACCATAAGTTTGTCATTCTGAAAAAAGTGCACATAGCACGGCCATTCAGTGACTTTCCACAACCTTGAGAAGGCAATCAGTGCCATCAGTACTTTTCCCCATTATCAATTCCTTCCCTCTCATAAATGTAACATAAAACTCAAACATATTTGTTGCTCAATGTGGAAGAAACTATCCAGAGTGCAAAAGCCATATTTTTCTTCACATAACATTGATTTTACAAGTCGCTCACATTCTCTGCTGAGATCACAACCATCTGCTGCAGACGGTATAGGATGACAATTCAAGATTACAGATTGTTTAAAATAAAGGACTGCTGCCTCAGCCAACTATTTAAAAGCAATGTGCATTGACTCGTCTGAGCAGCACTCTAGGTATTTTATTTCTCTTAACTTGTATGAAAGGAAATAAGAGGCTGAAAGCCTGTATGGACTTGCAAATCTGACAATAATAATTCCTCCATAAAACTCTAACTTGGCATTTTTTATTTTTTCGTTTGTTTTTTGTTTTGTTTTGTTTTTTTAGTAGTGAGATGAGATACAAAAAGGAGCCTTAAACATGGAACATGTACTTTGGGATTTTTCATTTCTACTAAAAGCCTGTCTCTCATTTAAATGCTCTCCTATGAACACACTAAATGTTTTATATTTATCATTTAGTCTGTGTGGAGGTGTAGGTCAATTAACCAAGCAGCAAGTATGTTCAGGGTATGATGTGAAGTTTTCCTGAAGGGAGTCTGACTGTCTAAGCAGGGGCTATTTATGCATGTGTTGTGCAGTGGTGCAGGAAACAAGAAGATGCCGTCTTTCTGTTGCACTCCACTCGAGGCAACACTCCACACAATTGCTGCCAAATCTCTGCCAAACTGAATAATTCAATCATCCCCCATAGCTGCGGTGGTCGAGCTACCTTTGTGTGTGCAACAATCAAATCAGTGTGGAAGCCCGCCGAGTGGTTCTTTCTGAGATACTGAGTAGCTCTACAGCCCGGAGATTGTTTTCATTGAAAACAATTCTGTTGATTAAACGAGGTGTGACTGTGGAGCGGGGATCTGAGGAACATCGATTGCTTGTACAATTGTTTGTTCCTTGTTAAAAGTGTGATCTAAAACAGTAGTTGCTGATAGTGTGCAAGGAGCATATGGCTTGCTGGTGTGCCTGAAAGACAGTTAGCGTGTCTCTGTCTTCACTAAAATACCCCAGGTACAGAAATCCACTGTGACTGCTCATGTAGGATTAATGATGCCCTCTCGATTGAAGCCTATGCAAATGTTTGGGAAAGTAGTTGCTGTTGCTTTGGCATGTGTTTATCAATGCTTGATTGTTTTGTTAAATATATGTTACATCATTTTTAACAGTAGGGATAAGAGAGTTTTACGAGTATTCCTTTGGAGACAGATAACTTCTCCCTATTTTCCTCCCCCACATCCCTGTTTGAAGTAATCACAAGGTTACAACCTTAGTTTTGTCCATGTAGACTTAACATTAATCCCCCTGAACACAAAAACAAGCACAAAAGAGGACAACATTTATTCATCATTTTAGCTACCAGGTCACTGCTGGTGCATCTGCATTCTGAGGACATCCGCAGCTAAGATGTAGCCACACGGAGGTTGTTTGCATGGAAATTTTTCCTCATTTTATCCTTTTTAAAGCGTACAGTGGAAACCTGTCCAGCAATCTATCATGCTGTTGGAGCTAATAAATGCAGTTTTCAAACCTCGCCACATCCCAGTGTGGGTCATTGTTCAACACTATGTGATGCTGTCAGTGTTTTGTAAAGCAGAGGCTCTTTTTTTGAAGTGTAACTGAGCTCTACAACTAAATGAGTTCAACTCCCAATAGTCAGAAATGAAAGCATTTGCACACTGTTGTGCTATGCTGTTATATGTAAACCATGTACCCCGAATCATGAAACCACCATTCCTTAAAGAGTTCTTCTAGTTCAAAAGAATTGACCAGTGTTAAGGACAGTGTCACGGCAGGGTGCAGGCATGCACGTTTGTGAGTGGAATGTAGCCAGACTGAAAGACAACAACTTAAGACATTGTCCAAGGAGGGCCATGTCTGTGTCCTCCCTAATCCTGGTAATCCCTGTTCAGAATTCTTGATTTGCTTTTGTAAAAGAGATTGGGAGATGATAAGATGCTCTTCTACCTCCTTAGAATAGCTGATAATCTGGTTTGAACAGAGGACTCAGGGGGTATTTAGCCTGCCTTAACATTTGCCCAAGCAGATGGCGCTGACGGGGGAAGGCGCAACCTTAGCCTCCAACCTCCCTCCTCCACCCACCCCCTCGCTGTATGGTCCAATTCGAGAAAAAAAAAAAAAGAACAGTGGGATGATAATCAATGTTGTTTATTTCCAGCTTGACTCTTTAAATACTTTCAGACAGATTATAAGCTTTTGCAGGGGATAATCGGGAAACCGCAGACAATTGCCTTTTTTCCATCCTGACAGTATCCCCCTACGAATGCGTAAAGGAGGCGATTTAAAGTAGATGCCGACCCTTAATTCCTGATTAGTCCCTTTGCAAACCCTGTTAAAATGAACTGGACGCTGTGCTAATCACTGCATTTCAAACACCCCCTGTTCTGCGGACAGTTCATATCCAGCCATGGAAATCCATCCCATCAGTGACTCCCTACGTGTCTGTGTTGGAAACTGCGTGTTTCTCAATGAGATGACACACACACTATGAACCCAGATTTCTTCTTCGGGGTAATTGTAACACTTTGGGGCTGAGCAGTGAGTGTGCTGACCTCTTCTGACTGCAGGCTGAGGTGAGCTTGTTCTGTATGTTGTAAAAGAAAAAAGACAGAAAAGGATAAAGTGTTAATTCAGTTGCACATGACATCGTCCGTATTGGCAATCAAAATAGATGTACATGGTGTGTAAGCATGACATAAGTCATTAAGTCATTTATTTTAGATTCCTAAGCTCAACTCTCTAACCTTCTGCCTCCGGCAATCTTCTCAGCTTGGACTGGACACCTGCAACAAAACCATTTCTCTAATGAGATCTGCCCATTAACTAATTAGAGCTTTACATGACATGAGTAAGATGACTGTAGAAAGGTTTGCATGTAAGGATAGACCGTTTAGACAAAGCATTTGATGCCTTTCCTTCTCTCTTTGTCTGTGTGCCTGTGTTCTATAACAGGATAATGTGCATAGCTGTCAAGCTCAATCTGGGGCAGAAACACAAAAGACAAGCAAAGTCCCCAAATGCATCCTGCTCAAACATGTACACAGCGCAAAGTTAATCCACACATACACAATAACATGCAGATTTTCTTTCCATGCTCTGATTTCATCCAGTGACAAGCAAAAAGGTTCAAAGCGAATGCTTGAAAAATACTTGGAGGGAAATGTGAATATCTCATTACGTTCGAAGCAGTTTGTATGAGAGCGGTGGACGTTATAAGTTATAATTGGAGCTACATCCATAGCTTGATATCTTTGTGTCATACTTGCTGTGATTAATGCAGTAATTTCATTTTTGCGTGTCATCAGTGCTGTGATATGTTAGTTCTTACTCATAATAGAAATGCACATCATGTCATAAGCTTGAGATGTGTGTAAAAAATGGCTGCTTATCAGCAAGGAGGCATATATAGCACCATTAGCATAGCATATTAAATGGTGAACCACAAAAAGCTAATGCCAGTCAGCGGTAGCACACATTTAACAGCTCATTCTAATGGCTTGTATTCTAACTTGCATCCATTTTAGGAAAATGCTGTCTCGTCGAGACAAAACCACAACAATAACTCTCACAGCAAACAAAAGCAACATCATTTAGCCTTTAAGTTTCGACCTGCTTCCTTTCGTATCTTACCTGAATATCATGCTGCCTTTAATATACAGCAGGTAGTGATGTAAAATGGTTATATTGCCTGGGATCATATTCCACAATAAAGTGAAGGGACAGCTAGAGCTTGAACATGAAAGGATAATAGAATCAGGGATATTTTGAAGAGTCTTCTTAAATAATGCGTGTGATATTCACTGATGGTCATAAAGAATTTATGTGCATGCAGTCTTCAAAAAGAGCAGCAACTCATTCCCAAGATCAGTCAGACAGATTATTACATGTCATTTTGACAGTTTTTTGTTGCGGAGGTCTTTGTTGCTTGACTGGTCAGACAGTCATTATGAAGTGATATGGCTTCTCCTCACGCTGCGCCATGAATTTTGAGGGAAATTGGTGCTTTTCACACACCTCTTGAGACCCCCCCCAAACACAGACACACACACACACCTCCCTTTTTAACACCTCTTTGCAGTTATGTCTTAGCTATAATAGTAACTTTAAAAAAAGAATTGACTTCATTACAGTCCCTCCTGATAGGATATTGCAGTTTCTTTACTACCTTTTTACAAGAAAAACCAATGAGACAAGAATCGGACCGCTTTCACAATCATTTTGGTTTATCTTCCTTTCGACTAAAAAGGAGAATATAGCCAATCCAATGTGATTAAAATAGTTCAGAGGATCAGAACACCTCAATCCCATTTGCCAGTAATCACCTAGTTTTCTCTTTTTTTTCACTTTTTCCTTGCATCCCGTGCATACAGAATATGCTCTGAAAATTCCACTATGTTCTCTCCAAATCGTTTTTTTCCCTGTCCATGTTTTGCCCCGATTGAGGTTACATTTTCTGTTTCATCGAGGACAACTGCCCATGTATTTCAGACAAATTCACTACATATATTAGCTCCGCTCCACACATATAGACAGGCGCTGCTTGTGATGGAGCACATGTGTTCAAGCCCAGAGGTAATGGACAGCAATTCAGTGAATTGTGCCGACCTTATTGTATTGTGTGGATGATTGTGTTATGCTCCCTCAGATAATGACTGTGCCCTACTTTGACTTTGAGGCAGTGACCTGAAATAAGGCGCACAAGTGAAATCCGAGCCTGGATGAACCTGGAAGTGATTAAGGTCACCCAGACACCACATTTGTTTGACCCCCTCAGTGATTCACATCGACTAATGTCTGCAAATCCTTGGGGAGTCTTTTGTGGGATTCTTCCACAATGCAAACATTGGCCATTGATAACATGTTTGGGAGGAGTGTCAGGATGATTAAAGACACTTGTGAGATTGGGCCTTTCAAGACAGCATGTTGTTTCCTCCTTACATGATGTAAGATCTTTGAATTTCTGGATTGAGTTTGTATGAAAAGTGTGTCTTTTCCCACAAGTTCTTTACTGGATCTAACATCTCTTGCAGATATGAGCCATGAGACTCATATTTTTACACTTCAGTTGGCCTGAAATCATGTAATCGATGAATGGTGTACAGCGCGCTGCTACTCATGTGTCCAGTATTGCTCTGTACTTGCTATGGGTGCTGATGGCACAAAGGGAGAGTCACTGAGGTCATAAATAGTTCAATGGCAACTATCAATGAAAGTGCACAGTGATGCAGTGCAATGTCAGTGAGTCAGTGCGATAAGATGGGAAAGAATTATGCATAGTTTCTTCTGGGATATGCAAATGCTTCTAGATAATTAAGTATTCATCACATATAGGAAAAATAAAACAGAGTGAATGACGATGAGTGAATCCAAAAAGATGATGCAACACTAAATCTTGGATTCGCCTAAAATTAAACTCCATTCGGCTCCTTGATACATTATTTAACATGGTGACTGAAAAGGCTGAGTTTCCTAGTCCAGGTCTCATTGACATGATGCATACACGCTTTTAATACTCACGAGGAAACATGGATTACATGAGATCATGTCCGCCTCTTGAGGGTCGGATGCACTGAGTGGATCTCTGGCTTGTGTTTGTGTCTTGCCTTTCTGCTGGGGATCAAAACAGAGCTCCTCGCAAGAGCCATGGCACTCATATAAAAAAATTACTCTTCCTCTGGTTGCATGTAATTCGGGGTGGGGGAATATAATGAAATAATTAAATGTGCCTCTGCTTTTTCCAAGAGAGACCGTTGGGATCCACTATTTTTAGACACAATGAAGAGATTGCCAGGGGTGTCCACTTTTTCTGGTTTAGTTATGGAGTTTTATCCACTTGTCAATGTACGACCGTTTGTCTTAGAGCTTAGACACACGCTGGGAAGAAATGGAGGCCCGTGTCTCCCTCCAGACAATGTCAATTAAGCCTCTGTGGGATTCACTGGATGGATATGTCCAAGCATGGTCATACGTTCAGCCCTAATAGATGACGGACATCCTCAATGAGATCAAGAGAGTTGATTTTGAGTTATGCACTTGTACAGTATGTATCCATCGGCCCTGTAAGATGACCCTCCCTGCCAGCAGGAAATGCTTTGTCACTCAGACAAATATGGCAGATGAATACTCAGCATGATCCTGGGGTATTTGTCATCTGGTGTTCTCTTTCTAATGGGTTTACTGCTGATGATCCAGGTCAGAGAAGGACAAAGTGCTCCACACCAAAAGTTAAGAGCAGATTCTTAAGAGGGATCACAAGATAGACTCAAACCTTTCAACCTTAGAGATTTCATAATCTGATTTTTTATCTGGTCCTCACTGTATGTCTAACCTTAACTCCAGACAAATCTCATTCATTTTGTTCTTCTTGCTCTTTTTAAATGTTACCATGATTGTTACTCTCTGTACAACAGTACATGCTCCCTATTTTTATCTCAGAGGACTGCTCAACCATCGATTTTTTTGGCTAGAACTGTGTTAGAGATGTATTCCCATAATTTATTGTAACACCATTATCTCCCATATTTTCAGTGCGACATTTGACCTTGAAAATGTGAATTTGCAGATGCAGCGAGACTGGATCTTTGCTAAGTCAGATATTTTCTGGCGTGCTTGGCAAGGATGAGGGGGCAGTAATGTTGCCATGTTTGCCTTTTGGAGATAACACCTCAGAGGTCATTTGAATGATTTGGTGTAATGTGGGTCATATGGCCGAATAGCCTCAAACGCACGGAACAGCTAACTTCCTGCCATGTGAGATATTTCCTCTCTAGCAGGTTCTTATTATATGTCTGTGTCTGGTTGCCTATATATGTGTGATCACTCCAGACAATTTCCACAGTGCAGGGCCACACATATGGGGATGGGTGATAACACAAGGGCCAACTTGCACACATCAGGTTGGCTTAGTGTGGAAGTTATAGCTCTAAGTATAAGATTTCCTATAAAAATATATTTTACGTTACAGAATGAAAACCTATAAATGTATCTTTAACATTCAGGATTAAAAATGCCTCCAAAACTAACTGTCCTTGACTGCTTTAAAGAGAAAACATAAAAGGCAGTGCATGTCAAGACACACATTCCCTAGCAAAGTGAAAATTCCTGCCTCTTATCTGTTTGATTTTGCACTTAGGGATTTTTTTCTTCATCTTTTCTCTTCAAACATCAAGTACCAAAGTCATTTACATGTGCTAGGGGCAACCAGAGTTAAAACACAGCCATACAGCTTACTGCTGTCTAGAGGCAGTCTCCGAAGAAAATAAAGAAGTTGTAAGGGCTGGGTAAAATAAGGAAGAAGAGGAAGGGTAAAATGAAAGTAAAGAGAAAGGGAAGGGAGGAGGAGGAGGAGGAGAATGGGAGAAATGAGGACGGTAGGGGGTGAGACCAGTGAAACACAGAGAGGGTAATTCAATTTGACTAAAACTCTCTGTCACTTCATACAACTAGGGGATTGGCCGAAACCCCCGAAATGAATTAAAATTCATGAACTATTGAAGAGTGAGCTGCCAGTAGAAAGCGGATAGCATAATACAGTTTTAAGCAGGATATTATTATTTTTTATAATTACAAATAAATGAGGCTATTAGTTTACCTTAAATTAAAAGCAGAAGGGCTCCCACAGAGATATCTGATCCCATGTGTAACTCATTTAAAACTGATTTTGGCCCCCATTGAGCTGGCAGGCAAACTGAAATAAGAGAAGCAGAGCATCTCAACTGTTTGGTATCATCTAGCTCTTGCTGGCTGCCTTTTCTTTAGCTTGGAAACCACAAAAGTTTCTGTTTAAAAAATGATATCTGCAAGGTACAATTAGGTAATAAAAAGGCCAAATTTCAGCATGCGTAAGTTATCTTCTTTAGAAGGATGGAGACATCTAATACAGATTCATGGTTGTGTACTCACTGGTATTTGGCACAGGCAGAACACACGCAGCCTTTGTTCATAATGCTTCCCAAACCAGGCAAATCAAAAGAAAATCCAGTGTTTGACTTTCATCCATCCACAATATAAATAACTAATTTATCAATTGTGCTTAAAGAGGCATACAATGGGCAGAACAGAGAACATTGTGTAGCTGGGATAATCCCTTAGAAGATTTATCCTGACGTTGCCTTGAGGGGAACAGTGGGAGCAGGAGGCAGATCCTACTCCCTCCCTCTCAGTCTCTCTATCTCTCTCTCTCTATGGATACATAGTCGCTATCACAGCTCCTGATCAGCTCTGGTTAGTTATATTGCATTGTGTTCTTTGATATTCCAGTTAATCCGTCAAGTGAAGAGATTT
>JAQLOL010000026.1:14482324-14502013 GCA_029783665.1 Naso thynnoides | reverse complement strand
ATGTGGTCAATCCTGTATGTGGTCAGGGGTGAGGCACGTGTTCTCCCTCCGGCCCCGGCTCAGCTGCCCTGTATAGGAAAGGCTTCAGGAACCAGAGGGATAAACAGCCATTGTTCTCCCTGTGGGCTTGGTGAAACCACCCTGTCAGTATGAGAGATCTCTGCCCACTTTCATGTAGACACAGAGGGTCCCCCAACTACCATCTAATGGATGTAACAGTGTGAAATGGTTTCCCAAGTGTCCAAAAATATGTGTTTGTCACATGTTAGTGGAGAAGGTCAATTTAGGTTCCCATACTGCCACTTTTCCCCCCAACTTAAATTACATAACCAGAGTGCATCTCTGTTCGGCCACACACGGCAGCTTGCCTCTTTCTAATGCTTATCACACTCCACCTGTCAAAGGCCAGTGTGTTGGTGATAAAACGGAGCCTGTTCTTCCTGCGCAGTCATTATGTAGCTAATTTATCAAGCGGGCTAGTTGCTCTGTCGTCTGCTCGGGGTCATAGAGTGGGGCAGGAGCACGGGGTACACTTGACTGTAACAGCTTAATGGAAGTCTGGGAACAAACTTGGTGGCCAGAACGCTTAATCTGTTCTCTTTCCGTGTGATACTGATAGTGTCAAAGAACAGTGTGGTCATCAGCCTGAATGAACGTTTCAACACAGAGTCACACATGCTGACCTCCTAATGGCTAATTTGTCCGACGTTTCACTCAAAGTTTACAGTTAGACTAGTCGATTAGCAGAAATGTATAAAAACATTCAGTATGCATTGAGAGTGTCGTTGAAATTGCTACTTGCTACTTGCATTTTTCAAAAAAAAAAAATTGTATCTAAACCGCTGCTAAAATGTGTGGCACCTTGCGCCGTACATTATAAACATTGATTATTATCCTGTAATTTAAATGTGTATGTTAATAAAATAGTAAACTTAACCAACTTTCTGATGCCAAGTATCAAGGGAAGCAGTGTTTGACTGACTAGTTGACTAATCTGATAAATACGATGATATAAATATGGATATGCCAAAAACTTAGATTCCTGTTTTGTTCTCTAATCCATAATCAAAGTTATATAAGAAAAACTTACAGAATCTTAAGCTGTATATCAATAGCAAGATTTAGATTATGAAGGAATTAATCCTTATCACTGCCTCTAGTCTAATCTAGCTAATTATACAAAGCTATTTCTGGGATTTCTGGTAAGGATTTGACTTTCAGTTTTGTTTTTACAAAGTGAGTGTCAACACCCAATTCAAGCAAATCCCTATTTTAACAATAATCTGTAAAAAGATCTCTGTGGAAAAGAGGCTGCAAACAATTAAGACTGACTTCGCATCAGTGCTTATGTCAACCATAAACAGTTCTATTTGCATCTGAGTAGTGTAAATATGGAATTAAAAACCTTATCTTTGTGAAACGCCTTTGTTAAAACCGAAGAAGATGTTACAAGGAGACAGCAGTAATGAGAATCAAAAGGAAATGGGTTTGAACAGAGGAAGAGAAGCTAATCCTACCTTATGTTTGTGTTGAAAAGCAACATTTTTTGGATTTACAAAAGACCGTATTTCCTTTTTGTTGTCATTCCTTTCTTTCCTTCTTGTTTTTATTTACCGTAGTTAGTCATTCATCATGGACATTAGTCACAACATGGCTTTAATGCTTATGATTTCCTCTCACACGCTGTATGATTGTTACTGTGATAGATACGAGACAGCTTAATGAAAAAATTTAACTCAAGTGAATAAATAGCAAGCACAAGTTTGGGTGAGAGAAAAATCTTAAATCTTGACCTTAATGTTGACAAAGATGCCTGGAAGAAGTGATTTGCTGCTAGTACAGGGGAAGTTACTCTGAACTGTTTTAGGTGATTTATCATTTCATTCATCACTCTATTTTTTTTTTTTTTTTTCTGACTGCAGACGTCTCAGACATCCAGTCAACAATAGCGATGTCACAGTCTGGAGAGAAAGGGAAGGTGAGTAACAGGCAAAAATTTCACTTTAGTTTTCACTCTTAACTCGAGAATGACAGAGTGAGTGTTCAGGAGGGGTTTCTTATATGGCAGCAGTGAAGGCTCATGGTACTGTACTTGTAATCTCATGCACACACGCTTGCACAGGCATCCAGGGAGGATATCCTGTATAAATGCAAGCGTTTCATGGCTAGGCTTTATTGCCTGTTGGAATTTCTCAACAATATGCATCATCATCAATCTCAATCTTATACACTCACTTGCACCTTTACACATACACCTCATAAAGTGATGAAAAATCTCAGGGAGGAGTTTGTCAGCTGATTAAAAGAGGGAAAAGAATGAGCAATAGAAACAGGAAATCCCATAACATTAAAATTGTATTAGTCTCCTTTTAACTTGTCAGTACATATTTTTAGGTCTAATTCAATCCTTCTTCATTAAAGCTGGGGTAGGCAACATCTGAAAATAAAGCTAGCTGTAGCATGAGACACCTTAGGAGCAACTCTGCTGTTCCTTCCCCTCCATGTTTTTGCTCTGGCTTGCATTTTATTTTTCTGTCACTCTCTCTTTTAAGTCAGGTTTACACCAAAAATTCACAATAAGACGAAACAGTTGCAGCAGTGTAACCTGGTGTTGCTATTCAGCTCGTGGCAGCATCATCTGTCACCAAGAAGCACACTGTAGAGCAGCCAATAGAAACATGCGCTCTCTGAAATGACCATGATTGGCTGAGAAGTTCCTGTCATAGAGAGAAAAGGTGCAGAGATCTAGTGTTCATTCAGACCATCTGAATTTAAATATGCTGAAAGGTTATTACAAAAATAAATTGCCTACCTTAGCTTTAAGTGATTCTCTGAGGAATGACTCACAATAGCGAACCTCAGTGTTTGATGTTATCTCTCCTGTCACATGATTTCCACAACAAGGGTTAAAAGCATTAAAAATTCAGGGGAAATTGATGAAGGAATTTATAATCCATGCCTCCTTTCCAACCTTCCATGCCTCATGTATCTACATCAGACCATATCTTTGTGTGGAACAAATCAATAATATTCAATTTCTTACCAAATTCCTCTTTCTGAATGGGGAAATCCAATCTTCATAGACACGCTAACAAATTGAATATCCTGACAATGGTATTAGAAAAAGAAACAGAAACACATAAATGACACGGATGGTTCTGTAAAAAAAAAAAAAAAAAAAAAAAATCATGCATATTGTGCATAGAAATTGCGTATCTCACAAAATTTCATTCTAAATTCTTTCAAAGTGCAAATGAGGCAGAGTTCAGGAGTATATTTCCCAGTTCTCCTGCAATGTACTCTTCCTCTCTCTCCTGCTGACTGTCTTTTTCTTTGCCACTGCATATCTCCCCCCTATATCCAGCTAAACCAATCAGGGATTTGAGGGCCTCACTTCCAATCAATTACCACCCAAATCAGTGCAGAGGCCTTTGATATAGAATCATTTGTCAAATCGGCGCAGATGGCTGGGGGCAGGTACCCTGTGCCATAGGCCATATCCACATGGAAATCTCTGCTCAGGGTGGGCTCTCCCGATGCTCCCAACCTATTAATGGCAAGTAATGGTGTGATTCAAGACTGCAATCTCCAACCTGGTCCCCTAGATTGCTAATGTATAAGCATCTTAGCCTAACTGGTGGATAATATCCAGTGAAATGTGACTTACACAGAGCCAACTTGAGGTGCTCACACTGATGCACAAATGTTGCTGGGAGTGTGCCAAGGTGCATTTTTGAAATTCAGCATTATCACATTTGACCTGCTGTGACATGACTCAGTTCATTGAAGCGGAGGACTCAATAATAGCCAGCAGAAATTCAGATTTTCATCATGTGAGTGCACATCCTGCAGGTGTTCAAATGTGCACCATTGCCATTTTTTTCTCTTGTCAACATTTAATTTATCATTAATGCCCATAACTTTGTGTATGTTGTGTTTTTTTAGGTGTATGCATATATATGCTAAATGTAGAGCCTTGTCACAGGAGACTTTCTGTCACTTGTAACAACCGATACAGTTGTCTTTCTATCTATCTTTCTATCTATCTATCTAGCTATCTAGCTATCTGTTATCCTGATAAATGATACATCTGACCTCCTGTCAGGCAATGATTTGACAAAATAAACACAGGAAAGACAAAGGTACAACTGTCTGGCAAAGAAACCTGAGGGAAGAGGTAAACAGCACAGACATAGTGTGTAAATAAATTAATCTATAATCAGTGAATCACTAATGCAGGGATCCAAATCAACAGAACACATGCAACCAAGCTGAGATGTTGAAATTAAAATTTGGCATGTTATTTTAGCAGAGTGACAGATGTAGCACTAATGAGGAGAATGTAAACAATGAACTAAACTTGTACTGCAAGAAGAAAAGGAGGTAAAATGAGAAATGCCCCCCCTCCAAAAAAACCCACCAAAAAACAATAATAATAATAATAATAATAATTTCCTCCCTACATAACCACACATTTAGATTATGTGTGTCTAAATTATATAAGATGTTTCCATGTAAAAACCAGACTCATCGCTTGTTTAATTAATCCTGCATTATCAAGGAACAGGTTCCCTGTCACGCAAATTTCCTGTTGTACAAGTAAACTACAATAAGACTATAGGAATGTCAAAATCTAATTTGCAGCAATAATTCCTCCTGACGGTATCCATGCCAAAAAGTTCTAGAAACGCCATCCATTACCCCTCCATTCTGCTTCTCACTTCTTTTTTACACTAATTCTGCACTCACAAAATGGACTTCAAATGGGGAAAGTTTCCAAACATTGAGCACTTCTCCATGGATTGTACCATTAATTCGTGATTGGTTCATTCATTAAACAGACTAGGGAGAAAAGCAATTTGCCACTGTTGATGTAGTTTTGAAATAGAGGGAGGAATGAGGGATGTAAACTCTGGTCACATTGTTTTTGCCATAAAAAATCCAAGCAGCTTCATCAAGGGTGATTGATAAGTTTGTGACTGTAAATCTGTGGCCTCATGTAGAAGGAAATCATGCTGTCGGGATCAAGAGGAGGTGCTTTTGGACCAGGCTCAATTAAAGTTGACCAGGTTGTCCTAATCTGCTCAGTAGTTTTTTTGTTGTTCCATGGTGAAGCTTGGCTACAGTTAACAGCTATTGGTGGAGTTATAGCCCAAACAAGTCACCCTGTTGCTGTCTATGTGTGGGCTGTACGGGTGGAGTGGAAGGACAGATGGCGACAGACAGCTGCTGATGATGGTTGTTCCCGCAAGAGAGTCAAAGACACACAAGAACTTCTGGAGGAGTGAACATGTGACGTCATAAAATATGATTATAGGTATTTAAAAGACTCATTTGAAAACTTCAGCAGGACCTCCAAATGTATAAAAATGACATGTGTACAGTTACAACTGACATCTTTTTACTTTAAATCCCGACATTTACCATAGGGTGTAAATGATGGGCAGTTAGAATAGCTATAAACTGCATTTCCTTTAATCTCAGAGTCATAAGGTATCTTTTTTTTAATGCTTTTTTTAATATATAATTCTTTCTTTTCAACAATGACCAGTCAAGCATTTCAAAGAGCTGGACAGGCACAGAATTCCCTTGGCTAAAGCATAAACAATGCAACTACATTACTTTTCTCTGATGTTATTTTCTCAGCCAGGTTGTTGTCATGTAATTGCTTTCCATTAAAGAAAAGTGTATACTTAGATTTCCATGTTTAATGACTTAAACAAAGCCTCTGAGGCTTCATTAGATTGCACAGTGGTGCAGCCCAAACTAGATTGTCTAACAAATAGATCTCAAAAGTCAAAGCAAACAAAACTTTTGTCCTTGGGTGATCTTACTTGTCAAAAGGAAAACAAAGTGCTGGTAATAAATAACTAACAACATAAATAAAAATATAGATGAAAAGCTTCCAAATAAAAAAATCTTTAATTTATAGATGAAGCATTAATCATAAAACACTCAAGATTCATGGTTATCGTCCAAGTTATAAAAGAGCTTATTTTAATGATTTTATTCATGAGCAAGTATTATTCAATACCTTCATGTTTCAGTGATGTATCCTGGCCTCTTATTTTTTCCTCCCAACCATTATAAATCAGTGCAGGGCTGTGGGATGACATGGACGCCAGCTCTTAGTTCTTTGTGCAAGAATAAGGCCTTTGTAGTGCTTGATGCACATTCTTTTGGAATCTGTCTTCAGATCAACACAGCACAGCTGTATCTCTGGCAGACAGAACAAAGATTGCTCAAATTAGAAATGAAAAATAAGTCTTGAAAAAACTCCCAAGGAGCCAATGACCGCAAGCATACTAACTGAAGCGGCCGCAGTGGCCGGCTCAAATGTGCAAACACATCCTACCCAGAGCTGTGTTTAAGCAGCAATCAACATAATCATCAGCAAGCTGCATTCACAGATAGCCTGGTGGGTGTCTGATCTGTTCTGCAATTTCACAATTTATTCTCATCATACAAGCATCACTTGCACTGTAGGTGATAATCAATCCGCAATTCTAAGTCATGTTAACATGTCAAGTGTTACCTTGGATGTCATCACCTCTTTGTTTTATGAACTGAAGAGATTATTTAAGTTTTTTGTAAAAGGCTCTGTTTTCATCAGTCTTGGCGCAGTGCAAACAAAGGTCTAAATTCTGTGCGTTTATGTAGGTTTGGTCAACTTTTTTGGCAATTAATGAGCACAAATACAAGCGCATCTGTGATGCAGTGTGGCGCAGTGGGCCCAAATAACACATACTCACACATCAGTTAAATTAACAGCAAACATATAGTGTCTTGTCAAGAATATCCTGCTCTACGCTGAGAAGTGTCTCATTGTGCCTCATTATTTTTCCTCAGTACACTGTAGTTTGTGCATTATTGCTCAAGGATTGCTTAGACAATAGTGATTACCTGCTCTTAGTAAAGGACAATTCTCATGTGTTAATTTCATGACACAGATCTCATGATTTCCAACGTGCCTCGTGTTACTTCTGACAGAAAAGAAAAGATATATATATAATAGAATAATAGAAGAAAATTGGGCTTTGGAAATGATTACAAGTGTGTAAGCTGTCTAAGCAAGAACATGCTGCAGTGCCCAGGATATTTTTCTCACCCTTTGCCTTTGAATATTTCACACTGGAGCACTCTTTGGATATGTAAGTCATACTGAGAGAATTTGACTCTGCATGCTAAAAAGGCATAAATATGGAGGAAAAAAAAAAAAACAGAATCAGAACATGACCTTATTATGCTCAGTGTGTACCACGCACCAGCAATATTGCCTTTATTTGTCATTATTACCACCCGCCATTACTGTGAGTGGGAGGAATATCAATTTGACAAAGAGGGCCCCTGACTAAATGTTAAGGAGCCCCCCTGTCATGTGGGACACATCCCTACTGTTCTGAGTGGGCAGATTTGGCTGTGTTTTACTACTTATGGATATTCAATGGAAGAGCCCAGAGCCGGTCTTGCTGTAATAAGGCATTTACCAATGCAGAGTAGCACTGTGCACTGTGAGAACATATGTTAATGCACTTGGCTGTGGCCAGAGAAACAGCAAGTGGTTGGGGAAAAAGAGCACATGGGACCGGCCTCCTGGAGCACACATTTGCCTTCTACAAAGATATTAATATGACTGGTGCTCAGCAGTGGAAGAGGAGGAAAAATTACCCTGGCAGCGAGGAGAAGTTTGTTTTGGTGATGGTGATGGACCCCAGTTGGGTGAAGCAGGCTGGGAAAGAGAGGCAGCTTTGTACTCTGTGGCTTTTGAATTACATCAGTGGCACACTTTTAACTGACTGCGCTGCCAGAAAAACTGACATCAACATATTTGAGGAAGCTATGCATGGAGCAAATGGGGATATGACTGTGAGCCTTGTCTCTCTGCTTTATCAATGTTTTACCAAGACTGTGCCACTGGTGTTGCAAGAAGGATTGTCTGTGTTCCTTCTCAAGAACTGACAGCTACACTACATATTGGAAAGAAGTTGTCAGTTGAAGAAAATATTTAATAAAATGCATGCTGTACAAGCCGCCATTAGGGAACATAGAAGGGGGAATGATGTTCTGATTTAGTATTTAATATTACTGCTCTGTCCACAAAAGCTCAACTTTCAACAATTGCCAGCAATATCATTATGCAGATATGTAATCTTTATGTAGACAAGGATGAACTTCAACCAAAGACAGTGATTAATCAGCTTGTGTACCCTCAACATTAAAATGGATACTTGGAAATAATTAGAAACTTGGTATTGGTCACCTCGATGGTGGAAGAGGTACTCAGGTTCAGGTTCAGGTTTCTTTATATGTTCCCATAAGTAGATTTGTTTTGCAGTTAAGAGTGCCAGGCATCCATCTTGCTGAACATAAATACCATGCTGTCCTAAATATTTCCAAATATTGACTATGTTGACTGTCAATATTTCATTGCTAGCAGCAGTGGTATAACTATTTCTAGTGCATTAAATGTTGCTGAAATTATGCAGCAACTTGTGTGTTTCTCCCTGTGTGTGCAGTTGCCTTCTAAAACATGTCTTTTGGCCTGTTTTGCGCTCTGTTCTTTTGCTTTTATTACCATTTCACTGGTAGAAAAACAAACATCTGGCCTTGCCTGGGTGTCATGGGCTTTTATGACCTGCGCCATTTCTACTTGTTTTGTCCACAGCAAAAAGGAATAATTAAAAAGAAACTGCTCAAAAAATACCTAATTTATCAAAAACCTATACTTGCTCTTTCTGAATTTGAATAACATAGGCATATGGTGATTTATTTAACCGAACATCAAATATGTGGTGTCCGTATTTTGAAAAAGAGAGACACCGTCAGAATTTAGGTTGTGATCCAAAGGAGGCTAAAAAACTGCAATTCCTGGAATGGCCTCTTGAGGCTGTCTACAAAGGTGAATTATTCCTCAAAGGGCCCTATATTAAAAAGTCCTCCTCCCAGGAGTGAACATGTTGACGGCCTGATAAAAAACACATCTAATTTTGCATATTTTGAGGGTGTGGCTGATTTGAGTGGCAGCAGCTGCCGGCTGTTGCAAAGTTTCACACTATCACTGTAGCAATGTGCATCCTCTCATTTAGTGCAAATATGGTCTTTGTGGATTAAAAAAAAAAAATTGCAAAAGCTATCATGCCAAACTTACAATGATAAGTTAAAAGAATGTGCTCATCTCTTTGATAAACTAGATCTCTTATGCAGTGATCAGATTACACAAAAATGGAGTAGCAATAATTGCGGTCTTTTTTACTCGTCAACACTTCAGCAGAGACAAGGCTATTATTCTTAGAGACATTAATAAAGTATTATCACTTCTTGTACTGGGATTCTCATTGAAATTCATTATAAGACCACAGTCGTTTGGATTTTTAATGTTTCACAAGCTTCTTTGTGAAATCCCAATGCCTGTGGTAATGCGTGAAGAATGACAGGGGAAACATTTTGAAACCCAGATGAAATGAGCAGACTGACATTACAGCTAACTGTTTGGCCATCAATTGTGTTTTTTAAATTCAGCTCAGAAGAAACTCCCAGTTTCAGGAGATCATTTCCATAAATGTTCTGAAAATCATTAATCAGTATCATCATTGCGCGTCATGTTTGTCAGTGAATGACAGTGACTCTGGCTCCTGGCTTCAAACATTAGCCTGTGATACAGTATGTGATCATCACATCACAATCTATGGACAATGCCTCTGCCAGTCTCAATGAAGAAAACTGTCAGGCGTTTCAATGGGAGAGAGATCAAACGGATGAACAATTCACATCACTGGCAAATCTTGATAAACTCAAGTTTTGACACATCAAGGGACTTTCCATTCTCTTTTCCTCCCTGTTTCCTCTTTGAAAATGGGCACTTTTATTACTTGTATCCTCCCATTAATGCAGCTCACTCCCCCAGACAATAAGTCAAGCCTTTTGTGAGTCACTATCCAGGCAGGCAGAACATGCAAACAGGGTTAAGATGTTCACTTACTGTCCAGCTAAACCTGTAGGCTTCACATATGGGTCACCAACATCTGCAATATGTCAGGTTTCAACGTAGTCAAATACTGCAATAAATTTTCTCCTCTCATTCTGACACGAGGCATCCTTTTTAGAGAAAGCAGTTACCTTGGTGTTGAGTTGGTGTGAAAATTGTCAATGCAGAAACCGATCTTCGGGAGCAAAAAATTCTGATATCTATCTATCTATCTATCTATCTATCTATCTAGATAGATAAATAGATATGTATATTCAGCTGATTTTTTTTTTTTTTTAAGGATGCAGCACAACTCAAATCATCTGTAAGGTGACCCAGTAGCATGTATATTAAAACCTACAAAAATCCCTCCCTCTGCCACTGGCAGCCAACTATGTATAGAAAAGTTGTGGGTGTATCATTGTGGATAATAGATGTATATCAAATGCACTAGGGCCTAGTGAATGTACTGTGTCTGGGGTTCTTTCTTTTTTCCTGTCCATGTTATCTTTGAGTCAGTGGCACCATCTAAGTTAAGCTTTGAATCTTCATCTCTGTACATTTGTACATTTAGATGTACCAAAACACCCCTATGAACAATAGCATAAAATACAAACGAATATGTAGTGCTGCATCTCTTTCAGGAATTTTTTTGTTTTGTGATTTCATTTATTTTTTTTCTTCTGTCCATCTATGGTTGAGTAGGAAATGTGTTATTGAATTTACACTGTGGAGACTGTCACTTGTAAAGTGTGGATGTTGTTACACATCAACAGGATTATCGTCATGCATTGTGACAGCTGCTGCTGGCATGCAATCTCTAAACAGCGGAAAAATCAAGACATGTAAAAAGTACAGTGGCCTGGATGTGCTAATTGAGGGAGTGAATCTGAAAAGAAAAAGTTGTGTTTTATTGAACGTCAGCAGGCGTTAACAAAACAGGACAGTGGTAGAGTATGTTTGCTATAGTGCATCGTAACAGTAAATGCCATATTGTTGCATAAATGTATATAAAAAGTAAAAAGCTAGCGTGCCAAAACATCAGTCTAGGTCAGGGGTTTCCAAACTTTTCAGCCCACGACCCGCCAAAAAATGGTGCCAGAGACTGGGGGCCCCCATCAAGCCTGGAGGTAGCATATAACGTTGTGCACAGCCACGCAAACACACACATCAGGCCTACATGGGCATTAATACAACACAAAAAAACAAGAGCCTAACAGCCATAATATCATATAAAATTAATTTAAGAAAGTACATAATCAGAACTTATGCAATTAATGGTTAAAAATGCTATTTTAAATTATTTATCTATTTATTTATTTTTGGAAGGCATCTCGTGACCCCCCTCTCTGTGTCTCGCGACTACCCAGGGGGTCCCAACCCCCACTTTTGAAACCACTGATCTAGATGAGCTTATCAAAGGAGTGCTGGTAATAAGGGCAAAGTGTTCAGCATTTCAAAGAAACAAATAGCAGCTTGACTGAAAGACAACAAGTTCCTTATGTCTGCTAGTAACTGCTGTGTGTAAGATTTTTTTTTTCACCTACAGATTCAGCCAACATTGTTGCTGACCAGGTGCAACCCTTCATATTGACAGTGTACTGTTTTTCAAAGGGATTTTCTAGCACAGTAATGTGTTATTGTCTCAAGATGGTGCAGAGGAAATTACTTTACTCCAATGGTCTGCACAGTTTACAGACGCCCCCCCCCCAAAAAAAAAAAACAAAAAAAAAAACACTTGTGGGATGAGGTAAAGTGGGATGTTCACAGCATCTGTGCAATGGAAAAAAAAAAACTGCAAAGACTACACTGTCAAGGCAGTATAGATCAAAATCCCTACGGAAATGTTCTGGCACCTTGTTGAATCAATGTCTCAAAAAGATTGTGGCTGTTCGGAAGATCGAAGAGCAGCCTACACAGTAATACCAAGGTGTACCTAATAATATTATCAATGAGTATATTTACAATACTGGCCAAGGACTACACTCCAGTCAGAGACCTCCGGCTGAAATATCCCTTCCCTTCCTTGGCTTCTTAGCATAGACACCATGACATCCTGAATTTGCATAGCAGTAAAGATCAATGTAGCTCTTGGAGGCTGGTGTGACACTTATTCAAAACAGCTCCAATATTTTCCCTAGTGTAGTCTGGAGCAAAGAGGGTGAGCAGGCAGTGAGTGATGTGGGTAAAGAAAGCCAGACACTTCCTCAGCCACAGTCAACCTCAAAGAGCATTTTGTCATGTATCTTCACTTGGTAAAGTACCTGCAACCCTCTTCACATCACTGCTGAATCAAGGTCTGTTTCGCACTATTTGATGCTGTTTGATGTCAGTCGAGATGTGAAACAAGTAACAGCGGAGTTAAAAAGCACATCTCTAAAACTGGCATGGCAATTTTTTTTAGTTTTTTTCTGTCTTCACCTTTTAACACATGAGTGATTTTTGTTAAGAGATCATTTTTAAGTTAGATGTCAATGCATTATGAAGGATGTCCTTCAAGCCGAGTCTGATTTCAAGGGACAGCTTGACAAAACTCACTTTGAATTTGGTTGAAAGCATGTCTAATTGAATTTTGATACGTAATTAAATCAAGCAATAAATCAGCCCAGATCCCACTGCAACCGACAATTCAACACTCCTGAGCAGCACAAGCTAATTATGATGAAGTTATTATCTCAGCCAAGGGGAGTACTCTGAATGGCTCCTTCTGCATCATGTAGAATCTTTTCTACTAGAATGTGCTCAACCTTGAGGAAAGGGCATCTCTCATATTAAGGATCCAAAGGATCCCATAAATGTCGCTCGCTTGGTTGGTAATGTACCCTTGTTGAAACATTGTCCCACTTTAAAGAAGGTGATTACTAAAAAGCAGTCCCGCTGAAAATGCTTTTGACTAACATGTACACAAACACATCAATGCACCAAGCCAGAAATTAACTGATGTGTTGCAAGTCAGCGACAGTTGCTACAGCTGGTAGCAATTTCTCTCAATAATCCCTGGATGTGTAGGAAGTGGCTACATTGATTTAGCATGGATTTAGAGAATCATCCTCATCATCTGGTTCCCAGTCTCACATGGTTAATCAATTACATTCCCCTGCGATTTAAGTATGCTTTAGATGCCATGTACTGCACATGTAAGCTCATGACATAAGGTATTAAATGTGTCACATCATACCCTTTTAATACCTTCCCTAAGAAGGCAAATTGGTGTGTCGGTAATGAGGGGTGTAAAACAAAACTTAGAAGTTAGTTATGTCTGTCACATGATCTTTGTAAATACAGCAAATGCATACATGACGAAAATGTCTTTTAATGATTAGCCTGCTCAAGATTCAGAAACTATTTTACAAATACAGAAAGCAGTGGAGAAGGGCAAGATTCTCCAACTCCCCAGACAACCCTACTAGATCTAGCTGGTATGGCTTTCGTAAATGAATCCTCTGCAACAATTACTGGAGTAGCCTCCTTCTGCATAATTTGATGAGCAAAGAGAACATTGATGAACTTTTTTAATTATTATGCCGCTTGGGATTCTGACACAAGCGCCAGAGAGAGGGAGGGGGTCCACTGCTACATCTGCCAGGGAGCTTTTCTTCCCCTTTCTTTCTTTTCCTGTTCCTACCTCCCCTTTTTTAATTCACCCAATTTGTCGGTCCAGATGAAACAGCAAAAGGTTAGAGTGTGGAGTAATTAACAGCAGCTCGCCTAATGAAATCAGGAGGGGCTGGTACAATGGGAAGATCAATACCTCACTAAGGTTAAAGCAAGAGTGGGGATTGTCCAGGGGAAACACACATATACAGACCACTTAATAATAATAAGCTGATGAAAAGGCAACATGTTGGCCACTTGTAAATCAAAATTGGTTCTAACACGGTGACATTATTGCTGTCTAGTAATTGTGTTAAATGAAAGTTGCTCCTGGTGTGCACTCAATGAGTGTACAGAATTTACACCACCCTGCATGGAGAGGGTTTCCCATTATTGAATGTCAATAAGCGCATCAATACACTTTGGACAACTGAACACCATTGCAGAGGGAAATGGAGATTCTATTTATCTAAGGCTACACTTAAGTATATTGAAGACTTTATTAGCCCCTTTTGATGAGGAGGTGTTTTGTTTGCAACAGTTTTATCACACTCTCTAAGACATGCTGCGTTCACTAGAAATACAAGAGATGTAAACTTGAACTCTGCCCGCCGTTTCTTGGCTGAGACGTTCTTGTCTCATGTGCCTGCACACACGAGCAGATGGCATGTACGTTCCAAATTTGCCACTATGAGTAATAGTATAACACATGCATATGTCTGCATGTGTGATTGTGACACACCACCTGACAGAGTTGTCATTTTTCCTCTTATTGATGATTTCAGCCATGTTTATCTCATCTGTAGGTATAGCCACTTGATAAAAGGCCACACGCTTTCCTCCCGTCCTCTCTGAACGGCTTAAGTCATTGACTGTTGAACTACTCTGACATTTCTGGCATATTGAGCAGTTTTGACAAGTCCTGCTTAACCATTATATCCACAGACGTCATGCAGGCAGACTGGCTGACTTAAACTGCAGCACACTATAGTGAGCTTCACCAATGAACCACTGAGTCAGAGTCGAAACAAATGTGGAATGCGCGAGGGCGAGTGTTGGCAGCTCAAGATACTGTGGCTAGCTAGCATACTTCCTGTCTCTTTGTCTCATGTTGTGTTTCTCTCTGCCATCAAAGGTATTTACATGACAAGGTAACCATAATATGCTGTAGAGACGGGAGCAGCAGATCTCGTTAGTGTTCAACTAGGAGCATGCAGACCCCAGGGACGAGGGCTTTAAAGGCATTCAGTGTGGCTTGAAGTTATCACATAATAGGCCCACATTCTTTAAATTATTTTCACAAACTGCAAAGAGGCGACTTGAGGCCCCCATTGTTTTTATTTATTTATTTATTTTTTACTTTGAACATTTTGCTAATGGAAAGACCCCAACAAAGCTTTGTATTGTGATAGTGCCCTTTTGCAGACAGAACCAAAGTTTGGTCAGCTCAGTTCAGTTAATGTCCTTCTTAGGTTATCAGATACCAACAGTTTTGTACAGCCTTAAAGTCTCATACAGATGCACACTTTGAGCTGAAATAATAATATAATATAGTTCATGAGACTCCACGGACTCTCCACTAACTCCAATGTACACTTCATGCCGTGACAAAGCGGAATTGGTATTGGACGCCTTGGGGTGAGCATATATTAGTAGGGAAGTATAAAAAAGTTAAACACCAGGCTTCTGATTATAATGTAGTCCTATAATATATATCTTGGTAGAGCCAACAGATTATTTTTCAACCCGTCATAGTATTGCTTTTAAAATCGTGAAATGAAGCTGAGTGGGGAGAGGGGGAAAAAAGTGTGGTGGACAGGCAGCAGCCTGCTGATCTGTGAAAATCTCACCATATTTTTTAAATTTTTATTATAACATGTAGGCCTACACGTGTACATGGCAAAAACTACCCACTGTTAACACATAGCTTAGAGATTTTTGCACACATAACCTTACACAAGATTGTGGCACATGTTGGGAATTTCCTTAAGGACATATTAAGCTCAAAGGAAATAAAAAAAAGCCAGCCCTATATGAAATGAATTTTTACGACTGTGTCATGTCATTATTGTCAGCATTTTCTGAATCTTTATGCAGTTTAATCATTTTTTTTAAACTATTTGATGTGCATATGGTGCATTTATCTTAACAGAGGAAACTGATGCTGCCACTGTTAAATGTCACATAAGTCACATCTCCTCTGAATCGCCCCAAAACACCATAGGTTTGCTATGGTGAAGAGAAAGCCCTGATTTTTTTTTCTAAATTTCTTTAAAGATCTGATATTTTTCAAAGATCACAGTACTGGATTTTTGTTGTCACTTTGGTCACATGTAAAAATTACTGAAAACTGCAAGGATGTTTATGAATTCTGAGGGATATGTGCAGTAATAAATAAAGAACTCTTTGCCCTGGTGTTATAAGTTTGAACTGGAATAAATCTTGATTAATTTGCATTCATTTTTATACCTGAAATGTAAATGTATATGTGTTGAGGGAATATGATTTATTAGTCTATGTACAAGAGCTGATGAAAAATTTTCTTTTTAATATCCCTGATATGCACACAGTGGGCTCGTTTTTCTCTTGCACACTGTAGGCTTAGGTTCCACTGTAGATTTAATATTAGCTACCCTCCAGTCACCTACGCACAGCTGGAAAGCACTAATACCTACCTTCTGTCTATGCTTTTTGATTATTACCCAGTCTCCCTGCCTCTGTGCCAGCGTGCCGTGCCACAGCTCAGACCCTTACTGGAGAAAAACGTTCGTTGCAGCACTTCAAGCTGTCAGTTCATACTGGAACTCCTGGAAACTCGGAAGACTCCGCTGTACTCAGACTGTGCTTTACATGTTAAAATGACTCAGATTTTATTGTTTGCATACATTGTGTCAAAGTACGCAACACAATGCTACAATATGTACTATATGTCCCTTTCATTCCTACCTATACTTGCTATTATTCATTGTGCACCCACTGTGTCTCAAAACTGGGATACATTTGGATACTGAAACTGAGCACAATAAGGTCTGGTATTTTTAATCAATTATTTATCCAATATTTTAATGATCACAGTGCCTGGGGTGATCAAAGGCACGGTTCGAGCTCCACTGCCTTTGCTCGCTAAGACATCCCTCTGTACTTTGATGTGGTTCACCAACAAATGCACTTAACTTAAGCATAAGTCTCTCCCAGTCTTGCATATGAGGGCTTTGAAAGCGCTAGTTTGAGAGGCGTATATGCAGAGAGGAGGTCACTGACCAATTCTTACTGAGGAGGGGAAAAAAATACCAAACTCCACAGCACTCAGATGTACAACTACTATTTTGAATGTCATCTAAATATGAAACAACCATAGGTCACCTTCTCAGATCCCTCATGTACATTATCATATATTTAATTGGTTGGCAAGGTCTCTAACTTGAAGTATGTGTCATGAGATGTTGAATAAAACATTACTTCAGGAAGAAACAACTGCTTGATGGCACCCTTAAGTAAAATCCTGCTTCAAATGACCAGTCAGTGGATGCAAATGAGAAACTCATCCAACAGACATGTGCTCATATATGCAAAAAGTTAAAAAAAAAAAAAGTGTTTTGTTTTTGTTTTTTAAGGAGGGATAAAACGTCTAATATTCCTTATCCTAATGAATTCATTTGTTGTTGTTAATGCCATAAATATTTCAAGGTATAATGTCATTCTGTTTTAGGTATAGTATTAAAGAAATTTCCCAACTCAAACTTATATCTCCATATGCATACAAATCATTGTCCAAATGATTATGTCTTTGTGAAATTTTTGCATTGTTGCTGCAAACATTTTAGCGAAAAGTTCCTATTTCACATCAAGAAGACAAAAAGCTAAATTGTTATGTGTTTGTGCAAAATAAGTCAAATGTCTTCCCTAATTCTTGCTTCATTTTGGTCCCCACCAACTTCCAGCTTTAATGAACACTGATGGATTTTGCTAAAACTGCGGCCCACTGCTGCTGGAAAGGGCCAGAAGAGAACATCATTGGCCATAAAACCAAATGAATGAGCTGAAAGACACTAAAACCCATCATGGGGAATTACGGATGTAGCTGACAATTATTTGGTTAGTCAGGTCCTCCCTGGCATATAACAATGCAATGCAATAATGGTCATGAGTAAAATTATGAGTACTTATGAGTGAAATTATGATCACAAAATACATGCTGAAGACTGAGAATGTATAGTCCCAACTGTTGGCATATTGTTGATATGCAAAGAAAATGTATTCAGCAACATGCTTAAAGAAAGCTCTCTGCAGAAACTTCATTTATTATAAATACTAAACAATACAACTGTTTAGCTGCCAGGCAGTGATTTGTCGGAAGTTTGGAAACATACTTTTGAAATTGGTCTATTTGTCCAGCATGAAGCTCCTGTTTTGTTTTTGATGAATAGCTTTGGGTGCATTGCTCTATCAGTCAGTCAGTAGCGGCATCCCTCGGTGAACAATTATGGCAGGATAATCTGTTGACATGAACTTGTTTCCTGCTCATTGTTTTACCGTTCCACCCCAGTAGTCCTCCCTGTTTCTCCCCTGTCTAAGTGCCTCCTCACTGCCAGATTTCTTCTATTTTCTTTGCAAATCAAGTCATGTACTCAGATTATTATACACAGTACAAAGAAAACAAAATTGGTGATTAAAAATTAAATACTCTTATCTCTCTGTGAGTTATCTCAGTCCCCAGAGAGAGGATGCTATTTTGCAGGCTTGCGGGTGTCTTTTGTTCCCAATTTAGAAGCTTGTCACTGTTTATTGTTAATTTTTGATGCTTCATTTGATATTCTGTTCACTTTCCTCCCTGACATGCAGAGAAAACATCTTTATCAAAGTGTCAGTTGTATGGCTTGTGTTGTCAGGATGTCAGGTTTGCCCTATTCTTTACATTTCTGGGGAGAGGATGTGTGCTCTGCAGCCCGGTTTGTACAAATTCTGTGTTTGAGAAAAAAATCAATATGTATCTGAAAACTCAATACCAGGGTAAAAAAAAAAAGAGACTAAACCCCAAATCTGTGAAGTTGTCAATTGTGAACTCTGACTGACTTCAAGAAAACTCGAAAGTTTTCAGTGCATTTTCCTTTTGGCCTCAAATATCCATCTCCATAGTAAATTGTCTGTGGCTTTACAGTCAGACAATGACGTGAAATGATTGTTTTACTGTCTTTGCAGGAGGCCTGTCAACTTGGAAAGATAACCTCTGTGAATGTAAGTCTTACACACTATTTCTGCTCCTTCTTTGTCTGTGCATTTTTACATGCATCATTAGAGCATGATACTATACACTTTTTTTGTCTATGACTATTTTTATATAAGTTACACCTACAATAAATCAGCATGGCATGTATAATATTTTTGGCTGGGAATAAACATATTGTAGACTGAATATGACAACCTCAAAACCACAGTATAACTTGTGGGTTAGAGGCTTCGGACATTTTGCAGCCATTAGGGTTTTGAAATCTTTGCATTACATACAAACTATAAATATTTAGGGACCCAAGGCTGTCATCCAACAGCAATGATTCATCGATTTATGGCTTGTCTGCTTTATGTTTTTTACATCTTTCTGCAAAATTGCTTTGTTACTGGGTAACCATATCATTGCATGAAATGAGTAAAAAGTTGTGGATGACAAGAATTAATTTTTCTTTAAATTGTGTGGTATTTTATCGACATTGTAATGGATTTTTTTTTTCAGACTTTATATTTCCTTTGAGAGCAACAGTCAGGAAGAAACCAATTGCAAATATATATTAACATAGCAATGGCAGCATTACTGCAAGGTTTTGCTACTTTCAATTGTATGCATTGAAGCATGTTCAACTGAAATATTTATCTCAGCTCAAGGGCATTTCACTCCTAAGACACCTTTAACATTAAATCTATTTGCGTTATGTCATCTGTACCCACTGCTTCCTTTCCAGAGTTTATGCTTCATTCTTTCCCCTTGTATTTGTGTCTGCAGCACACAGGCTCAGACTTCACCAGTCTCTGGTCAATGAGGCCAGGACAGTCAGAGTTCTTACACTTTGCACAATAATATGCTATTCAAACTTTTTTTTTATTATCAGCAGAGAAAGTTGCGACGGGGAAATTATGCA
>JAQLOL010000026.1:14469174-14482265 GCA_029783665.1 Naso thynnoides | reverse complement strand
TTCTAATACTGTCAAATCATTATTGATGAGAAAATAACTGGTAGAGATTTCTTTTATCTCTACCATTTTATTGGTACCATTTGACAAATCATGTTTTTAGTGCTTACGGGTGTTTGATCACAGCTCAGCAAAGACTGACCCCAGGACTGGGAGCATTACTAACACTGTCATAGTTTAAGCTGCACAGATAAGATCATCATAGCAGATGAGTCAGTGACAAATCAAATTTGTAAGAATGCATTTTATTTGTAAATCACACAGTAATCTCTCTCAACCCACTTGCTAGATTCACCTCCCTCTTGAATGTTCCCGCTAACTCACCATTTCACACACAGAGGCATATCACCTCACACATAACAGGCAGCGCTGGAGCAGCTTGTACAAAAAGAAAGGACCTAGTCGGCAAAGTAAAAGCAGATGTTGCATGATCTCGACATCAAGCTGAACAGGGACATGCGGGGCAGGCTTTTTTGGGGATAAACAGTTTGCCATCGCCGTTGTTCTTTTTTATTTATTTATATAGTTTCCTCCTCATAAGACATGCGACATGACAAATCACCGTCTCCTTTGAACAGATTTATGCAGGTCTAGGTGTGCCCGCGAGCTGATCCTTATCTGAAATGGCAGAGCCAATCTCCCCTGATTCACTCCTAAGTGGTCCCTGTTTATCACTCAAAGTGAGGCAGTTGTCAGCCAAGTCCTTTTCTGTGCAGTACTGACATCTCTGCAGTTTCTAGGGAGTGTTATTTTGGGAAAATGTATATAAAATAATGCATTTCAAAGAGCTGTGGCCTACTAAAGAACAAGGTTGCAGCCACTTGGCCTCTCCTCTTCTATCTCTAAATATAACGGACTTCTAATCCGGCAACCCATGAATCCAGCCCCATCTGCCTATTGTCTGGGCGGTTACCAGAGGAAGGGTTTGGGATTGGCTGGCTTGTTTTACGGTAGAACTTGGCAAGCATCTTTCCTGTTCATTTTATCTCTGTGTACATACTTCTCAAGGCAGTGTTTTATCTGGCTGAACGGGCTTTGTTTGGTCTTGATATCTCTTACCGCAGCTTGTCTTTGCTTTATGGATTTCTGGCAGCCTCTTTAAATAAGTGATAATGCCGTGCAAAACACTCACCTTGACTCCTCTGTGAATGTTTGTTTTTGTTTGTCATGTTTGTCTTTCAACATTAATTTTTTATTCACATTAATCATTACCACTGAGAGCAAAACTGTTATTTATTTAAGACTCATTAATGGTATTTAATTGTAATTAATATCGTATCTCCAAACGACTTAGCGGTGAGTGCATCGTTAAATCAAATTAGGCTTTTCTTAACATCTGGCACCAAGTTGAACGGGCTCGAATAAACAACAGTCTAAAAATGAAGACACTCCCTCATGCAAAATGATTGTGTCCTAATTGTCAAGGACAGCTGTTGGTTCTAATAGATTTTGGATGCCATTGTTGGAGCAAGTTTCCAATAATTAGAGTCATGTGGAGAAGAAGCATGCTTTTTGTAGAGCTGCCAACCCTCCATAAGTGGGCTCTTTCTTTTGCTGGAACCTGGACTTTGCTTTTGCATGGATCCTCCAGTAATTTGAGAAACAGCTGCCAAAGCTGTTTGAGAACAAGTAGATATTTAGACTACTTGAAAGCGTGGGCAAACAGCACACAGATGATTTTGCCAACAAGGTATTTGTCTCGTCTCTGCCTTAGAAAATGAATAAAACCACACAGGGGAAAAATCATTTATTTCCATACAGAACTTTAAAACATACCCCATCGCTTGGCAGCAGAACATGTCACAACACATACAGAAAAAACAGGATTAATTTTGAGAACTCCTGCTTCATATACTTTGATGCGTTTAAAAAATTAATGTAGTGCATGTGAACAGATTTTTATTTTTCATACAGAAACATCAGCAACAAAAAGCTTTTATTTCTGAGCTGTTATCTAACACAAGAGATGAAGGTTTTTGTGCGTGCATGTGTTCTTTGACTGCATGCACTTTTTCCACTCGTATTTATTATCTGTCTTTTTTTTCTTAGTAGCGTGAACTCACACAAACACTTGCACAAAAAGGATTTGTGGCCTCGGGATCTAAATGAAACTAGTCAATAGAATATTTAGCTAGCTGTTTCAACATCACAGTGCTGAAAACCACTCAGTTGTGCTTTCAGGGTGCTAATTGTGTGGATTTAGGTTAGTCAACCCTTTCTGATAGCTTTAAATGAAGCTTTTTGTGCACTTGGTTTTTGGCAGTTTGTCCTTCATTAGCGACAGACTTTATTTCACTCTACCATTCTCCTACTTTCAAGCCTTGCTTAGTCTTTTTAAAAAACATGACGTAAAGCAGCTAAGAAAAATATTGCATGTATAAGCACAGAGGAATCTCTGTGTCCTGAACTTAGAGGAGTATATGTTAATGGAGTCTTAATTCAGGACTTTCATATTGTTTTAGTGCTTGCTATTGTGACTTAGATGATCAAGATGGTCATATGTTCAGTTGTATTTGGAGGAAAAAAATCTCCTATCAGTTTGAATAATGGGGCAAATAAAATTCATGGCGATAATCGAAGCTGAGGGTGTAATTATAGTTTATGTGTTTTATGTCTCTACGCAGCGTGATGCAGTATGATGTTACACAGGGAATCACATAAAGGCATGAATTCAAGCTGCAGTGTATATCACTGCGACAGTGCTCAGTTTTAGATATTACCTCAAAGCCAAGTCAGGTCTCCCCACTTCTCATTTTCCTCTTCGTCAAACTCCAAGCGAAACATCCACAAAAATGAAAGTAAAACAATAAATCTGTTGCACCTACAGATTGTGCTTCACAATATGAATTATTGTTACTGTGCGGTGTGCTTTCTGGAGGAACTGCAAACATGCAGACATCACAACATAGAGGACATGTTTTCCTTTTTAGCTGCAAAGAAAGGTCGCTACATGAACTTCTGTAAAACCTCCAGAGAAATCAAAGAGGCCCGCACCTTTCAGAAGAAAATGCCCTCACTTCTGTGATCCCCAAGACTTTACAAATCAAAGTCTCAGCCTCCGCACACATTTCCACTTCTTTTGTGTCTAAACTGGGTGAGAGGGAAAACTAGGACATAGTTCAACCTGTTAAAGCACATTCCATCTATTATCAGGCCAGGGAGTCTCAATTAGAAATCTTATAGTCAGTTTATTATCTGAGAAGTAATTCACTACACTCAACAGACCAGAAATCATTTTAGGGGTTATGAGGTTACTGTTTCAATTAATCCCCCTATGACAGGATGCAATTTTGGCATATTTTCCAACAAAAAACAGGTGAAGTTGATGGATGCAGTGCTGGGCATTTAACAACACTTGATACAATTAGGGAGGTATTTGTCATCACATTCACCCGTTGCTGATGCCGCTCGTGATGATATTAATAATCTTTGTTTGTCAGAAGTGTTGTGTCAAGACTTTTTCTGGGAGCAGAGAGTAAATCTATAAAGGAAACAGTCGACTTCAGACCAGCTTTGTAAAGACATCACTTATATAGATCAGTCAGTGTTTTGATATGGAAGAAAACACGAAAATAACACAAAGCATGAAGCAGCATGAACTGAGGACAAGGATCAAACTCTGAATTGATGATCACTGTACATCCTCAAATAAAATCCCGGTTCCAAATAACGTTCAGATGTGTGATCTACACTTGCATATAAAAACCTGCCCCAGTTAAAGGCTGTGGGCAAAACAAGGGTGGGCAAACTCACTTATGTACATTTCTATCACTCTCATCACAATTTTTTAATGCTGTTAAAACTACCAAATTCCATTCATCTCCTTTGATCAGTGTTTTGGTTAGAGGCATAAATCTCTGAGGTGTATTTTTCCCCCTTTTCTGCAAATTTTAGATGAACCATATTCTTAGGAAATAAAGGAGTAAAAAATATCTACATTATCAGTGGCTAAAACTTCCCTTGAGGAAATGTTGCTTAAAAATTAAAGGATGCATCCTGCTGCCATTTTGGTCTTTTATGTTGTACTGCAGTACCTCTCAAACTTATCATTTAAATTACATTGCATTAAATTAACAACTATTGCAGATTTGTGTTTTTTTTAAACATGTTTAAGAGCCAAATTGCAGACTGAGCAGATGACTTTTCACTGTTGAGATGTCAATAGGATGCTCATTGTGGAGAAAATAGTTTAATATTTTATTCTGTACTGCCTCAGTGCCGTACCTCCTTCTTTATAGGTATTATTTTTACACAAAGCTGGGCGTGTTAAACAGAAGAGTCTCCTACATAACATATCTGTGTTTGTTGCTGTGCTCCAGACCCAGCGCCGTGTGACGTTCCATCTTCCAGACGGTTCCCAGGAGAGCTGCAGTGACAGTGGACTGGGAGACCCGGAGCCCAGCAGCACAGCCAGCACTGCCCAGCCGCTCCCCCTCAGCTTCCCTCAGGAGGAGTACTATGAGCAAACATCACCGAACAGCCGCACCGAGGGAGATGGAAACTCCGACCCCGAATCTAGTGAGTAGGCCTACTGATTTTTGCTAGGCTCCAACAGCAGGCATCTCTGTTAATTTATGATTTTTATTTTTGTAATTTTGGTGATTTTTGAGGCTGACATTTCTCCATCTAATTTACAAGTGGCCATCTGGGTTTTCAGACAGTGAAATCATCTACCGGGATTACAGCTGTGATTGTCATGGTAACAACACAGCCTCACAAACCTCCAACAAGAGACTGCTTTCTGTCAAATAACTAGTGACAAGCTAGTTACACATGAAATGTGGCTTGCTGTAGATGCTGTTTTGGGAAGGTCAGTCTTTAGCCAAGTAGAACAACAGTGTTGTTCTTCAAGAAGACACAGGTTGAAGTGCAGGGAGGAAAATAAACTCCTGCTCCCTGCACCATATCTATTAGTCTTTTATTTTGACATCTAAAACCCAGCCCCCAAAAAAGATTTTAGTCACATTAAATATGCAAATAAATTGGACTTGATCAAACAAGAAGTTAATCTATTGTCATGGGAAAACAGAATAATGTTAAGGGTGTAACTTGTACTGACGAGCATTTATTACAGAACCTGAATTTTGCAAGGCTGAATTTTGTAAATGTTGTCCAGTGCTTAGCTGTACAACTGAAGCGGAATTTTACCTCTGAAGTTGGAACTCTGTTGCTGAATTTATTCAAATGATTCACAAGACAGCTGTCACTGCATGGCTTACTGCCCAGTGATGTTCTCCATAAAAAGCTCCATTGAACGCAGGGATGCACAAACTCCATCCTCATACATATACAACAGATTTTTTTTTTAAATCATTGCTCCAATAACTGGCTGAGGGGGAGAAAGAAGAGTGCTTAAGACACACCACAGAGGACCCTGTTTTTTTCTACCAGTGGTAGTGTAGATCCAAAGCCTGTGCACCTGCTGCATGCCAATGATGCTGCTGAAATGATACTGCTTCACCATAGCATTAACACGAGGCTATTCTGAGTTTCCTATCGGATCGGCATGTCCTTGTCACAGACCAGCCCCCCACTTCATGCTGGGTATTCTAGATTCTAGACCTGGTCCATCAGAGTTGTAGTTTTTTGGGTTTTTTTTCCCCCTTCCCCGGGAGGTAACCCGTGTTGCAGATTGGATCGAGGCTCAGATTGGTGCAGACCTTCACTCCTCCTGTGGCCTCTGTGTATCACTGCCAGAAATGCTTTAGCCAGTACTTTAAGTTACCTGTCAAAAAACAAGTTGCTTTTTTTGCCATCATGCTGAGAAAATCAACAGGACAGGCAGAAATAGATTGCTTTGCATACACCTACATATAGTATAGCTATTGTGTCATAGCTGTAAGTGAGACAACAGTCCTTGGTGCATCTTCCTCTCCAGCAGCTGCGCTGACAGGTCCGGGGCCAGGGTGTCAGTGTGAGTGTGATTGTGAATGCATTTGTTAGACATTAGACAAGATGGGTGACATGTCGGCAATGGCTTCCTGTTCATTTACATGCAGAGGTCCGTCCCATTTATGATTTTTCTATTTTTGATAGCAGGATATTGCTAGTTACAGAAAAAAAAAACAATCTTTTTTATAAGATAGCGTGATCAGCTGACCTGTTTATTCCCTCTCTCTATTGCACACACGCACAAAAAAACACACATCCATACTTCAGACACATGTGCTGTGTAAGCTCACGTACAAATCTGTGCGTCGAATAATGAAAGCTGTTCTTCTCCAGCTGTTCTCTTTAATGTATTCACCATGCTGACAGCGGTGATTCATATATGTGATTCATTCATATACAGAGACTATTGCTCATCATCCCATTAATATTCAGTGACATAAACATCTCATACTTCATAAACTTACTCAAATACTGCACTTATTGCCCACTTTCCCTCTGGGGTAATATTTGTTGAAGTAAATTAGTTAAAGTAGAAGACCATGCTAATGTTGTAAATGCATGTGTGCTTTTACAAATTGCTGCATTAAAAATCACTGCAGTGTCAGAATGTTAACAGAATAACTGAAGGTGTAATATTGTAGTCTAATATTAGTAGTTGAATATTACAAAAACCATTTTAGTTGTTTAACCATATAGCCCTTTATAATGACTGTTGTAACCTTATCATACCAAATGGTAATAGAGCCCATGTAATTATTCCAAATGTAAATGCAAAAACAAATGTCATTTTGATCATATTTGTTCTTCATCTGTAGGATTGAGCAGCTTTCAGATTTTATCAATTTTCATTGACATGCTTCAAAAAAAAGTAAAAATTAAAAATAAAATACAGGATGCCTCTATTAAATATTTGAGTATTTTGTTTAAAAATATGCTTTAAACCTCATATTAACACTAAAATCCCCCCAATTCATTTGTTTGCTTTGAGATGCTGGTGATTGAACGCACACTCTTGCACACCCGTTCTCACATCATTTTGCAGACGGAACGAAAGTCGTCCGATTTATCCGGCTCCATTTTCTCCATCCAGAAGTTTAAAGATAAACTCTGACTCTGTGCTACTCAGTTCAAAAAGAGGGATGGATTCTGTGCATGTTGACCGTCTCAGAGATGAGTGCGTCGGTGACAGAGGGGGGCCTAAGATGGATTAGATATGGTTTTATCAATGAGCACCAGGCTGGCATGGCGGTGGAAATCTCTTATCATGTTGTCTCAATTTGTAAAGCAGAAAGAACAAGAAGTGGGAAGAGGGGAGAGGAGATGGAATGAGTCCAAGGAAAAAGGTAGAATTGGTGCTCTGAGACTGAATGACTTAAGCTATAACAGAAAGAGAATTTCAGGAGTTAACATGATATTGTTTTGTAAAGGTGCTTCAGTTCGGACCTGAATGTCAACTTGCACTGAGTAATTGTCTGTGCCAAAGGCAAGCCATGTGGCCTTCTGATGACAATGAATTTCTCAACTCCTCTTTAAAGCTGCATCTTTATTAGACCACCCACTCTCGAAATAAAGTTCATATGACATTTTATGTTTCTATTATTTATGAGTTAGGTGGCCGTTCATTTTATGTGCTCTTGCTTCCCCCTCTAGGCTTACTTCGCCACCCCACCATCAGTCTTACGCTGTCATCTCTTTTGTCACACACTGCTCCAAAGGTTTTGATATTTCCGCCTCTGTCTCAACAAAAAGATAAAAGCTGTGAATTAATATCATTAGTAAGTGTGTTTTTAGGTCCCACCCCCATACATCTGACAGATGGCTTCAACAGAACTCCACATCCGGAACAATTAGATATGATAAATCGCACCTGTCCCTTTTGGCCAAATCGCAACACTTCATCAAAACATCAAAAACAGGAATGCATAATGATATGCAATGCATCTCTCCCTTTGAATAAGAAGGATGTGCACCGACGCCTCAGTTGACATTCTCTCATATAGTGACTCAGTGCAGCGGCATCCTCAGTTTTCTGCACAGAGGCAGAGGCTCACCTTGTAGTTATCAAAAGTGACTGACATTTCCTGGAATCACTAAGAACACTGTTTTCAGTGGAAAACTAAAAGCTTCCAGTTGATGAAAATGTTAGTCTTGACCCATTTCGTCTCAGACATTATGTCCTGTGGATTTTGCCGTCGTTGCTTTTCAGTAGTCATGACAGGCAGCTTTGTTCTGAGTGATGTTATTGCACTTGCGATCAGTTAAGCATTGTTGACATCAAACAATTATATCCTGTGGTTTTATCTCTATGTATTTATTAATTTTTGCTCAGCCTGGGTTGTTAAGTTGATGTCAGTGTAATAATGTCCTGAAAGGCTTCTGCTGAATGATGGGAATCACCATGTCATGAACAGCATAGAGTGCTAAGCCCTCAGACAAAGTGCAGGGAAGTGGGAGCAAATCCCTGAGTCTAAATCCTTCACATTTTTTCAAATAATACACAATTTTGTCCTCTGGATGATTTGTAATATACTTATTCCTTTCTCCTGTTGAGGGATTTAAGAGCTTGTGCTTTTGCCAACTTATAGGCAGCTCACTAAAGGCAGTTTTGAAGTAGTGCATTAGTCTCTGGACGGAACATGAAAAAGCTGCAGTATGGTGCTATCTTAATCTGGGGCATATGGCTTTCAAATGACCAGCTTACACCTTGTCTCTCTAAGATCTAAATCTGCTATTAAGATAAGCCAATCCTTTTTAAACACTGCAAGTATAATAAGATTATAGTTTTAAACTCGACGGATGGTGCATTATAAAACTACAGATTTTTTACAAAAGGGAATTGCTTCATTAAATAACACATTTCAATCAATGATTTTTTTTTTATATTATCATTATTTTTATTATCAAAATCCATTTGTGCAATTTCATTTCCGAGCCTTTTATAGCCTTTTATATAATTCCTGATGCCAGTAGACAAATAATCTGATTAAAGGCTTGCTGAGTTCATACTTTTCTGCGGTTAGCTGCTCAACTCTTTGATTTCTGTACGTCCAACATTTTCATAGCAGCTCTCAGACTGAGTTTCCAGTTGACTGAGTTTCAACTGCCCTTTTTCTTGTCTTTGGAAAAAGCCACTTGACTTGATCCAAAGTGCCAAACGTGTTGGGACCACTTGAATTTTTAATACTTCTCAAATCTCCGACTCAACCCTGGATGTCTGGCTGCCAACGCCAAGCTTGTACTAAGATTGGAATTCAACTGTCTAGACACAATCTGCCCATGAATAAAGGGATTTCATCAGGAAGCACGACACACACACACACAAAAAAAAAGTTGGATGGCTGCGATTGGAAGTCTACAACTAAGAAGGACCAGTCTTGCTGCAAAAATCTAACACTACATTTTACCATGTTTGAGCAAATACTTGAGCACATGATAATGTGATGGCAACAACGCTACAGTGTTCTGTACAGTTAGCTACATTAATTATTCATATGAGTCCAATCTCAGTTTCACTTTGAGGGTTCTCATATGCAATTAGAAGTAATGAATGTGCTTCTTAATTACATTCATTTGTGCAAATTTCCATTCCCCATTGAATTTTTCTGTGGAAACATTGTGACACTGACCAATGGCAGATCATTTGCAATGTGACTAAATCCATTCAGCATAGAACAATTAGCTGTAATTAGTGTTACAATGTCATCAGCGACCAGGGGGAAAGACTAAGCTGACATGTGAGGAAGAAAAGGACTCTTGTTCGAGTCCAACATTGTAGCAAGATCAGGATAATTGGCTGACCACAGGTTAGAAAGACAATGAACTGCTGCGAAACTGTAAGGTTTGATTTATTTTATTTATTTATTTGACTTTTATTCATGTCAAGTTAGCTGAGCAGTCATTCTCTTTGATAGAGATACCCTTCTTTACACACTTTGGGGCTGCGAGGGCAACTTTTTTCCTCTGCCAACCCATCTCATCATCTACTGCTGACAAATGAGCAGCTTCACTAAAGTAATTAAAAATGAAGTGCCTTGCTTAAGGATACATAGCTGATGGTTGCTGAAAAATGGGAGGAGGTGTTTCCCATTCATTTCACATCGCAAGTTTACGTATTGTCATGTTACTGGAGATATTCTAGCTGCTATGTGTGTGTGTGTGTGTGTGTGTGTGTGTGTGTGTGTGTGTGTATTTAATTCATGCTGCACATAAAATGGTAATGCAGCATATTCCTCCTCTTGCAGATATCCCACAATCTACAAGATAATGTCTTCAGACTCCTTTTTTTCACATCATTTGCACCAGTTTGCTTCTTGCTATATATTCCCCTTCATATAAATAAATAAAGGCCTTTGTGCCTCCTGGCTCCCAGAACTTTTTACAGCTGCCCCAGTGGGCCTGCAACAGAGCTAAATGAAGCAACAGTGAGTATTAACCTACATAAATTGGACCTTTCCTTTTAAGATGATTTTAGATTTTTTCCTCTTCTTCCCTCTCTTCTTATTTTGACCGCCGGGGGTCTATAGCTGAGTCAGAAGGAGATTTAGATGGACTCATCTGTATCCTTTTTTACCGATTGGGATTTGGAGGAAGTGCTCACTTCTCAGAGGTGAGGTGGAGGGGTACCCTTGTTTTATGTGGTTCAAATGCCACACCAGTTGTCTCAGAGAGAGACGAGCTATTGATCTGGAGGAGTCGACTCTGCTCACAGAAATCTCTCTCCACTCTCCTTCAAACGACTGAATAGCGTCATGTTAGAAGCCCTCCTTTTCCACAGTATTAGACCTCGTCTTTGTTGCCCTGCCAAAGTCTTCTCTGAAGTTGAGACGGCAGCTTTCTGGTACAATCACTCAGATCACAACAGGACAAGTTCAGGAAGGATATTGAAAGATCTCGGGATGAACTGGGAGTGCTTTAGTGTCATGACCAGATGATTATAAAACAAACAATGGAAGCTGAACAAGTTTTAACAGCTTTGAGAGCTCACTTACAAACTAAATTGAAACAGAAAACCATTAAACCACCAGCAGAACTATGAGTGAAATGTTTTGGCACAACAGATGATATAAAACTGTTTTCGTTTTTTCCAAAAAATCACAAATTAAACTTTTTTTTTTTTTTTTTTTTTTAATTAACTTGTATTTGCTGAGATATTTTGATCAGAGGATTAAATAACTTTTTTAATCAGAGACATATTTGTCATGGTTAATGCATCCTTTAAGATTTTAATTTCAACATTTGTTAACTCTCAAATGTGCCCCAAGGGACACAATTTGAATACTTGGAGAGTTCAGCTAGAATTTTAAGAGAGGAAAAAAAAAAGAAAAGTTGGCTAGAAAAACTACGTTTGATTGTCCAAAAGTTGCTGCTTCAAATTCAGTCAGCAGTACTGTGACTTGAGTGGGCTTTTCAAAGACATGTACAATTAAAATACTCATTCCGAAGTTGCTAACATGCTCAGTAAGTCCTGTGTCTGGTTTGGGAAAGGATCAATAGCTGCCAAGTTTGATCGTGTCTCTGGACAATGTGTTCTGAACTCGGCAGGGATAGAGAGAGACTTCAAACAAGGAAAGAGGCTCAAAGGCCCCAGCCAGCAATTCACTTTGTTCCATTTCACTGACTCTGTGATTCCTAAACTGGAATATGGCTCGAACTGCATATTAAACCTGTGAAATGCTCAGTTGAGGGAGGTGAACTGCTTTGGTCCTTGATCCCATCTAGCTGATTTGATCTCTGAAGCTTTAAACATGGATGATGAAAAACAACAACAACACACCTGAAATAACAAAAAATGAACATGCTGTTTATTTGGTGCTACGTACAACGCCAACATTTTATTCTGGCAACCGGGCTGCATTTTATACTGTGACAACACTGGTTGAGGTCTGATCAGGCTACAGTGTCAAACCGGTAACATCATGTTTGGCATAAAAATAAGCCAAAACGCAGCTGAAATATGCCCCAATGTTGCATTCATTTGTAACAAACATGGCTAGAAAATGTCCTGAGAGTTTGCTAAAAATATCAGATTTTGGTGGTTGAAACTGTTGACCTCGAAGAAGCGTCACGCGTTGTTTTTTTCTGGTTGGCAGTCCGTTTCTGTGTCCCTCCACCACATCACCATTTTCTTCAAATGAGGAGGGTGTGGTTCATTTGCATGTATTGTGACCTGTCACTTTGATATATATTGTAGAAATGATTTGAAATGTATTAAATTTAGAAGTTGGGTAGAGGTTGTTTTCAGAAATCTATGATACCTTTTCTTTCTGGCAACTGGGCTAAGATAAGACTGTGAAGCAAAATTTTAATCTTCATTCAGTGTAAGTTTAAGTCAGAGCTCCTCAGATTATAATTTGAACTTTTAAACTTGGGAGAAATCTCACCACAAATCTGGACATCAAGGGCCTCCTAACATTTCTCAAGAATCACAGTGTCCTTTCAGTGTGATGAGCTGAGGTTATACAGTACCTGCCTGAAAGAGCAGAAACTTTCACTCCCTTCAGAAGCGGGAGGAAAACATGGGAAGCTATAAAATATAGATGGCCTAATGTTTTATTCAAGGCCATTTGTTATAGATAGCTCTATACAGAAATCTCCCCTCTTTTCATTTTTAGTTTGAGAGCTTGTGGTAGCATTAACTTTTTTTCTCCTACAATTTAACTGCTTCTGTCCCTACCATCGACCCCACCTTGATCATGCAACATGTACACTAACACATATACACACATTGTGCACACACACATACACACTTGCTACTTTCCAGTTCATACTTGAGCTCAAAGCATTGCATTGTGGGTATGTCCCAGACATTAAATCCATAACTTTAAATGGGGATGGATATAATTTGGCTCTAAACCAGAGAAAATGAACATCTGTGCATATGAAAATGATCAGAGAATACAAAGTCTCCAAATTTAAGATTGTAAGTGTGCCTATAAATTCAGGCCTGAGGTCAGAGGTTACCCTGCATCGTATTTCAGTAAAGCCATTATGCTCTGACTTGGAGGTGTTGTATTTCAGTATAACCAATGGTTATGTTTATCGTTAACAGCTGCAGCTAGGCTGAGATGGGGTTAGAGGAAGAGCAGCTCTCTCCTTTGATTCTTTCTCTCTCCCTTCATGCTCCCTCTCTCCTCCCGAACGCCCCCACCCCCCCCCCACCCCCCGGTTCAAGATATAGCTCCACAGACAGATTAAAATGCATG
>JAQLOL010000026.1:14452520-14469074 GCA_029783665.1 Naso thynnoides | reverse complement strand
GATTAAAATGCATGGTCTCATCCCTTTCTCATTTTTCACGTGCAGTCGGTCTCAAGGATAAGGATGGCCTCTGCTCAGAAGAACTTATTGACCAAAATAACTGTGCATCAATATGTCTCCTGAAGGCTGAGCAGACCGCAGCATTAAAGGGGTTGTATTTTCACCAACTCTCTCAGCCTTTAATGTTATTGACCCGGTTTGTCTTGATATGTTGCAGAACAGCATGGCAGGCTGGACACGTATAGCCAAGTCATGTTAAAGCTTCATTGTCAGAAAAGGAGCACACTCATTGATGCAGCAGAGCAAAATGAATGCTACAAATATGCTTATGGATGAGAAGGAGGAAAGAAATAAAGAGAAATTTGCAATTGGAGAACAGCATGCTGTGACCACTGTAAAATTATATTGCTGCCATTTTCCGGCTTATTTTTCAATAAGGAATCACTGTGAGATAAACTGCAGTTTTGATGAGATTCAATTTACAGTAATAGCTGCAGTATTGCTGCAATGACATCAATGATATGATGACAGACGGCTACAACTATGATGCCATCTGTCTATACTTCATGTATTAGCATATTTCAACTAGAATGTGTCATTCACGAGAAATGCAATATTTTCCTGTGAAATCATTAATTTCACAAGCACGGGCATAAAATTGCAATAAATCTCATGCAGTTCTCACCTTTGCATGGGCAAACACCCTCACACATGCACGCACACAAATTCTAATGAAGTTACCAGCAGTTCAATTGGCTGGAATATGGAGTCAATGCTGTGAATTAATCCAGGTGTTGGATGTGCATGCATGAACAAGATTACTTCCCACTGTACTGTATAGCAGTTGTTCTCAACCTCTTTGGGGTACTGGACCCCCTGCATATTTTTTGAAATTCTGAGGACTCCTGACCCATGTTTTTTTCTCCTGTGGGCCTGAGTCTGTCTGACCGGTGTCCGAAATAAACGGTCATTTCAGTCATTTCTCCATGTTGCTAACTCCACAATACAGAGTGATTCTTCTTTCTCGTCATTTTCTTTTTTTAATAATGGTAGTTGTCATCTTCTTCCTAGTGTTTTTTTTTTGTGTTTGTAACTTAATTTCAAGTGCTGTTTCAAGTCTGTGAGTTTTCAATAACACGTTCCTGCAAATTTTCAACAATAAAAGCCTTTTCAAAAAATAATGGTGTCTGTCCACTCAAATGCTAGAGGGCTTTTAATCAGAAAAAGGTAGGAAGTGTTTTATTTATAACAGCATAATGCAATAACTTTAAAAAGGCATATGTGAGTGGATCAAAATAGGGCTTTGTTCTCAAATATGACCAATATTATACATAACAAACAGAGGGAATTGGAAATAAAGGCCTGTTACCTTTTGCAGTTGAGGTAAAGTAAAAGGGTAAAAGTTCCCAGTTACTATTTGAGGAATAATGTATGTCTTTAAAGGTCATAGGATCTTTCTTAAAATATATATTTTATTATTTCAGGGACCCCTTGCAACTGTACAATGGACCACTAGGGGTCCATGGACCCCTTGTTGAGAACCCCAGCTGTGTAGGACCCTATCCCCACCAGATCAATGTATGTGCTGACTGGTTGATAAATTGGTATTCACAGACAAATGGATGACTTTAGAAACCACTCACAGCCTGGTAACTCTGATAAATGGAGTAACAGTGTGACAAGGAGAAGAAGAAGGAGTTGTGCTGAATGAATGCAGGAGGAAGGAGGATGGGGTTTTCAGATGGGACATGCTGAGGGAGTAGATTTTGCAGGTAGGCCCTGCAGGACGTGTTTGGCCAAACAGAAAATGACAGGAGGCTTTTGAAGGGCTTCACACCAAAGACTTTACCGAGTTGTTGTACACCCTCCTCAGCAAGTGAGCCCAGGCACTCAACACATTCACCGTGGTCAAGTTTGCAAGGCACTTTTGCCCACGCTCTTTGTGAGGCATCTGCGAGGACCTCTAGGCAATTTAGCACTCATGTGGTCACAGTCAGATGTCTGCCATTCCATGCAGAAGCAGACCTGGTGCTCGAGCCTCGCCAGGAGCTCCAGCAAGCAGGCAGACAGACTGAGTCCCTTTGCTCCCATTTCCCCCCGACACCTGCATGATTGCATTGATTTGTCCTTATTCTATTCAGCCCCAGGTCCTGCTGGATTTCAAGTGTCAAACATCTGTCATGCAGAGGTTTCCTCATGCTGACTAAAGCAGAGTCTAAATCTTTACAAAACTGATCAAAAACATGCAACAGCAATTTTAAGAAGAAAGAAAAATGACATATTTCCAATAGATCATGGGCTTTGAATTCCTTAGTGAATTTATATGCTAATATAACCTGACACATTATAGCAGTTTTGTGTCATGGTACAAACTCAATGAACATCGATTTCCTTTCTTTTTTGGACTTAAAAAACAAAAGAATCTGTTCTCTAACTCTTTTCAAAGTCTCTAAAATATATTTATAAGATGTCTTCACAGGCATAAGTCTGGATTCTTTGGATGTATCCCTTGGTGTTCATTTCAGATAGAATGGCAAGAGAGCGAAAGAAAGACAGTGTTAGACAGAGTGAGTTCACAGCGTCTGCAGAAAATAGACTGGAAAGCCTCCTGAAGTCACTCACAGGCAGCAGCGGCAGCAAAGTCTTTGTTATGATAAAATCAGGGACCTCTACGAGCATGCCCTTGATTCTGCAGTTGGCTTAACTCGGCAGGTCACCAAGGGGAGGCAGATGTTGTCTCGAGGCATGTCCCGCTGCCGCGGTGAGGGCTCTGGCTGGTGGCTCTGAGCTCACAGGTGCAGAGGGGATGGTGGACGGGGGCAGGGGATTGAAGGTGCACTAAGCCGTCGCTCGGTCGCCACAGGCCAGCACTGGGGATGTTGGAATGGGCAGATATGCTCATTTTGATCCACTGAGGTATAATAATTGATGATCAGCCCTGCTGTTACATCTGAGAGTCACTGGTCCATGCCATAATACACCCTTAATGCAACACATGGTGGTGTGGACAGAGGTGCCATGGGGTGTCATGCTGGCCTCCATTTCATGTGGTATAAAGGATGATTGAGGCAATACAAGTCTGTATAACAAACCATAGAAAAATGTCTCTCGGAGCTTAACTTCTTATACATGTTGAATATATGGCTGAAATCATCCCTGAAAAAACTGGATAAATTTGATAACTAAAAGCTCAGTTTTGAAATGTATTTTCTTGAAACTTTGTTTGACCTTTTTTTGTTACCATGCTTGTCTAAATGTGCAGTTGAGAGGGAGAGCTACAAATGATCAAAGGAAGTTATGAAGAGTAAAACTGCAAAAGCAGCTGCTTAAAATGCAGAAAAAATGTCAATTTGGAAGTAAAAACTGCAGTGCTGTGTCCAAAGTATATTATAAAACAGAATTCATGGACCACACACGTACATTATTTGTGTTCCCTAAAAAGAAACACTAATTGTTTCCTAATAAATCTGTAGAGAATACGGGAGAAATGGTTAAAAGGAATGTTCCTTATTAAAGTCCAACATCATCACACTTAAAGCTTAAAAACTGACCTACTTTTCTTTCCTGTTCTGTATATTTGCTCTTGTTCTGTTAAAAAAAAGAAAGAAAGAAAGAAAGAAAAGAAAAGAAAAGAAAAGAAAAGAAAAGAAAAGAAAAGAAAAGAAAAGAAAAGTAAAGAAAAGAAAAGAAAAGAAAAGAAAAGAAAAAAATCCTACTTGGTAACTTGATTAATCACCAGTATTTTGACAGATGCACAGTTCATGCAGCAACTTCACACACCAGGCACACAAAGAAAAATACTCATGCACAAACACATACACATACACCTTGATCTGCATCTAGCTGAACAAACCTCCCACGTTGTACAACTGCTGTTAAGATCAGAAATCTGGAGCACAAAACACTACCATTGACAACATAAGGGTCTTTGAAAGCCTCCACTCGCTGCTCTATCTGCAGTGGTGGTTCTCCTGCTGTAAGAGATCAAACAGAAACACAGCAGCCCAGCACGGGAGCATTCCAAAACTCAACTTGCATAGCGTCGCTACCCCTTTTCAAAATTAATGCAAAGCACCGAAAAAGTCAGTGTTTTGGGATAATTTCCAAACAGATCAATGTGCTGCCATTATCACGGCCACACTGAACAACATTTAAACCACTGAGAGGCTTTTGTCTGTTCAGAAAAAGGGAGTTCTGTTCCATGTTTGCTGTCATTGTTGGTCGTCAGTGATCCGATCAAATTTTAATACGCTATTCAGCCTCATTGATTTCAGTTTTACCACAGATTGTGTTGAATGAAATAGTGTTCTTGTATTTTTTTTTCTCCATCAGTGGCAATTACCCAACAACGAGAGCTCAATATCACAGTGTATTAGAAGTCGTGGTGTTTGTGAAACGCTGGGTTGGGGCCACTTGTCAGCAGCTGCCTGGATTTGGGTATAACAGGCGTACATGCGTGCATAATCACATGTGCAGCAGACACATGTCTGCATGCTCTCAAGCAGCCACTCATTTACTTTAATGCACTTGTACACCCACACGTCCAGCATTCACTACAGACTGAATGGAGACAGAGAGACAGTCACACATGTCATAAGCAGTGATCGGATGCCTTTTCTTAAGTTATATTGTTTATATTGTTTCAGGGATTGCTCAGAGCAGGGGACTGACTTTCAGTGTGCTCTGTCTTTATTTTTCATGACAAAAGAAACTGTGCACAGCTCTTTGTGCTACTATTTTCAGGACTGCCTTCGGTGTTGAATAGCATGTTTTGCCTTTAAGGTTTAAAAGATGAATAAGTCCTTGCCTCTAAAGATTTGTGCTCCCATTTAATAATTTGAAAATATTCTGCATATTCTGATTCTGTAATAGAATCTTAAAATTGTGTTTCTTTGCTTATTTCAAGCTAGGCATTACAATTACCATCACTGTGTTGCAACTGATTAATATTAATTTTATCCAAAATGAAAAATGTGCATACATTCACAGAACACAGGCAAAATCCATCTGTCTTACCTTTGGAGCATCTGCCATCGCTTACAGGGCCGTCCACCTCACGAGTCACAGGGACTTAGGGACATCTGTCCCAACAGATAGAAAATCAGGATAGGGCCATCCATTCTGTTAACGCTCCACTGAACTCTGCGTTATGTTCACCATAATTTGCTTTTGGTTGCTGCAGCATCCCGGAATATTGCTTTGCAGCAGCTCAGACAAAGTCGGCTGGTTGTAATGTGTCCCTTTTCAGCCATTCTGCAAGCAGATAATTTGATAAACCCCTAGACATAATGGCTGATAAATGTGGGTAATATGACAGGGGACAAAGGATTTCCCTAACAATTTCTGAAGAGAAGTTTGGCTATTAGGACGATGTGATATTTACCGAAGAGAGTACATTTGATCTGAAGCAAATGTATTTTGTTGGCATTCATTGATACACTATACGACTTGCTCTTTTTACCAAAATTGATATTGTCTGTTTTCTGTCTAGCTTGTGAATGAGGATGTGAATGTTGTATTTGGACTTGTTCAGGCAATGTGTCCTTTAAATAGTTTCTGCAGTTTTAGATACAACGCTCATTCGGGGGGGGGGGGACATAAAACAGGGATACAAACACAAAATGCAAAAGTATTTCCTATCTTCTGTTATGGTGCCATATGTTCCATCACTTCTCCCAAGCAAGAACCCTCGCACTGCACACATATTATTCATAATACCCTCTTATATATTCTCATACACACAAATCAGAATAAAGTTAGGGAAACTGACCAAGCAGTGACCCAAAAGCTCACTCAGCCATTTCTCCTTCTCTCATCTTGCTTTCTCTCAATCTTCTGAGGGTAAACGCGTCAGCTATTCCTCATATGGTAAAATATGCAATCTGTGCCTGCCAGTCTATGAGCGAGTTTTGGGTTAATCCTCATGAATACGTGACTTTGTCTGCATGAATAAATAAAAACCTGCTCACTGGGTAATTGAGGTGCCGTGCCACTAACAAACGAGGACACAGTTTGTAAATGGGATTTTTTTTTTTTTTTCCCCTGATCCAGACCCATGGTGTTTTATATTACATTAAAGCATTACATCATATTGATACACTTTAGAGAGCAGATATGACATTGAAATGTTGAATTCTCCCCTGCAGGCTCTGGAAAACTTCTATTATGTTTCTGTTATTTTAGCATTTGCTGCAGTTTAGTAGAAGCTTAAGTGTAAAAATGGTGAAGAGTGTTGATGGATGAATTTTGCATCTAGTGCTATAGAAACAATATAATTCATGATTTGAAATTATTTAATCCTAGTTGAAACACTTACATGTATAATTACATATGGCCATAGTGCATATATATTTTAATTAATATGCATATTAAATGTATAACATAAGTACATGCTTACATCTGTGTATCATAATCTCAGTTGCAATGTTTATTAGCTTTTGAAACATATATAGAAAATTCTCAAAGTGCAGCTGAAAGCGAGAGAGCCGGAGAGAAGGAGCGATGCGGCAGACAGAGACAGAGTCGAGGTCACCTGTGATTTCATCATGGCTGGTTGCTTTTCAGAAAGTGTTCCATTTTGTATTTAAAGTGGTCCCAATTACGCTCAATTTTGTGTTGTGTGTGTAAAGGATTCCATATGTTGATCCCCTTTATAGAAAAAACAAAAACAAAAACAACTGTCTGAAGGAGGTTTTGTGACAGAGCACTTTGCAATTTCCCACAGCAGCGCCCCTGGTAATTGAGCCAAAAGCCTGAAAAGGTTTCAACATGTCACTTAAAGGACCCAAGCAGCCAGGTTATATAAACATTTATAGACGACTAAAGTGCTGGAAAATTCACAGCAATTATCATACCTACACATTGGAAAATACAGAGCATTAAGATGTATGCAGCATTAAATCTTGAGCAGTTTGTAACTACATAAATTGCTATGAAAAATGGTTTTACAAAACAATTAAATTCCCAGCGACAGTAAAACTGAGAGATAACAGAGTGAGTATGTACTAAGACTAAATTATATACCTGATCATGGATGATGGGTAGTAATGCATTACAAGTGGCCTAATGCACATGAGTAAAAAATATTTTTGTTGTTGTTGCTTGTTTTTGTTTGTTTTCAGGAAACAAGTGCTCTGATGCTCCATTAGAAAATAGCGTCTGCTCTTAACTCTATATATTTTTGAACCGCCATTCTAAATTTACAGCTTGTTCGCTCCAAATGCTGGGATTAAGTGTCTGTGTGTGTGTGTGTGTGTGGGGGGGGGGGTCAACATTTGTCTTTTGACCAAACAAACAACCTAGCAGTTTCTAGCAACATACCTGGCTATGAAAAAGTACTTGCTGTGCCTCCCAAAAAAGATCTGTGCTTTAAAAATCTCCCCTTTTACCACTGCAAGCAAAGAAAGTAATAATAACTGTAGTTGAAAATGTAGTTAGCCCTTGTTAGCTAACGTTAGCTATGTCAGTTTTTCATGTGCTTTGTTAATCTGTGTCGATTCAAGAAAACAACACAAATTTATCTTGCAGCTGAAATGGTCTGTATGAGCTTAATTAAAAAAAAAAATAATGAACTAATATTAAATTGTTAAAATTATTTTGTTCATTTGTTTTTTATGCATGCTCTATATTTGTGTAATTTATAAGATTCTCTGCTTGATTCATTTGCATATAGATGCATATGTGTTTTAATTTTCTAAAGTCGCTTGGTCTTGGTTGACTGATGGTCATAACCAAATTAGAATAACAATATTAACAAATTCTTCCATTTCCATACTGATCACAAACCTCCACTCTTGTGAAACTGACAATAAACAAAGGTCAGACTAAAAGTTTAAGATTGTGGGGTTTTTTTGTGATTGATGTTTGTTTGCTGTCATTTTAAAAATATTCCAGGTAATTGCTGTGAAGACAAGCTCGGGGACTGACAGAACAATTAGTTTTTTTAACATCAGAACACTAGTGATGCATCCCTCTATCTTGGGAGACAAGTGTTATAGTGGTCGATGTTTTTAGAAGCGTTTACTGTAACAGCACAAATACACAACTATTATGATACTTGTCTAGCGAGATCTGATGACGAAAAATGCCTCGGGAATGATATAATCAAACTTAGATAGGGCACCTCCAGCTTTTAGCCCGCCATTTACCACCACAGCACACTTTTCTGGTGTTCAATATCCCACCAAAGCAAAGCCTGTAGAAGTGCATTGATTTCAGTGGGGTCCTCTTCGCCACTCCTGCCCCTCACGCCTTGTCCATGACCCACTTATTTTCTCATCTTTCCCTGTTTTCTCATGAGAGTTACGCTTGCACGCAGCTTTTCCCATTACGGTGTGAGTGGATGCAGGCCAAGTATGATTGCATTGCAGAGTCTGTCCCAGTCTCTCTCATTGTCTCTCTCTCTATGACTCACTCCACACACACACACGCACACAAGCATGCTCGGACTATGCGAATGATTAGGTGATACGAGCTCAGTTAGCCAACAAATAAATCACTGGACAAATTGACATATATGCCACAGGAGAGACCGTCTTTAGAGGAGTCGTTGAACGCTGCAAGAGCTGTAAAATTTTCAGCCATGATGGATATTGACAAAGCACTGACTTTAAACCTCTTACTGATCCAGTCGTTCCACAAAATTTCACCGGCTATATGGAGCTATATGGAGCTGGACGACACCTGATCCACATTCAGTGTTTGGATTTGCCTTCACTGATGATGCCCCCAAAAAATTAAACCTAGAAGGAAATCAAATATATATTACAAGTTAAATGCATTCATTCAAATTAAGTGACACAACAAGCCTTCAGGTAGGCTTGTATGCTTGACTTCTGACCTGTGTGGGTCTTGTTTATTTTCCTTTACCTTGTCAAAGAAACATATGCAGGCTAAACAAGACCCCCTTATCTATACATACCATATTGTACCTGTACGTAATTTATTATCATAAGATATTGTTGCTAATAGAAAATACGTAATATCAATAGTGAACATACAACAGCAGTAGAGGCGGCCTTTAGCTACAGTTCAGCGTTGACGCATCAATTATAGATGACGATAACAGAGGACATCTTACTTTGCCGCTTGAATCTCTTGTTTAAAACAGCTTAGAGGAAGGTTAACTTCTGAATTAAGCATGCTGATACAATAAAGAAAAAGCTTCATGCTTTGTAAACACAAAACACCTCAAAAGTTAAATCAGCGATGCTCTCAGACCCTGTATGAATTGTTTGCTACATGTAATGATGCAGAGTCCCACACTTTGCCTGAGGCAGCCACGAGTATAGCTTGAAGCCTGGCAGAATCCTCCTCTATGCAGCACTGTTTTGGGATTTGGCTCGGCAGTGTAAGAAACCTAAGATCTGTATTTTTCACCTTGTCTGAGGAACATCGAGGACCAGAACAGCTTTTAGGCTTTTTTGCAGATCTTGTAAATCATTGTAAAATTCACTGAAATAAGTCAATTTTGCTTGTGGGCCCAGTAATGTTTTCAAAATGGGGAACTGGGAAGTGCCTCATTGTTGCAAAAATTGTTACTTACATCAATTCAAAACAGAAAGAAAAGTTAAACTATAATTTCTGATAATGCACCTTGTCTCGCACGAAAGTCTTTCAAAGACAACTCATTCATTTTGAATTAGCTTTTTTCGACAGGAGCTCTGAGATTTTCATTTTGATACTTCAGCCAGAGAGGATGAGGCCAGGGGAAGGCATGGAGGCAGCAGAGTTTAAGGCTGCAGGTTTCTTTGGAAGGCTGCATAATATTTTTGAATAGGGTTGAAAGCGGGCTCGAGGCAGCTCAGTGGAGATTCTCCTTTCCTCTCACGGATTATCATTTTTAAGCAGCTTCCTTGGGAGCTTCAGAACGAGCATCATTAAAGCCGGGGTTGAAAACATAGACCTCACCAATTTAGCTATTTCTCCAAATTACTTCCTTGCTGCTCATCCTTATTCAAGTAAGTTCTGGCCCATTTGGCCCTAAAGCAAAGGCCCTGGAGTTTCACTGTGTTGTGCCAACTAATACTGGAGCTTTGATATATCCTGTTTTCCCTGTCTGACACATTCAGGCTTGGCACATTGTTGTCACATCTATGCATTTTATAAGAACTGAGCAAGAGCTGTCACTGGAATAATGCAGGGAGAATCCTTTGCTCTTGATTTTGTTTTTATTAATGATAAGGGAATAAAATAGCAATATCACACCCAGAGTTGATGCACAGAAGTATGTTTTCTTTTTCTAATAGAATTCATAGAAATTTCATTTTGCAAAGGGAAACCTAGAACTGAGCTCATAAGGGCGTAGAAAGACTCTTTTTCAGAGAAGTGTCAGCAATCTCTCCGCGGACTTCATTGCAAATATCAGAGAGGCATCTTCCTTTATTGTTTTATGCAGTTGTCATCTATTGAGCAATGCATATGCAGCACAGCAAGTCGTTGACAGCTAGTTGCAATTTTATGTTGAAAAATACAATTCAGTCTATTGCTATTGATCCTCAACGAAAGCTGAACTCTAAAGATCAATCTCTCAGAGTGGGTGCGTTTTCAAGCTGCTGTGTCCAGGTCGTACTTGTGAGACAAAGTCGAGCTGCAATTAGACCGAAAATCTGAACTTCTTCAGGTGCGTCTCTCTGATTTTCCTCTTTCAGCAATAGCATTTGCATTTTTCAACAGAGGCAGGATTTGAGCAAAGAGTGTGATTGCTCTCTTTGCTAGTTAAATGTTTAAAGAAGACATGCAATTTGAATTGCTGCAGAGCTCATCAATATGAAATTGGACTAGTGGAGGGAAACAAAATGTGAGGAGGCAGCCTAGCACTTGGTACGCCCAAATCCAACGCTCCATTTTCCACCACAGCAACGGGGGGTGGGGGGGGGACTTTCAGGGGGAAAAAAATAGAAAAAGAAAAAAAGAAATCCTTAGGCTACTCCACCTTTTAAGGGTTTTCCTTGATAAAAACAGCACAAATGCTTGCAATACCGAACAGAGCATCTGCAGGGTGAAGAATCTGGGATAGGGAGTGATTGTTTTTTAATAGAAAGTATTAGGATTAATATTTCATATACTCAAAACATATGCCAAGCTTAGTTATTGATAAAGCAAAACCAAGGAATAAAGGGTTTTAATAGTCTATTGATGATGAATTAACTCTGCCAATCAATCTTGTTTTCGCAAGGATTTGTTACATTTGTCAGGAGATAATGTATTTTAATGACAGGAATAAACAGGTCTGCTAACTAGCATAAAGCAGTCTCTATCCATCAGGGGAAAACTTCACTGGGCCTCTGAGTGTGTTATCTGTCACTCAAAACGTGATCCAATAGCATTTATAATGCTGCTAAAGCCCACCCGTTGTTTTCTGTCCCCAAATCCTGCTGTGCTCGAAGATGTGTTGGCAGCAGCAAATTATTAAATTGTATTTTTTTTTCTCAAGGGTTTGTCAGCAGCCTGGCAACAAATAGAATTTCCCAATATAATTACGATTACTAGAGAGAAGAGCAGATATGAGGTAAATAAGGATACTCACAGCAAACAGGGTGGCTGAGACTTCTGACAAGCGTCGCCTCCTTAGTTCTTACTCTTAATGTCAAGCAAGGCCAAAATTTGACTAATAATCAAGCTCTGTCCTAACACGAGTGTTGCACAACGGCAAGAAATCATTTGTATGGAGAGACAGTCAGAGTTCAATAGACTTTCTGTCATCGACTTCTTCAGCTGATAAAACACACAAGGCAGCAGGGTGAAAGGGAGCCATTTGCCGAGTTGACAGATTCCATCATGGATGACTTTAGCATACCTGAGCGCTGCGCTTTCGCTGCCTTCTGCGTGCCCTCTGCGAGAGAAAGGGGTGATGAATCAGGCTTTATGGGCCTTCAGAATGCTGAAGAGGTCAATCTGTGCGAATGGCTGTTAAAATCTGACATACTGTAACTTGACCGGGCCCTTTTAACAAGCTCCGAGCCATTTACACCCACAGTGCAGACTGAACATTTGTATTATACTCTAATATACTGTATTTTGGCCTGATAAGCTCTTTGCTGAATTCCTAAATAACAACCTTGGATGCTACTCAAACTGGTGGTGAAACACAAATATTTCTCCCTGCAATCGAGTTCATGGTCTGCCTCGACTTGCCCCCTGACTTTTTACTGCTGCTAGCAGTGATGGAAGAACAATAGCCTCTGATCTCAGGCTCAATTATGGTCGGTTTTCTTAAAATCACTGTTTAGCTCAATGGCTGTTAGCCATGCCCTAAATTCTTCCTATAATGAAAGGCAACCAAAAAATAAAAGAGAGAGAGAGAGAGAAGGAGAGAGGGGGACACAGAGAGAATATAATCAAATTACACAACATATTCTTTCCTGATTTCTAATATGGTGGCCGCAACAGAAGGAGAAAATAATGCGCTATTGCATTGTTTCTTTATTATCTGAAGCTGATGAGCCAATCTCTTTGAAGTTGTTTCCGCCTGAAGCACTGCAGGCAAGCAAAATATATATATACACACACACAAATCACAAAGTTAGGAAAATTAAAAACATGAAAAATGGTAACTTAATAAAAGAAATCAATCTGACTACCACAATTGAGCAAAATGCATGTCGTAAGTTCATAGATAAGACAAATGAAAAATAAAAAATTGTTTCCAGAGAAAATGTCAATGACTGTTGATATTTTAGTGAAGGACTTTTTTTGTATTAGTAAAGGTGTCCATGCTCTGCACTCATTTAACATATAATGTTGTAACTAATGAATCATGCCTTGGCTGTTCTGCACCTAAGAGTGAGACAGCCAACCTTAGCAGGAGTATTGGACAAGGTCCAAACTTTTCTTATGTGAATATGATTTAACCTGACGATCATATTGCAATGTGGCTTGTTTTGCATCCAAATTTAACTCCTGTTTAAATGGTCAAAAAACTGTTGCAGCTGCATTTGGTCTGGCTTAAACCAAATTCTTATTTCTGCCCCCTTTCTCGTCTTTGTTTGCTTTTACAGTGACCTATTTAGCCACAGCATTATATTGAAAAGTTCTTGTGAACCTAAAAGCCTCTTAATTTTTTTTTTTTTTTTTTGTATATGGCCATCATGTTGCCTTGACAACAGACTTGACTAATCTATTGTGCAAAGAGCACAACTGCTGGGCCATAAAAAAAGACAGAGTACGGCACACACTAATATCACCTGGACTGGAGCGTCTAATGTCTCCTCAGTCCGATCTTTGCTCTGAATATTTTGTTGATGTTGTGAAGTTGCTTTTTCACAGCACCTTGCCACATGCATGTGTGTGGTTTGTGTGTGGTTTGTGCATGTGTGCATTTTGCTAGTGGACTGGCAATCATGAGGAATAACACAGCTCCATGATTGCACACTGCCCTTGAAAAAAATCTATTCCCAGTTGAACTCAAAACAGCCCAAAGCCTTTCTCACCAACTCAATATTTCTCCTGTATACATTCTGCTATAGGTGAACACAAAACCTGTATTTGTGGCACCAAATTACACGAGGACACCTGCCTTATACAGTAATATACTCGATTCCCAATGCGATTACAATGGAATAAAATGAATAATAATGCATCGGATCAGATCAAAATGTGTAATAATATGTAGAGAATTGTACTCTTTGTATTGTGAACAAATGTGCTTTCGTGCATCCCAGGTTAAGTGCTATTTTCATCCCTATGTCAGCTGGTTTGGTCTGTTTTTCTGGAAGCATTTTAGATCTGACGTGCTTTTTCTTTTTGTTAAATGTCACTGACAGGTTTTGACATGAAAACTTAAGTTAGCAGTATCCAACCTGTCATACTGTATTTGTAAACAGCTTACGTTTCCTTCTCCGAGCTTAAGGGAGAGGAGGTGAAGCCTGACAGCAGACAAGGGTTTTTAACAAACATCCCCACATGCATACATAATGCCCCAGTTCAAAAAAGAGAAAGTTTGCCGCTCCATTTAATGCGTAGTATCTCTCTGAGCACCCAGAGGATATCTTCTGTCCACAGCTTCTACGGGCTGCGTGCACTATACTTAGCAACCTCCAATCTCACTGTATGGCAACACAGTTTATGGCTCCCCCTGTCTATGCATCCAGGGAATGAGTGATTTAGTGTAATGAGATAATGCCTCCTGAGGAATCCATGTATCCGTGCAGAGTGAAAGTTTCTTGGAATAGTCTATCTCATAATGAATTACCTCAACTTTTTCCAGGATGGACTTTGGTTCACTGGACAAACTTTGGACATCATGCATTGGCTGCATCAGCTGCTACATGCTGTGTCCATGTTGCGTGGATATTGATTGATGTTGCTAAGAAGTACGATTGCTGTCCTACACAGCAGCAGACACGGCCGATAGAAATCCTGTGGATTTCTGTGGCTCAGGCAGGTTTAACTCATCAGCAGAATGGGAATCTCTCGGGTCCTGAGGGAGCTGGGCCGGGCATACATCAAGGGCAGGTGTGAGGAGACAGGTGACCCATGACCTTTGCCTCCCCACTAGCTGACCTTGGAACAGGATCTCTGTCTCTGAGCTCAGACTTAAATCTTCTTCAGATCAATCTGATGATGTATAGAGGGTTTGGCAGAAAGCTTTGGATAGGAGCTCAATATCTAAGTGTAAAAGAGACACATGGGGCAGCGAGTATTGTTAAAGTCACCACTCTGTTTTCTTCACATTTTAGATCTGCCTAACTCAGCAGGAAAAAAAGTGACATTGCATTGCACTGGGAAATGCCCAAACTTTTGGGTACATACAGTAAACAGTAATCCTGATTAGCGCAACTTTTACATATTATCTGTCTACTGAGCAGCAATTGGAATTGGCAGCTTGCATCATGCAAATTGCGCATGCAAATTTTGCTTAAATTCAAAAGATTTGAGCTACAAAGGTGCCTATTGCTTAATTTAAAAATCTGGGCAGCAAACTCAAAAACTATTGAAATGTTCTGTGTGGAGTCCATACTGCTGAGATTGCAGAAAAACACTGGTAGTATTCCAGTAATGTTTTCTTCTTTTTTTTTTATGCAGTCATTTTGTCCACCAGCTGAATAAACAACCATAATATGCTCATATTCCCAAAGTGTTTTTAAATGTCCTTTTGTGTTCCCTACCAGTTAGTTTTGAAAATATTCAGGGTAATAATAATTACCACTAAAATGACTGCACTATAAAACTTAACATTTTTTTTACAAGACAATATAATGTTGCCTACTGCTCCAGATCCAGCGCTTTTTCAGACAGATCAGATTATTGCTTTGTTTGTACACCTCACTGCCCACTCCCAAATGCGCTCACACAACTGGATGTGACCTATAGGGACAGCTTGCCTGTCATGCAATCTCTGAACACAGCTAAGATCGTGGGCAACAAGACGTCCGTTCAGAGACTGAAAACTCCTCTCCCTCTGTGAGCAACTCTGTGACCACAGAGGAGGAGCAGAACATGAATGACTGGACACGTTATGAATGAGCAGAGTGTGAATGAGCATGTTTTGTACGGCCACTTGCTTTGTTTTAATCCTGCTGTGTACTGGCAAACAGAAATGATAATTTTGTTCTGGAGCAACAAAAGTTAAATGTTGGACTGGTAAGACGGATAAATGTGTGTATGACAAAAAGTGTAACTACAAGAGACCCTTGTTTCTGTTTATATTTTTGATGACCCTTAGATGTGAACCTCGTGAATGTTTCTTCAAATGATAATAAAACTTTAAACACACTGAGGATTTAAAGGTCCTGGAAGGAGTTAATATCAAGATTTAAGTTTGAAGATTACGTACAGTTTAAAGTAACTGAAGAACTCTGTTTTTAAGAAATTGCACATCAGATTTTAAAAATCAACATATGGCCTTATGATCTCAATATTGAAGTGGGAATTACATTTTTTAAATGTATTATTTTAGCACATAATCTTATTTTACATTAAAGTTAGCATTTGAATTTTTAATTAAATTTATAAAAACTCAATGAACTACAAATATCTGACTTATATGTTGCATACATTAAAGCATCAACCTAAAAAAAATTTTCTGTTAACAATTAGAAAATACTGTTTCACAGGGTTTTAGCTAATTGCGCTTACATCTTTTATTGTATATTAACCTTCTATATTTACACAATGCATACATGGGCACTAGTGACAAGGTGGCACACGTGGCTAAACATCAACCAGGTGGCGGTTTGAAATTTCTCACCTTTGGAAGGAGCGAAAGTAAGCAGATGGCGGGCCTTTAGGGTCCATAGCACATTGTCGACAACGAATTACAGTCCAGAGGGGAATAGGATGGCTGATAACCTCCATCCCATGGTTCCATCTGCTGAATCCTAAGCAAGGACAGCGCATGCAGACATGCAAACCCAGACACTGACATCTTGTAAGCCTTCATGCAGAATTATACAAAAGGTAATTCAGGGAGAATTATTATTAGTGTTAGAGACACGTTGTGCAGCTTTCGTGGAAAATATGTATTTATTTTTGGTCGTGCAGTACATCATTATATAGCAAAATAACATTTGGGCAGGGTTGTAACTCAGCCTTTTGTTGCCTTTTTTGTGATAA
>JAQLOL010000026.1:14418631-14445571 GCA_029783665.1 Naso thynnoides | reverse complement strand
AGTCATTTTAAAAAGATAATTTAACCAAATTAAAACTTACCGGCATCCGCGTTGCTAATATCCGGGTAGTTGTCGCAAGATCGCCGAGGCACGCTGCTAAATAAAATCCTGAGAAAGTTTTGGGACAATAATGGAGCTGAGTGGAACGGCTGTATCAGGCTTTGGCCACACAGAAACATTAACTCATTGTTTGTTCGGATCTTTAAATGGGATTTGTTGACATAGATTATGATGCCATAGTGCTTCATCTTGCAACTTCACACCAGAGACAGAGCAGCAGAGCAGCTTAAACAGACTCCTCAGAATGACCTGATGAGGTGAGTTTTGTTTTTTCTGAAGTTTCTCTGTGCCTGCATTTGTGTGCACAACGCAGCTTTCTCACCGCTGTGTGTGAAATGTTTGAGTAGTGAACACTGATACTGTGAAGTAAGTGCAGCACGTCTGTCTTTGGTTAAAACTCTAAACAGTATTTATCCAAGAAAATGGTGCTGCTTATTGCAGCCTGGTAAACGAGCTCTTCAACCAAACCCTCCGCAGTCAGCCACACATGTGGAAAGAGCCGGCTCGCTCTCAGGCAACGCTGTGAATGGAGGACAAACTGTTAGCGGATAAAAACCCTCGACTCTCCTGAAACCTGCAGTCTGATTGGCTGCTGCCAGACTGTCTGTGGTGTGTGAGGGTGGTGTGTGTGATGTGTGCAGGTTGTAAATAGCTCCGGGCCTTTACTGTTAATCCTTTGCTTAGTTGTGGTAAAAACGACATTGATGCTAGTGACAGAGTGAAGATGCGTGTTCCTCAGACTCTGTTATGGATTTATTTCCTGTCAGCCGTGGTGGATTCTGTTTTTCTTTGGTGCAGAATCGAGCCTCCTCCCTCTCCTTTCTCATTTTTTTTCTTCTCTTTAGAAGGAGAGAAGGCCAACCCAAATGTTCCTAATTCTTCACCCTCGGACGTCGAGCGGGTTTGTCTGTCCGTAACGTCCGTGTGTGGGTGTACAGCCCCAGCAGTGAGAATGTGAAACCCCGGTCCCCAGATGGCGATGATAGTGATTTACTGGCAGCAGTGACAGAAGAAGGGAAGAAGGTCGCAAAAAACAACTTTTTAGAAACATGAATTTTAATTGAAATTGTTGGTTTCATGTCATGTCCTCACTCTGCCTCAGACATTCATTAGGTCTGTTATTCATCCTGTCAGTGGTGTGTGTGCGCGGGGCAAGGAAGAGGGGAGGAGTGGGAGAGTTGGACCTCCCCAACGCCGCTGTTTGGGTTGGCACGGCAACACCGGCCAGTGGAGGGACATGAAAGGGAATCACGCATAACTCTGGCCACCAACTCTCCATCTGCCTACTTCTTAAACTTTTTGTCTTTGTTTTTTTTGTTTTTTTCAACTTTCCTTTTCCATTTCTGCTTCTCTCCCCCTCTTTCCCTCTTTCCCTCTTTTTACCACCCTGTGCTCCTTCCTCCTTCCCTCTCCCTGACGCCCTGAAGCACCAGGCTGGTTGCAGAGGGAAGTGGAGCATAAGTTAGTCTAATGATCGCGCCTGATTAAACATATTTCCCCTGTTGCACTGTGTTTATGAAATTAGTCCCAATTATTTTTAATTGGTGGTCTTTCTTTACTTCCTCCTCTCTTACGCTAACACACACACACACACACATACATGCATGAGGTGAAAACTATAGACCCCCGGGTGAGCACAGCAGCCGGTGGCGTTGTTCTCTCTAGTTCACTTCATCAGATAAGCTGATGACATGGAGCTCAGGCTTTAATTAACAGAGGCTCATCAGCTCCTCACTGCTGCACCAGACAGGCCTGGTTAACAGGCGGCCACACACAGAGTCACGCTCACAAAAGTCACTTCACCAAGTCTGCTACCAAGTCAGGGTCTCGTTTCCTCGCGTCTTTCTCCCACCAAGCCGCTTCTCCGCATATCTTCCCCGTCTCGGCAGGGACTTGTAACCACGACGTCCTGCCTCATCTGGTGCAGGATTGGTGAGGAACTGATTACGTAATGATGCCACCCTGGTCTCAATCAGGGAAAGGAATTAACCATCACCTCCACAGCGTCAGCCAAGTGAAAAATTTCATCTTGGCCTGTCAGTATAATAGTATGAGACAAAGGCGTCTTCCAATCATTGGGAGGGGATGTGTTTATAGCTTTAAAGACTTTTTGTTGGCAATGCTCTACATGTAGCCAGAGTAAGTAATACCTGCAGTATTATTACTCTGAAACAAACTTTTATCAGTCCAAACAGAGCAGTCAGTAGAAGCCATGCTTTGTCGGTCAGATCTCATCTGGTGTGGAGTATATTTTACACCTCTGTTTGCTTTATGGAGTGTGTTAGCGCTCAGTGGAGAATTCCTCGGCTCCTTATTTATGACAGGAAATGCACATCGTAAGGGACTTGTAAGCACTTATATCTCCGCCGGGAATTGGGCTTGTAGAGTGAAAGAGGACGCTATCATGATCCCACACTGACTCGCAGAGAGATAAAGTTGCTCTCATTCAACAGAACGAATGCAGAAATTCATACCAGACGCACATACTGGCCGGCTCCAGAGGGACTCTAACTGAGACAGCGGCCCCTGGCCCCTGCACACGCGTCAGTGCAGACGGGGGTCAGTCTGTGACCCGTTGACGGAGGGTCAGCAGAGGAGTCCAGCCAACACGCTCTACCCGCTCGTCTTCTGCAGGGACACTCCTCGGCTCCACTGAGAGACGTCCCTTTGATCCGCATCCATACGTTTCTGCTTAAAGCCTTTGCAGCACGTAGACTGCGAGACAAAGAATTTAAAGAAGGTCTCTGTGGACATTTTGTCTCTGCGTGTGCTTTTTCTTTAGTCTGATGGCCACAGAGACAAATTTCTTGGCTCGAGCAACATTCATGAAGAAGTGCATGTGGATAGTCGACTGTGTTTGTGTCTGTTTTTTACCAGAGCCTCTTGGTTTTACAGTATATCTGTGTTTTATCTGTTGGTGCGGAAGAGCTTGTTTACGTTTAGGATTCCAGTCAGCAGTGAAAGATGACCTGTCCCAGTTTACCCGCTTTCCTCCCCAAGCTGTCCCCTCACTCTCTCTCTTCCCCCCCTCCCAGCCCCGACCAGTGCAACTTCCTCCGGTTTAATGAATCTGAGGGACTCTCTAACCCACTCCCACCTCACAGCCCTCCGTGGACGCCCAGCTGTAAACGTTTGGCTGTATTGACTGTCAATAAAATCTCGATGTGGTCATCAGTTTTGATGCCTGCTTTTGGCGACGACGCCCTCAAACAACAGCAGGAACTGAACCGTGCTTCTGTGCTAACGTCCTGTTCTGTTCTCGCACGCCTGGAAATGAAACACGTTCCGAGTTCTTCTGCTCGGTTCTGAGTTCTCCTGGGTGGAGAATTCCTCCTCGGCCTCGACACCAGATGGAAGCTCTCCTGGCGCTATGAGCTGGCCGGGTCATTTCCTGTCAGGAGGCCTGGTGTTAATCAAGGCCTGAGCCAGGGGGAACGCCCCCTACTCCCCTACCTCCTCCTCCTTTTCTTTTCTTTTTTCCAAACCCTCTCCTCTTACACCCCCTCATCTAACAGAGAAGCGAAGAAATACACAATTTTTTTTCTCCTCCCCCATTTTCCCCCCTTCGGTTTCTGTCCTTTTGTCTTCCACCCCGTACTCCCGCTTTGTTTAGTACACGTCAAACTCCACTCTTGGGTGTCTTCTGCTGGTCGTAAATGGTCATCTTGAGGAGGTAATGGTCTTGTTATCAGAGAGTCCCTATGGAGGACTGCAGGTCCAGCCAACAGATAGGAGATAGTGCAGAATAAAGAGAAAGGAGTCTTTCTGACTTGCAGTCTGGTGTCTGGTCACTTTCTGTTGCGTCTCCTGCAGTGTGATGGACACAGTGGGAGATAGGCTTATCTCTTTGCTCCTCCTGCTCAGCTGACCTCCACGCTGACCAGACACAGGCCAACAGACTGATGTGGGGGGGGGGGCAGTTAGGGGGAGTGTTTGGACTGAGTTCTCCTGCCATGTCTTTCTTAATCACTTTATGGTCTGCGTGCCTCATTTCCATTGTTCAGTGGTGAATTGTTGCGTCAGCTGTGGTTTTTCTGTGTGGAAATTTACATGCTTTGAGGTTCTTGAGTCACGGCTGTGCAGCTCATGAAGCACACTTTTAAAAACATACTTCAGTTAGAGAAAATTCAGTTAAAATAAGTATGAAAAACACTCAAAGTATGAGAGCTGCACTCATACTTCAGACCACTTCGGCATGTCAACGTAATATTCCCTCAGTTTTTGGTTTTCCCTGTTGCTGAATTATCAGATAGATATGCCATCAGTTGTGATAAGTGCAAGCAGTCCAACCTATTGCTACTTTTGGAGATCATCTCTTTTTCTGGTTTTCTAGTAGAGATCAGAACCTGAAAAAGTTTTATCAGAACCTAATTTCAAGTTCTTCAAATAAACATTTGAGTCGGATACATCTCTGTGTTTCAGCAGAGGAGCAACAGGACTCAGAAGTGTCAATTAATAAGACGTCATTGTTAGCTATCATTCATAATCCCAAAAGTCTGAGCCTTTGTGATTGTCATCATTTCCAGTTAACAATCATAATTGTCATTCTTGACCAGAGCACCACCAGTAAACTGGTGGAAGCCATTTTCACCTGTGAAGGAAAACTCACACATAGATCTGCACAACTGATTTATTGACATTTAATCAATGTCGTATTATGGCCATATACAATTTTTAAATCCTAGGGAGGCGCAACATTTGTGAAAAAAAGAAAAGTGTGTGTCAGAATGCCATTTTAATTCAAATACTGTGGGGCCTCCGAGTTCTCCTGGCCTCCATCATACTCTACAGACTTAAAGCAAAAGTCCACTTTTTGGGGAATGTAGCCAATTCTTCCAAAATCTCAATCTAAAACAAAAACATTGATACCTTTTCTTTCTCTTTGAGTTTTGTACGTTGCTAGATACCCGCCCCGTGCAAGCAGTTTTGCACGTGCAATGGAAGTGATAGGGAGACGCCTTTACTGCCGTCTCAAGCCTCTAAAACATCCAAAAATCTTCAAACCTTGGAAACAACACGGTCACGCTCTGAAAATGTAAATGAAAAATAATGAATGTGCAAGTAACCTGTTGTGGCACATTCACCACACTATGAAATAATATTATTTTTGCCATTTTAGGAGCATAACTGCGCTCACAATGACAATGTCTCCATATGGTGGTGAATATGTAAGGTCGCAACATTTAGATGGACCGAGGCTTCTCTCGATCACTTCCACTGAGCATGCAAAGCTGCTCGCACAGGGCCGGTATCTAACGAGCAGCTGAATGCACAGAGAAGGGAAAGGCATCTCTGTTTTTGTCTTACATTGAAATTTTGGATGAACCCCCTACATTCCCTAAAAGCTTAAAAATATATATATACAAATGTTTCTATCCGTAGGAGATCACTGCAAAGACCATACTATGATTATTTTAATTTGTTTTTCAGTGAAAATGAGAACAGTGATGTAAAAATGATCATTCTCGTTAATATCACAAATCATATCACAGTTGTGATATCTGCGTCAGTGTATTAGGGCACACTGGAAACCAAAACAAGCAACGGCGCCCAAGTTTGCAAAGTGTAGTCGTGTTTTCTCCCTTGATGGAAAAAACTCAAAAACTTTCTCATAAATTTGCAAGTTTTTTTTGACAAATATATGTTTTTTTTCTCTCAAATTTGGACTTAAAACTTGAAAATAAAACATTGTAGATATCAGTCCAAACAATTGCAATTAGAATTTTGTTCAAAATCACGCAGTCTTGCTCAGTATAATACAGTTGAGTGCAGCAGCCTTTCATTAGATAAAGTTTTTGTGAAATTTGCAATAATCTGAACTTGTTAAAACTGTGATTGACTTCTGTCAAGCATCCTTTACATCACATCACTAAGGAACTTTTCATTTAAAAAAATTCTATTCCAACACCAAAGCAAATATGTTTAATTGCTTTTTTGCAGTGCAAAAAGTGGAAAATAAAGTTTGTAGATGACAGTGTACAGCGAACAGTACCACCTGCAGGAATGTAAATCTGCTTCTCCAGCAAACAATTTTCACAAATAGGCCAGACATCCTAAAAGCCTCCGTGTTTAATTATCTCGTAACATTAAGCATGTGTGCAGCCACTTCTTCTAAACAGAACGCAGGCTGCAGAGTTTAGATCCCTGGCTCTAAATGTGAGGTGTTCCTGTCGGTCCGTCGCTGGTCGATGAATGTTCCAGCTGTGCTGAGTTGACTCAGTGTGATGAAGCGCAGACTGCCGCAGAAGATGCTCACTATCATTTAAATCCTCCTATCAACAGAGCCTGTTTCTCCATCACATTTTCTGTCTTCCTCTCCATCATTTCATCTTATCTTCTGCGAGTTCTGTCTGCCTCTCAGGCTGCCTCTCACACTCTCTATCACACACACACACACACACACTGGGCTGCTCTTTGATGCTGACAGCTGCTCGCCGTCTGTAATGTGTGTGTGTGTGAGCTCAGCACTATCACATCCGACTTGGCCCACTCTCGGTCCAGGTAAACGTCTCTCTCTGATGGGCAGAGTTGGAGGAATGAATGAACTCGCTGTTGTAACGTTCCCTCCACAGCATCACAGATGGTGAGAAACGTTCGGGTGAGCAGGCCGCCGCCGCCGCCGCCGCCTGCCCTTATCGCCACCATCCACACAGCGTGGGCGTATATGCAGTGATAATGACTGTCTGAAGCGAGGGCTGCTGCAGTGAGGCCAGTGTAAACTCAGTCCCTCAGAAAATAAACACATTAGAACGCTCACATATACACTCACACACCTCCTCTTATAACTGCCTCCCCCTCCCCTAAGGCCAAAGAAACCCCTGCCCCTATTGTATACACCCCCAGTATACCAGCTCCTTCCCTATCGCCCCCGGCCCCGAACACACAAACTCCAGTCTCCACATTGAAAACACTCGCTATTTTTGGCCATGCTTTAATTTCCCTCTGCGCACTGTAGCGATAGCAAATCCTAAGAAAATCCTCTGTAGTTTATGTGTTATTTCCAGGATGGGATGTATGGTTTTAATTTTCTCCTTTTCCTGTTCTCCCCTCCACGCCTCCCGTTCCTCTTTCAGACTCTGCTCGCATGTTGCTGCTGGATGCGTCCAGATTCTTAATAATATCACTGTGGAGTTTCACAGTTGCACACAACCTCTCTCTTAATAAAACTCTCACTTAATTATTGCCGAGTGTTGACAAAGCAACATTAGCGCTGCAGCGTCTGATTCAGATCTTGGAAACTGATCACACGGAGTGTTAGACAAACAGAGAATTAAGTGAAATGCAACACCGCTTGTTGAGTTATGAATGATTTCTTTTTTAAATAACCAAATGCTCTGAACGTACAAGTGCTTGTACAGGGTTACATCTTAAAGGCTTGTTTTTGTTGCGTCCAGACATCACCGCTCTGTACCGACCGATCCGCATGAGTTACTGTGGCAACGATGCTGGTGTCAGTACGTGCACTGGTGATGTAGCCGCACAGCGTGGAGGTTTGGTGAATGGAAAAACAGAGAAAGATCATTCCACTTTCCATTCACTTGTGCCGTCAAGTCACGGTGCCGAACTCCGCCGCCACGCCACACAGGCTCAGTGATGGAACAGACCGATGAGGATTACAGTGTTTCGTACTGCTGCCACGGCGAGCTTCCCTGAGCGGTGACTGGTGGCAGCATGTCGTCCTTGAGACATTTGATGATGCGATGATGAGAGGTGGCGTGCACATTTTTGAACGCTGCAAGACTTTTGTCAGCATCTGTGGCGTCCATCAACAAAAGACACTCTGATATTCAGTTTAAACAAGCGGCGCGTCCAGACTGAACTATGCATCTGTGCAAAGTAGATTGGAATCACGTTGCAAACCACGTCCAAATGTGGTTTGGATCTGAAAAGCAAAAAGTGGTTTTCTTTAGGGATGCACGATGTTATCTGCATGTTATCTGTTTCGGCTGATATTGGCTTTGAAATTGAATATCGGATATCGGCCAGCACGCTGATATTTGCCAATAGAAGTTAGTTACCGTAGATAATGGGCTGCTGTTTCCTTGAATGAACGCCTGAGTCGGCGCCATGTTTCCCACGTTCCCTGTGGACAGACGTCATGTTTACTGACTTTGTCCTGGTTGTGGGTTTTGTGCTGATTGTCTCAGGGAGAGCAGCATCCAGTTTGGAGCAGGATGGATCGACTTGTTTTGTTTAAAAGCTGCTGTCATGAATAATGTGACATGTTTTACATAAAATAAGTTAAGCTCATTTTTCTTCTTTTGCACAAAGAAGGAATATTACGTCATTTTTTCCTTGTTTTTATGTCTCCACTTGTGTGCATAATAATACTGTATGTGAAGTCCACTACAGAAGAGACTTGATGTATATATATTTATATATATATGTATGTGTGTGTGTGTGTGTGTGTGTGTGTGTGTGTATGGGTATATAGGTATATGTATCTATTATCATCCAAATGAGTTTTAAAATATTGGCATATCGGATATCAGCAAAAAAAAAAAAACAACGTTGTGCATCCCCAGTTTTCTTGGGGGTTTTGTTGTTCAGTCTTTCGAAAAATCAACCAAGATACAATCTGAATATGCTTAAAATGAGATCGGAGCCTGAACGAGGCCTCAGACACAGATGTGCATTTTATTGAATGACTGTGGCAGATCCAGGCCTCTCCTGTCAGCATGTGCAGACACATGGACTCGCACATGTAACACTAACATCTGTCTCTCAGGTGGGAGCCGCCGCCTTATGGGAGGCCTGCTTGCATCACTGCAGCAGGCGAGAGGCCGAGCACACACACACTCACACACACACACATCAGCAGCTGCGTAACGCTTTCACTCGAACTTGATCGAATTAATTAAAAAACTAGCAGGCTTCGTAGTTCAAATGTTTACCGCGGCTGCAGCTCCTTCCATCCGTGTCAGCCCTCCGTTTGTGATGTGTGGGAGCGGATTAGCACGTTGTGTATTTTGAATGTCGGGATGAAGTTTGTGTGTTTCTGTAAGGCTGGTGTGTGTGTGTGGTATTAGGGGCGCAGTGTGTTATTTGTGCTACGCTAACCCATTTTTGTAGACAGTGAATCTTTTCTACAGAGGTCATGAAGGTGCATTGTGGCCCCTCAGGCCTGGAATACGACACACACACACACACACACAAAAATCACAGTTTAAAAGCCATTCAGACATAATTAAACATCAGAAAGTTGTGATTAAGCCACTGAAGCGATAACACATTTGTATGTGTTTTTGAACCAAAGTGAAATAGAGAAGTGGACAGTTTGGACGCGTTTTCTAAACCATGGGTGGCGTCAACATATCAAGGTCAGAAATAATAAGTGGTGTGACTGTAGCTCCGACTTCATCCACCCTATAATCTACTTTGATGTGGACCTCAACCCCACCAGGATGTGATGTTTGTGTAGGATGCCTGCCTGGACGGCTAAGTATATGTACGATCCCGCTCGGTTGCGGCTCTCGTTGTGAGTGCTCGTGTGATGTTGACCGGCTTGGGGGACTGAAACAGGAAGTAGAACGGTGATTAGGAGGATCTGACATTTGCAAGAGGAACTTCCTGCGATAGGAGGCTTCCTCTGTGTCTGCGGGACCCACCAACTTATCTTCCCCTCTGCTCCCTATCTGGCAGTGACTTCTCTCACAGTCCTCCTCTGTCTCATTCACTGCTGCGTCTGTCACACAAACGCATTTCCAGATTAAAGGGTCAGTTCACATGAGGCACACAGAACTAGTTTATACTGTATTTATGGAATCCTGGTATTTCTCGAACCGGTAAGAGTTAAACTTACTAACGCTCTAAAGAGTCAGCTGAGAAATAAAAAATGAAGAATGTCTTCGCTGACTGTGATGAACACTGGCGGGCTCAGGGGCATTTGTTGTATACGGTGGGGCACCAGTGTCCAAAAAGCATCAGTAACATAACTGCATTTTGTCCACCAGAAGGGGACCTTACAGGGCACTTTATCAGGTTTTGTCCATGGAAAGGGCACATCTGGTTTTAATTTACAAGTTCATCTTAGTTTAGTGGTGTGTGAAACATTTACCATATCTGTTAGGGCCCAACTGCATTATCGGTTTGCAGATATTATCGGCCGATATTTGGATGCTTATATTTTCTCAGATATGCATCAATACTAAAGCTGCTTTTTAAAGCCAGAAATGCTTGGACTAGTGATTTAAAGTGTCGTTACTTAGTTTGTCAAGCAGAGGTCGGTCTGTTTTTTTAATAAATAATCAAAATCAGGCTTTAACGTCATAAAATGTAAGCATTTAACAAAATTACCAACTCCGTGTCTCCGGAGCAAACGTCCAAGAAATAAATTGAATAGGTCATAAATAAGAGGAAAACTTAATTCTACTTGAGTACAATTTCAAAAAACAACAATCCTAATAAATTAGAACACAGCTGGAAAAACAACAAGAATAAATGTTGGAAACAAAATTAAAATAAATAAATTCAAAATCAATAAATTAAAATGAACAGTATCCCTCCTCTCATTACAAATCTTTGTCACAAGTATTTGATCAGCACAGTTATTCTAAATTATTTACATATAATATTTGATATTGGAGCTTTCTTGCTTCCTAATATCAGCGTTGGCCCCGAAAATCCCATATCGCTCAGGCTCTAATATCTCTGACGTAAAATTAGGGCTGAAACTACAGATGAATACAAAATACCCAACTACCATAATACAAGCAAGACATTAAAGATGCTGCTGCTGGAGAAGGTCAATCAAAGAATTAAGAGCCACAAACGCAAATGCAGACAAAAAGATGTACACAGTAAACTGTACATAAAACAGTTTCAATCCTCAAATCTCACTCCTGCTCCAAACCCTAATTTAAATAGATTAATAACAGTGATACATTATTCTGTGATTGTGTCTTAATCTAACAAATACTCAAAATGTTTGCCAACAGATCTTTCTTTTTTTTTAATATACTGGAGACGTTGTTTTGTTTCTGAGGATGATGTGAAATTTCATCCAGCTGCTCTGCTGTCTCAAGTCTTTGTCCTGCACATAAATACATGCACAGTAAAAATCGTATTAGAAACCTGGTTACACATGTGCGTAGTCAGTGAGGCAGCTTTCTCCTGGAGAAATCTTGAATCCCAAGTCAGATTCCCCAGAAAACTGGCTTTGAGTGTGTGTGTTTGAAAATTCAAGCTTGTGCAGAGAGCTGCGTGTGAACGCTCCGAGTGTCCTCATTACTCTGAAACGACCGCAGAACATTTTTTCTTGGAACTACATTCAACCGAGAAAGTAGTCCCTGCTCACAGTTTTTATATTTTAACAAGTATGCCACAGTGTTTTCATTTCCCATGATGCTCCTGTGAGCTCTTTGAAAAAGGTGAAGTGAAATGAGACGTGAAAGACCGTTTCTTTCCAAAGTCAATGTCCTAGTTAGTCTTAATAAGAAACCTAACAAAGAATAGCAACTATAGAAACTGCTCAGTGTTTGTGACCTACTATGCCACTGTTTTTTAATTCCCATGATGCCCCTCCAACTTTCCTCCTTTACTTCTAAATAAAACTGCCAACTCGCAGCCTCACTCTCCTCCTCACTTTGGGATTACACTCGGTTACAACCCGTGCCTGCTGTGTGCTGTTGTCACTTGAGTGCAACGTCAGAAATCGGTCATAAGTTCGAGGTCTGCTCTTGTAGAAGCGGGATTGTTTCGCGAGCGCAGCAACACCTCATCGCTCTCCTGTGTGATGGAGATGTGAGTCATCCTGCAGTGCAACAGTTTGCATCTGAGCGAGTAGACAAGCGTTAGTCACAGTTAAAAGTATGACTGTGCGTGAAAGAGAAAGAGATAAAAAGGAGGAATGAATCTCTGTAGTGTGCTGCAGTATATGAGCGGTGCATCGTCATCTGCTCTCACTTTGCTGTGGAACTTTGTACATTTAGAGGGAAAAAAAACATTTCAGATTAATCAATCAATCTGCGTGTGTGTCTGTGTGTGTGTGTCTGTGTGTGTACGCCTGCTGTGTCTCAACATATGGCTTCAATCTCTGTCTCCTGTTGCGTCCCACCCCTCTTTTTACTCTTTACAGAGACTTGTGATCATTGAAGACAACTTTGTGGTTGAAAACAAGTCATTTCTAACTGGATTTCGTGTCAAGTTTTTCCTCTGGATATTTACTCAACAAAAAAATCAGATCTTAGGAGTGTGTGAGAGTCGTTAGTTTGCAAAGTAATCTAAATAAACACAAAACAAAAACAGTTACAGCTACTAAGAACAAGCATGAATTTGCAAAAGTTGTAACCAGCAGCAAAAAAAATGTTGGGATTGAAAATAATGTGTAATTGTTTGAATGTTAAATCCTTTTATTACTGTATATTTGAAAAGAAAGAAGAGAGAAAAATAAAAATTACTGTCTGCAATGATGCCTCCAACAGCAGTTGGGGGCGGGGCCAATGTTTGGCCAAGTTACATGAATTTGTTTAGAAGTTGTGCACCTTTTGCAAAATGTCACTCCCATTGCCTCACCCCCTTTTTAGCCAATAGGAATGAACACAAACACACACCTTCACACACACACACACACACACACACACACATACAATTGACCGACATGCCAAACTTCAGCCTCTTGGGGTAAAAACTTTTTTTGGACCAACCAACTGACAAAGCAACCTTATAGAGCTGCTGCTGGTTGCAGGTGAAAATATGGGATTAATTTACAGTTACTAGTTCAAATGTGGCTAAATCCTGATTTCTTTTCCAGTAAAAGCTCATTTTCTAGATTGTAACATTCACTCGGTTCCTCTGCATTTTATCTCTGCGCGGCCTCTTCGAATGACATATTTTGCCATCAGGACAAATTTCAGTGCAACACGAGAATAAGATGACGAGAAGCGTCTTTATGTCTAGTCAGGCCGCGTTTAAAATGCTTTGGATTGGTTCACCAATTTCAATTTGTGCCGCCTCTCATCTGCCAATCAAATTTTTTCACAATGCCTGCACACAGCCGACTCTGTTAAGGCGAGCGGCCGTGTCATCGGACAGCTAAGAGCCTTTCAGTGGTGAAAATTCAACATCTGCACAGTACAGCTTGTTTACCAACAATAAAAATGCTGTCGGCATCAAAATGCTCAATGTCACACCTGAGGAAACACATACAGGAAGTTCACGCGACCACAGTGAGTCATGTCAAAGTTTGAAATCTCAGTTTAAAACATTTTTTTAAGACATCAGAGAGTATTTAATTGTGATGTTCCACCATGTTGTTAAAAACTGAAATATTTACATTTTTAAAGCAACACTACTAAACTTTCTGTCAGTCTGTGGCTTTGAAAACAAAACTTAACGATGCGCCTTAATATGTCACACAAAACAGCAATTTTAGTCAAATCTGATCATATTTTTCAGAGAAAATGTCGTCTGGTTTTCCCTCTGATGTTCCACGACTGCTCTGCCTCAACTCTGTGATTCACGGAGGTTCCTGAAAGCATCATGTAGGCTGCCTGGTGACAGCTCAATAAAAATAAATAAAAGGCTGCAGGGAAACAGAGCAGTCGTAGGACATCAGAGGAAAAATCAGACGACAGTTTCTCTGAAAAATATGACCTGGTTTCACTAAAACTGCTGACATATTAACAAGCATCATTTAGTTTAGTTTTTTTTTAGTTTTTCGAAGCCACGGGTCCTGGTCAAAGTTACACAGAGTTGCTTTAATTAAATTTTTTTCAGGGTAATCTGCAAGTGTCCAGGTTATGATGTGTGTGTGTGTGTGTTGACTGATGAGCCAGTAAACATACCCAGCGTCTCACATATCGCTGCAGTTTATTGCTCTGTGTCTGATCTGGCAGGCCTCAGTTGTTTATTTGGCTTTCAGGTATCGAATGAAACCCACAGCTCTCTCTCACAGTCACGTGTGTGTCCCGTCGGTCCGTCCGTGCTGTAATAGCTTCATAGAGTCAATAAACAGTCGTGCATGAACTTATTCACACAAATACGCAACTCATTGTCCAGCACATATAGAAACTAATCTCTTGCTTCAGCTTTCCCACAGACACACACTCATAGTTTCAGCTTCCTCCTTCCGTCACTGCTCAATTTTACGTACATTCATGCAAACACAAAGCTGCTGCGCTCCCAAGCTTTGTGTCTGGTCAGCTCAGCCCAGAGGTCAAACACAAAGTGTCCTGTCTTCTGTCCCCTCAGCGTGTAATTCGGACCAGCAGCACCCAGGGACCACCAGAGGGTCGAGGCTGCGCGACCACCCAAACCAACATGTCATTCTCCCACAAACACACACACACACACACAGGACAAAATGCATTTCCTAGCCCCTTATCCTAACCCTCAACCTTAAAACCAAGTCGTAACCCTCAAAAAGCCCCTTAAAGCCTGTCAGGGGGAGAGGACCGGCCAAAATGTCCTCACTTTCCAAAAAGTGTCCTCACCTCCATGGTGTAAAACTCAAATGACTAAAAATTGGTTCTCACAAAGATAGCTGTACAAGGGCACACACACACACACACACACACACACACACACGGCGCCTTGAAATAAACTGCAGGATGGAATTGCCGTTAGTGATGTCATCGTAGCCAGGAAGCCCTTGAAATTTTCTCCAGCAATTTTACAAACACCCCGACATGTTAGTGACATTAAGGGGTTTTTGGTTTTTTTATTGTTGTTCATTTATCTATTTATTTCTTTTTTTCTGCAAACTTCCTCCCTCTCCATGTCATCCTCAGGCTCTGCTAAGACATGTCAGTGTTAGAGTGGATACCAGATGCCAGGCAGGGGAAATGTGTCATACCCTTGCCTCTTTGTGGGTGTTTGTCGTGTTAGAGGAGGACAAAACAAGTGACACAAAGAGGATGGCACCTCGAGACAATATATACAAGGGTCCTCGGGGCCTAACAGACACGAAAAATCAAATATGTGTGGTGTTAATATCTGATAGTTAGCGCTCCAGGCTAAACGGCATAAAAGACATTGAGGTCAATGGGTTGCCAGCTGTCTCTAGAGCAAAGCAGTTGTGTGGCTATTTTCACCGTCTCCTCCTCTGTGGACTGTTGTAGCCACTGGAGCATTTCTCTTCATCATCACAGAGGGAACACAATCAGTGAACCTACTTTCTGCCTTCCTCTTTGTATTTTTCAAGCATTATTTATTTTATTTTATTTTATTGAGACATTTACAACCAAAGAGGAATTTTTTATTCAGATCAGGTATATAACTCTAAAGATGAACTGAGACTTCTACCAGGAATAAAACCCTTTTGTTGCAATAAAATAATTATAAATAATTATTCATTACAATCAGCAATTAAGTATCAAATATGTACTGCATTTTCCCAATTGTTAAATCAAACTCTTAACTATTTTTGAAAAAACCTACTGACATTAGCTATTATACTCACATTTTAACATTGCTCAGATAAGCTTGCTTATAGTATTGGACGACATCATCATTTTACATCTTCATTACATGCTACAGTTAATCACACTATATGATGCTGGTTCTACTGGCTTCACAGCAATTACTTGGATTAATGTAAGGCTAATGGTTTATATGAAGAGACAGCAATATGGTTCTTTGGTCTGAGGGTTGAAACTCTAATAGTTTCATTCCCTTATACCAAAAGCAGCAAAATGAGGCACATCTTGTTCTTGAGTATATCAAGGTCAGTACAGCAACAGTTATTTTTAATGCATGATTGAGGGGGCTCTGTATTTGCAGAAAGGAAATGTAATATTAATTTTGTTGTCATTACCTTATAGTGAGTAATTTATATAAAAATAGGTGAGATGTCCTCTTTTACAAACTTGATTTTTCTACAGCAACCTGGCACGGACAGAAAACACCAGCTCAAAATGTTGCCTTTTTGCTTTTTTTTTTGTAAGTTTTGCAGACACCATAAACTTTCCCATTTGCTTGGAAGGACAGAGTAAGTAGAGGGATAGTTCATCTATTGATTGCAGTCTTAGTTCTCACTGTTGCTGCTAATAAATCCTACACAATGAACCTTTAAGTTTTAAATTATTTAAATATCCAAAAATTCTATAAATTTTGTTTTTGTTTTGTTTTTTGTAAATTATGTTTTTCGCTGTAGTAGGCCTATTACATTATTCACTGGCTACACATGATGTCTTTTTTGCTTATGTTCCAACAATTTTACACCTCTCTTTCCCGCTCTCTCTGTCTCTCCATCCATCTGTATCTGTCGCTCTCGCTGTTGTGAATGTTAGTTGACAATGCCTGCACTCAGCACACCCCAAATAAAGTGTGTAGTGACAGAAACATTAACACAAGCCACTGAGCACCTCTGTGATTTTAGTGAGAGCATATCTGTGAGCAGGGCCCGCAGGAGTAAAAGGATATATCTGAACTTTCAGCGGCTGCTGGTTGGGTGGAGGATTGTGACAGTCAACATCAAAACAGTAAAAGTAAAGCTGTGATTTATTGAATGTGCTGCTTGTGTCTCCTTTCATGTTTGCCAGCGATACATTATATGACTTTCCTCCTGCTTTCAAAAACATGGCGATGCGGATGAATTAAACATGTTAAGCAGGAACAGGTCTTTCTCTGAAAGCCTTACCCTTTTCATGATAACCCCTTTTTAGACATTCAGTGGACTTATCACAGCGTATAAATAGGACAGAATTCATTATTCAGGGGAGGTTTCAGTGAAAAATTAATAGTTGTCCCCGGAGGAGGGTCTGTGGCGCTCCGGAAAAGGAAAACCTTTAAAGTGTACATGCACAGGGGGATCTGGAGAGACTCTGCCCCTCATACTAAAACCTTTACCATGCTACACTACACTGATATTACAAATATAAGTTTGCTCAGCACTAATGACTGTGACTAATACCGTATACAGCTTGCATTCATGCCTAAGCTGTCCTCAAAATATTTGCAGATGGGGAGGGAAGAGAAAACAGAGAAGGGATGGCATGAGTGCATGTCTGCTCCTGACACTGAGACCTCATACAGATTACACATTTTCAGGATTGCCTAGTGTGACAAAAAAGCGGGACTTGAGCTGTTGACATCTCAAGAGAGAGACTCCTTTTTGGGGGAGGCTGCAGTGAATGAAACCACTTACAAAAACCTCACAGTACTCTAAACGCACACCTTTGAAAAACACAACACAAACTATGCAGCAGGTCCTCTTCTCCGCTCTGTCATATAAGAGATTACGATTTTGAGCATACCCAGATCACTCATGCACCGGAATCACACCGCCGCCGGTGCTGAGAGGTTTGCAGCCTGCCAGTTATCCGCTGAAAGATGGGCTTCACGATGCCTTTGTATCCACTTCCTATCTGCCCGGCCATGGAGGCAATAACAGTAATGTATGGCTAAGGGAAAACAGAGCTAATCATCAATGACTGCAAGATATATAGCATATGCAGTGGCACCTTGTTTATTACCCTCTCCTCTCCTCCTGCTGAATCCTTCGGCTACGCAGACAGGCTGCCAGATCCAAGAGCTTCTCCAATGTTAATTTTATTCATTCTTGTTTTCCATAATAATTGGGGGCAATGGGTCAGTGTGATGAATTTGCTTGTTACATGCCACAGGATGTAGCACAGTGGTGGCTGCTGTACAGTTTGTCTCTTCCGTCTCTCGTCCGTCATGTGAAGCAGAGGCCTTGTTCCTTTATTAGCCATTCTCCAAAATCACCCAGTGAATGCAGCAGCTCTTCAATGCAACAGGTGTGATTTTCCGAGGACCCGTTTATGCTTCAAATCAGCTTCTAATTTGATTTCAAAAGGAAAGCTAAGAGTGCCATAAGTGACATTAACATTTTTAGATCAAAGTCATTCCCTAAAAATCATGAATGTTTAGATAGAATTCCAGCTGGAATAATCCTGTCTTCTTGCAAATGTCAGACAGCTTTGTCAGGTCCCACTTAGTCTATTCTCTTTTCTTTCCTAATGCCTCTAAAATATTTCTTCTTTTTTTTTCATGCCGAGCCTTTTATTTCCAGTTACTAGACCCTGCATTATCTACACAATATGGAAATGTTCCGACACAATCAGTGTGCAGTGCATTTTAAGGTGGAATCGCATTTTTTTAATCTTATAAATATGCATTTATGTATTGCTTCCTTGTCGCTGACAGCACACCTGCAGTATACCACAGCTTCGTCCAACGTTTTTCACAAGTACAGACTCACAAATAACAGGCTGAACGGCTGCCTGTGTATGAGATTTTAAACAGAGAGAAAGAGAGTTTATTTTGTGTGGTTGTGAATCTACATGAGCATGTCTTGTGTTTCCGCCCCCCATAGGAACCCAGTGCCTCCTCCTCTGTTTGTCACTGTGGTGATGAGCGCTGATTGCAGATTGTTATGGTGTTTGCACCTCTCATCTATCTGGCCCATGCTGGGTATTTGGCCAGGCCTGATTGTGTTGATGGTGACACCGGCATCTTGTCCTCAGGAGGGGAGGCCCAATAGTAGTCCAGACATAATGAAGGAGATGTAATCAACCAGTGTCACAGGCAAAAAGTCAAGTGTCAAGACGAAAGCTGTTTCTGTGTTCTTACTACCCAACTGTGCTCTCTGCTGATGGAAATCACACAACTGTGGTTGTTGATGTCAGGCTTGCTTTGTTGTAAACATTTTATACTGAGGCTATATGACAATTTAAGGCCCGTGTTTTTCCTCCCCCTGACAACAAAGGTGACTTCTAGATAAAAGAATTTACATTAAATTAAGCCCGTACATTGTGCTGGTGTTGTATATTCTCAGTGGAGAATTGGTGCTTCACCCTGCAACGTACTTTAATCAATGTTAACAAAAATAAAGAAGCAAGCGCTTGGCACCAGGTTTTTCAAGAGATCCTTTCTCTCTTTGTGCACTTTGTCCTCTCCCTGTGCTTTGTCGTTTGTTTTGGTGTTCTAATCTCAGCCAAGTCAATAATATTCTTTGTTGTCTGAAATTGTGTGTCGGGAACAAAAAGGCCTCCTCCTTTTGTTGAAAGTACCTGTCTGTGACTTTTCACTCTCTCTTAGACTCCCAGATAAAATAATCATTAGATGTTGTTTTCTGCCTGCAATTACTTTCGGTTACAATGGGTCAAACACTAGGAAAGCAAAAGGGGTCGGGAGTAGACAAGGCTAGATGGATTACAGGCGAGGAACTGTATAAGGTCCCACAAGTGCTGATAAATCCGAATGTGGCTTGGAGACTCACCGTGTTTCAGCTGGTCTTAGTAAATGCATCCAAAGTAATTAGTCTAGAGTATATTTGGACAACCTGGCTCCTTTTATCTGCATCACACTGTCTTCTTTTAAAAGGCCATTCATTGCATGAGGCAAGATTTGTTTTTAAAAAGTAGAAAAAAAGAGAGATGTAATGGCCTTTTTTATTTCTTTTATCTCACTTTGTATCTCTGTTACAGAGGGTTGCACTGAAATGTATGTTCCTGTGGAAAAATCCACTACACCGTTATTGTACATAACTCATTATTATGCACTGGCATGCAGTTCTTTCTCCACACAAAATATAGAGCATAAAAATACTTCTATTATTTTATTCCACGTTTTGTAATAAAGTCTTGTTACTTAAATTACACAGCAGTTGTCGACCCCAGCATGGCTCCTTATAGATCTTAATACATGTCAGCCTCAAACATGGCTCCACTGACCTCTGCAGCACAGTTGATCGCTTGCCTTCCAAAGTGCGGGCCAAGTTTTTATTGCTACAATAGAATGTTTACTTCCTCCCCCTCCACGCCCTTGTCGGCAGTGACAATGACAGCTCTTATTGCCTGCACTAAGGGATTATACTGTACCTCCTCCTGATAAAAGTAAGCAAACCAAATAGCGTTTGAGCCTGACGTGCAGAGAAAAGTTCATTTTTAGTCTCATTGCCATAGAGACAGGCTTTTTCCGGGGAAGTCACAGACCTTGCCTCTGCACCTGCATATTCTTATTTCATTGTTGAGACAATAATTTAAAAGAAGGTATATGTATATATTCAGAAGTACTGCATGTAGTTTTAATTCCTTCAGAAGCCAGACTCTCACGAGCTTCGCTGTATCTTGAATAGACCATGAATTCATATATGAGGTCACAGCATCAACACTATGAATCAGTCATAAGTGTGCACCACAAATATGAGCCCCAAGACAGCAGGAAGGATGGTGGAATGCGTCAAACATTTAAGCATGCTGTCTCGTATTTGTAATTCTGATGATTGCCGGAGCTGTGATCAAAGTAATGGCATCTCTCTTTTCAGTGCAACACCAAAGGGTTTTAATAGCGCTATTATTATTAATGACCATCCATTTGCTTATCCAGATTGTACAATTGGAGTGAGTGTCAGGCCGAGTGAAGTGATAAAGTCTTGGTAATTACAAACCCAATTATTTCTAGGGAGATTCTATTTGTTTGAAAAAATCTTCCACACTCTTGTGTTTCGGTTTTTGTCTCTCTCTAGAAACAAGATACTTGCTCATATACCCTCTCCGTTTCCTTTTCTCTCACTCTCAGGTTCGTCTCATCTCCCATTCACACAAGAACACATAATATGATAATGATTATACTTTTGCACTCCTGATGGCTCTGGTAGGAAGGTTCTATAACCCTTGATGAAAGCCAAACTCTCCATTTTAAGCATCTTGTGCAGCCAAATTTAAGCCTCTTTGCATTTTTCTTTTGTTTTCTGGGACTATTAAACCCGTTGAGCCCAAATTAATTGATGCTGGAAGGAACAGAGCTGTAGGTGATAATGCTTTGGGTTTATTTTCTTGGCACAGTTATATTCTGACATATTCATGAACTTTTGAACTTTTGTAAATGTTGTGTGAGTAGAAAAATCTTCTGAGGTTTTGAGGTTTTTACAGAGAATGCTAGAAAAGAAAACAAAGACGCTATACAGTGACAGCCCATGTATTACAACAACAATAACAACAACAACAAAAAACCTGTGTGAAACAGATTTAAAAAGAAAAAGAAAGTTTAACAGTGGGGATCAAACTGCACATATCTAACACATGAAACAAACAAAGACGATCCAAAGATGGCCATAACCATGCATGTTTACGTGGAGGCAGCCTGTAAGACGTGACAAAGCTTTCATTTGACAATACTGTTTGATGCATAAATGTTTCAGGCAAAAAACTGAAAAGAATGTTCCAATTAACACTGTAGAACGAGTCAGGAGCCTAGTCCACCTTCCTGAAGGCTGTTTGAGGAATTTAATGTCCTAGATGCATGCAATTATCCTTTTAATTAGCAATAATGAGTTTGTGCATGCTGAAATAATAAGTTGAATCGTGATGTGTGCAGACCTTAATGTGAAGCTCATCAAGATGTAACTAGCTCTGTCAGTAAATATCATCAACTGTCATGTTAAATATATCATACTATTGTGCTGAAAAGCCCCGATCAGCCAGCTTATATGAATCCTTGCTGTGTGCGTGTGTTTCTGCCTGTCAGAACATTAATTTGCATTAGTGAATTTCACAGCCATCATGGAGAGAACCTAGTGAGATTGAATGCATACCAATGTAATAAAAAGGTAAAATATAATACGTAGACAAAAAATGTCAACATTCCAGACATCTGGTTGATAAGGTAGCACTTCAACAACCTCTTGGGATTGAGTCTAGCGCTGTTTATCACAGCTAAATCAAATCATTATGACATTACCTTGATGCCAAAATGTGACCAATTATCTTTATATTACCGACTGTGTACAGTAACTTCGCCATTAGCATGCAGCAGCATGGGCCAAAACATTTGAATTACTGCTTATTATTTCAGCATCACAACCTCTATTAATATTCTAGACAAGAATGGCTGTACACACAACAAATGTGACCAGAATTATCCTACAGTACATTCAGCACTGTTGTAGGAAATTGTAGTGGGAACACTTGGGTGCCATGTGCAGCTGTTATCATTTTAAATTAGACCATTAATTTTTGTCCGTTATTATTCGGTATCAAAGCTGTACTTCAAAGAGCATTATTATCGATGAATCATCTGCACTGCAGCTGATTGGAATATTAGAAAATGTGTTTGAACAAGGGGCGGACACGACAGGTGGAAGATGTGCAACATAATGCAATTCAAGACAATAGACTCGCAATTTGGGTGGTTTTAGAAGGCTTTTATATGGTGGACTTATGTCTGTTGTGCTTGAATGCATTAATTAGAAAGATGTTAATGTGACAGTGGTGCTCAGGTTAGTCTTTTTTTTCCCCTGCTTACAAACATAACTTTTTTTTTTACAACATGTCAAAATATTTTGTAGGGGTATAATTGAATTGGATTGCAAAGTTGAGATAATCAGATCCTTACATTTCTAAACTGAAAGATTATATGAACAAGCATTACAAAGAAGCATTGCATAGCCTAGTCTTGTGCAGCTAATTTGAATTTAAAATATCTGTCTACTTATATAGTGTGAAAAAAAAATCTGGTAATCCTTTGCATGTCTTGCATACCTCTTTCTTACTCATGACCGATGTTTATATAAGCTGAAATGTTTGACCGCACCACTGGAAGGTCAGCTGAAGGTGGATGCAGCAGTGTTCGATCTCTGGCTGGCCAAAGGATGTGTTGATGTTGCAGAACAACATTGCTGTAGGCTACCACTGGTATTGACCTTGTGTATGACCATAAAATCTACTAGAAACCAAGAACTGTGGCTTTGCAGGGTGTCTAGCAATACACAGGATCATGGATAATAGATTACCTCATGACAGAGCAGTCAAATTAGCCTGCAGGCTGTTTTAAATTTGAACATGAATTGAATATCACTTAACTTCTAGAGTTTGGGGGAAAACTTGTATAAAATGTTAAATAAACTCAACATAGTAGCTAAATAGATATCACATTTCTGTTTCAACCACATCACATCAGAAGAATTATCTCAAATCAGAACAGTGGTCTGATCCCAGTCAGGCTGTCTATTAAACCCAATTGTTTGCTATTATCCCCACTTGTCTGCCATTCAAATTTCCTTGAAGGAAAGTAGAAAAGAATGTGCTCAGCATCAGGGGATCCTTAGCTCAGTGATGTGTGATTCCTCCCGAAAGCTCCGCAGGGTACAGTTGTTTCCCCTGAATACAAAAGACAGCGGCATCACAAGCAGGCTGCGGCATACCTCGAGCTGACGAAAGCAGCCAGAGCTGTCAGCGACATCACTCACGCCGTGCTCCCATCCTCCCAAACCCGCCACCACCTATCCAAACTATCCCACTGGAATAGAAAATAGTACAGGCCCATGTCTTATGGAAAGGCTATGTGAAATATTGCATACACAATTCCGAGGCACTGAAGGCTCTTGACACAGAACTGCTGCGAGTTCAGGCTGTGTGAAGTCACGGAGCCACAGTCTACCTTTCATTCGCAAAGTATGCTACTTTGAAGACAGCTTCACCTTTGGCTGCACTGATCATTTAAAGTTGAGGTGGAGGAAGGAAATCTGGAAGAGATACACGTATGTGTGCGTTTCTGCTAGGACCAGGGACTTTTATTTGTGTCCGGGTGCACGCTTTTGGAATAAGAATTTCATGCTAACAGCATTATCTCATCAAAAATGGCAGTACCCTGAAAAGACATTACCAACAGCAGAAAACCCTCAGAGAGAGATTGAGTCAGGGCTTGGTCAAGACTTGGCTCAGCCCTATTGTGCATGCTCAGAGAATGAGAAAGCAGCATCCATTTTTGCCTTAATGAAGTTAGTGACCCTCTGAAAGGTGACACATTTACCACCCAGGGGATTTATACACTCCTGCTCCAAGGCTCCAGTTCAATATGGAGAGGACAGATTTGACTCCACGTGAGTACTCCAAATATATCCTCACAATTTATACCAGGCGATTCATTTTCAGACACTGCTCTCATAATTAAAGTTGACGCTGTGCTATTCAATCTGCCGTGGCACAGGAATATAAAAAAAAAGTGAATGCACTGGGCCATTATACGACAATCTAGATAGTTTTGGGAGGTCGGACTTGTATTATTTATTTTCATTTTGTAGAAAGTCGTAAAACAGCAAACAAGGTGGCAAGCGGATTTGCAGATTTCTGAGGAACTGAATAACATGCATGCAGAACTTGTGTGCATGAATTAGTTGTCCCTGTGTAGTTGGGTCTAAGGCTGCTTAATTATTTATAGCATTCTTACTTATGCAAATATACTAAATAATTTCTACATGACAGCTTGAAGCTGAAGCCAGAGGACAGATGTGATGTTTAAATGTGGACCCTTCTTTCCTCTGCATGGCCTAGGAAACATAACACTGCAGGCTCCTGGTTGCCTTGGTGCACACTGTTTTACATTCTAATTATCTGGCTTGACAGGCTTTATTGCTGAGACTCAATGCTGAGGCCTCATCCCAGACTCATTTCACATGTGATGTCAGTGCCGGGATAATGAGATAAGATAGTTTGAGTGCTTAGCCTTGTCCAGTCACCTCCTCATTCCGTTTTCACTTTTTTTCTTCCCTTCTTTGCATGAAACCCGAAGGCTGCCACAATTAGCCACACTTATTAATTGTACCTGAATATGCTAAAGATGTTCACAGGATCCTGGTATAGCTATATTCTTTCTTCTTGTTTTCTTATTTGACCGGATTTGTTTTGTATTGTGAAAGATCAAAAGGGGTTTAAGACGTGCCACAGTGACAGTGATTAAAATAAACAGCGCTTTGTTAAGATGTTCATTAAATATTTAATACAGTAAGCCAATCCGAGACACAAATGGCAAGACATTTTTTTTTCTAACTCTAATTAAGCTACAGGGAATTCCTTGCATATTGTAGGTAAACAGACAGAGTCATGGGAATACCAATGGAAATTAAATGCTCTGCTGGTGTTTTTCTCATTACAAGATGAAATGAAACATTTATCATTGACTTTCATTTTACTAAAAGGCTGACATTTTGTGGGTCAACCGCTGATAAGGCGACAACTTTCTTATATTTACATTATTATTCATGAGTTCACTCAGTGACTTCACGGCACCTCAATAAAATCATTGCATTCCAGCTGCACTCTCTGTTTCTTCTGACCCGTTGGAATAACTCTGTTGTTTTCTCTTGTCTCTTTTTCTGCAGCCATCGAGGTGAACCTGCAGAAAGCCTTGGCTGAGGCCTCTGAGACCTGCACCCAGGAGTGTCTGATACTGGGCCACTCCGACAGCTGCTGGATGCCCCCAGCCCTGGCCCACTTCCAGGGCTCTGGAAGCAACAGCCCCACCTCCACCCCTGCCACCACCACCATCACAGGTACAATGCCCTCTTTTGGCTTCCAGCAAAGCTTTGCCCGGGCAGCCAAAGCTAACAATGCCAGCATGGGTGTCATGGATGGTCGCCATACCCTGGGCAGGTCTGTGCCCAAAAAAGATGAATTGGACAAGGGGATCAACCGGCCGCAGTTCTACAACACCCTGGATAGACACTGCAGTAAGAAGGAGGATCCCGTCAAGGTCATCCCCCTGGCGAGCTTCTCCCCTGGGCAGCAGACCACTGGTGGGGGTAGCGGATCTTTCTTACATGAGCACCAGCTGTAAGAGTGAAGAACAGCCCTGACTTACATACATGTGACTCTGTCCATAGATGGCTTTTTGACTTTATGATCAATATGTACGCCCATGTGTGGAGGTATGCATAGTTTGAATAACTTTGACCAGCTCCAGCTCAGTTCCACTAATGGAGACATCTGAGAGTGGATTCAATCATGATTATGTTATTCAGACAAAATCATTTAAGATCAGTCTGACAGCTGAGGCATTTGAAAAGACATGTAAGTCTTGACATAGCAGGCCCATGTATTATAAATAAAGGTAGTCTGATACCAAAGTAGTTCCATCACAGAAAAAAAGAACTTTTGCTTTCAGTTTGGTGATGTTTGCTTAGTGAAAGGGCAATGTTCGCTTTAAAGTTACTCGAGCCCAGCTTTGTGGAACTGTGTCCTAAAAGACCATTTCCTCATGCAGAAAAAAAAAGAAAACATGCAATTATAGTACTTTTTGTTCAGTGAGCTAAATTGGGCTAAATGTTAATTATGAGCTCTGGGTGGATGGTGTTTCTGTTTGAGTTCTAGTGAAGTATTGCTCTGTATAAAGCGCAGCACAAACTCCTTTGGTGGTGGAATATATTTCTTTTGTCTTGCCTGAACGTGTTTCAGAAGTCTATTTTGGTCAGGGGACTGCAGAAGGATGAGAAAAAAAAGTCTATGGAGCATAACTAGGCCAATAGTAGACTACACCCATATTTTTTTACATTCCACATTTTCACCAAGAACCAGTACACAAATTCTAACATAGAAAAACCTCACAAACTCCACAATACACACACACACACACACACACGCACACACTCAAGATGTTTCCCATATGGTTGTTGCTCCATCTCTGCCAACTCTATTAAGAATATTTTCACTAAGTATCTCAGTAGTTTAGCCTTGAAAGGTGCAGACAGATGCGCTTTGGTAACACACCCTTTGTTTCGTTCCCTTTGTTTCTGTTTTTCACATTTTGCTGCTCAGAAACACTCACATGACAACAGCTATGAAGCCAATTATGAAATTCTCAGTCTAATTACTTTGATGTGTGATCTCAGTAGTTATCTTCGTTGTGGTTAGGAGGTCTGGAATGGTTCTCTCAACTAGCCAGAAACATGCTCTGCCTGTGCAGAGGCAATGAAAAGGTGACTCAGAAATAGCAGCTTTAGATGCTCCCTCTCTCCCCATTATGTCATTAATAACACCTATTGTTCATGCTATTAATTACTCTTGTGTGTTTTCATACAGCTCGCTTTGGCTGCAAAGTTTCTGTTACCAGTTTTACTGATTTGCCAGGGTGCAAGAATTTCTTCAGCACCCTCAGTCCAACTAAATTATTGATTGTTATTTTTGCAGTTATCTTAAGAAA
>JAQLOL010000026.1:14401943-14417850 GCA_029783665.1 Naso thynnoides | reverse complement strand
AGTTAAGCCAAAAAAAAGTTTAGTTTCACTTTAAATATAAACGAAGCATTTAAAAATAATCACATAATAAATAAAATGTGGGTCAGTAACATAAGTTACCGGTGCCATAGTGGCACTGGCTTTTGGTGTCCAACCCTAAGTGCAACAATACTGTGTAACGTTAACAAACCAGGTATTCAGTTGTTTTTTGGGAAAAAACAAAAAAAGCAAAAACAAAACAAAAATCCCATCCAAGAATAAATATGAATATTTCTACAAATCTGTGCAAAGACGGCAAGGCTTAAGCTATACTGCTGTGCCAGAGAACTCAGCATATCTCTGCACTTCACTACTGTATGTCACATCTTCCTCTCTCTTTACCTTTAACTGTGTGTGTTTGTGTCTCACTGTCTTGAGATTAACAAATGCATGAGCATCATCGAGATGAACGGAGAAAACCAGATTGGCAGAGACACAGTGAAGGGGAAGGCGTGCACAGTGGGTTACAGTGGAGTTACATCATTGTTTGAAAGCACCAAGGCATTTTCCTTGGCCCAAATTAATGTTATTGTTATTTAACTGACAGGCACCATCAGTAGAATGTCACATTATGAAACTTTATCTGAGGGCACTTTTGCGTATTGAAGTTGCACAATGGTCCAACCTCTAGAGAATAACCTGCAGTCAGTGCTGCAGTGGAATGCTCCAAACATCATATACAAACATAAAATGTGCTATGGCTGAAAAAATCTATTTGCATAAAATCTTCAGTTTTAATCAATGTTGATAATTACAGAAAATTTATAATTACCTGTATTCAATCATTTCAACTGAAAAACATGTTAAATTAATTGTACTTTGAGTTTTATTGAATCTATAATGCATACTTCTAATCCATTATAATGTGCGTTTGCCAATGTATAATCATCTTTATAATTTTTTTTTTAAATAATAGTGTAATAGTTATAACATTCCAACATATCAGTTGACATTCAACAATGTTACTGTTTCATCTAACCCTGACTGTAACCCTTACCCTACTATGTTAACCATTTCATTCATCTTTGTGTTGCAACACGGCTCGATGGGGAAAAGGGAGACAATGTCGAACCTGTTGGAATAAGGTATGAGGGCAAAAGTCATTTATTAGTTAAGAGCTCAGGCAATGGACAACAAAAGAAAGTGAGGCAAAACTACGACCGAGAAGGGCTGACTGGTGCTTGTGACATCAAAGACACAAATATAACATAAAGGGACTTTATAGATTATAAAAACTGACTGACTTAGAGATAAGACATACGTGAGAATAAAGCCCCACCAACTGCTCTATTAAGTGTCGAAAAACAAAAAATGGCACTCTGTTGTTACTTCTTTACATTCTCTCATGTTGAGAGACCTTTATTTAACTTTTGAGATTTTAGGGTTTGTTTGTGCTTCCTTGTGTGTCTGTTTATCCCCTGCTCTGCCATCATTATCTGTGAAAAAGTGACAGCTGCTGTCAGTTGTAATATTAGTCTACTGCTCTGTGGTCTACGTAGCATAAAAACCTCCGCCGCTGTCCTGTCAGAGAATAGTCCTGTCAAGCAGCATCCACATAGTTGAAAGGCAGCTGTTCGACACGAGGTACGGACCCATCCGAGGACCTCTTTCTCCTCTGTCGGTTTTATGATGTTGCACTTTCTAGTTGATGGCATTCGTATTCATCGTACTGCTATACTGTTGGAAAGAAAGTGAAACCTATCAGCTCCACTGCTGTGGCGGAGCGGAGGAACATGCATCTTGTACAGCTGAGAGGTCAGTCCGGCTCTCGCAGGGGAGGTTCAAGCTGCAGAGTTAAAATTTGTCGTATTTTGTCAGTATTTTGCTGCAAAAAAAGTCGCCTGCTAATGTGTCGGATGGCTCCTGAAATTTACATACCAAATAAAAAACTATCCACATTAGGGGCTTGGTGATAGTTTGGCCACCGTAGGCCATCAGCTGTCAATTGCTGATTTATTTGTGCGAGTGTGTGCTGCTCTGATTGTCAACATGCACACAAAGCCTCACTCCACAGACAGTCTGCCGACGTAAAAGCATTTATTTTGATCGTCGAGCCACATGTCACTTTGTAACCTCATTGAGAAAACAGCAATGACAACAACGATGAATTAAATGATCCATGGTGGGCTTTTTTAATTTAATTTGATGAAATCGAAGTTTAGTGAAGTAGGTCCGCCCTCACTGGATGCATGCACGCTCCCACAGACGGAGATACACTTCCTGTCAGGCCAGTGGTTGCTCCTCAACTTCTTTCTAATCACTGTTAGAAAGCTACAGAATCTGAACGTTCCCATTTTTGCCACTTACAGATTATTTATTGAGTCATATTTTTGAGGAGGCATACTATTAATTTCACAAAATAAAATGTCAAAAACTAGACAACAGCAAACCATGTGGCGATGGGTGTCAGTATATTCCTTCAGTCGCCCAGCCCCAACCTGCATTTGGTGCTCGGGTGTTTTCTCAGGGGAAATTTTGGAGCCTGCCCCAAACCTCACCCCCTTTTCCACAGGAAATTCTGTCCTTGAGTTGTTATTACCAAATATATCTGTCAACTGATAAGCATTTGACAATTCTGTGTCCATTTTGCATCATCTTGTTATCGTATCAGTTGCTCCTCACAGCACATAATCCGCAGTGTTCTGGAGCCCTGACCATGATATCAACATCCTGTCAGAAGAAATCGCCTCTAATATAAAATCTTATTTGACTCCCTGCTAGCAGTGAGATTAATCTGTGGCAGTAATGTGCTGTTCTTGAGGAAATCCCATGTACAACCAAATCCATGACCTCCATTTAAACATATGGCATTTCTATGCATTGCAGGATACGTGTATGTACTGTAAATAGATGTGTTTCTATGCACACTTAAGTTTAAATGTGTGTTAAATACCCAGGCAATATGGGTCAAAATGGGTAACAGCCTCTTAAGCCGTGAGCTGGGCTAATGCATGGTCAGTGGGATTCTATGGACAACTGATTCTCTGTGTTTAAAGCACGCACTGTACTCACAATAACACAGATGTTTTACAGGGCGGGCTTGATTGTAACCCGAACAACAGCTTTATTCTTACTAGTTACAGCACTGGACACTCTTTCCACCATTTTCAGGAGAATTATTTTAATTGTAGAACATTCTTCAAGGAGGGTCCTCTGAAATAATTGTCTCAGAATTTAAATTTATAGAATGAGTGCCTGATTACAAAATTCTCTCCAGGAAACATTCTGATAAATGAGAAAACCAGTATACACCTGTCAAATAAGGTTGTCTCATTTCCAAATATGAAGGTAGGTCATTTCAAAGCCATTTCCTCACTGCATACATGACAACACAAAAAGCAAGGGACACTGATGTTCTTTTTTGTAACTATGGCAACAGGAGTGGACATGTGATATTCTCAGTGGCTGATGTACTGCACCCCCCTGTGATGCCGAGCTGTGAGGCTGAGCTAGCTGGCTACATGCTAGTTTTTGAAAACTTTGACAGACACGTGATCTGTCCTTATTTCTGTGCTTCCTGGTCTTTTCTCCAAAGTTCCACCCTGATTTATGTAAACCATCTATCTACCAAATTTCAGCTTTTCATGAGCTCAGAAGAAGAAGAAAGCTTGCTTTCAGCTCCGCGACAGTTTGTTTTTCAGTTTGTTGACTGTATTTTCAAGTTTTTGTAGACCACATATAGTGTGGAAATGCACAAGAACAAGTGCTGCATCACAAAGCAGGCAGTACAGCAGGGCCCCGGCAAGGGCTGAAACAATTCCTCTAGTGAATCGAGTAACTTGATAACTACAATGTCTCAAGGTTTCGTTTAATCAAGGACTAGAAGCACTACACAGTATAGAGCTGTAAAGTGCACGCTTGTATAGTCCTGTATGGCAATGTTGAGGTCCAGTGTAGCGCTGCATCAGGCTCAGCTAAACGAAACAGCTGGCAACTCTGTGTTTGACACAAATGATAATTTTTGTCACAAAGTGCACTTTCGCTGTTGATCCACTGTAACGAGAATGTGAGATCAGGCACAAGTTGCAAAATAGAGGAAGGAGGAGAGCCCAGAGAAAACCAAAGTGTGGGATCACTTAAGTTGAAAGGGAAAGAAAACACAGCACAGTGCAACTATTGTGAGACAGAATTGCATCAGCACTAACGTTGCCACAACTGCACTTTATCAATGCTGCAGCAGCTCAACAGAAAACATCCAGTCTACAGAGCGACCGACACATCAGTGTCCTGTTAATGTGAGCAATTAAATTAAGATAAAGCGATATGACTGTTTGATGAGATCAAAGATAATGAAAGATGCACGTTAGTTATGGCCAAATGTAATAACTAGTAAAATACATAAATCAGTGTGGTGGCTACCTGACTAGTTACAGTAATATGTATCTCTAGGTTATCTGAGTTACTGTTTGCTCCTTAAATAATAACTTGGAGAAAAAAAAAATGCTGCACTCAGTTTGTTAAAGTGCAAAATAAAATATACCAATTCAGTACAGCAGGTGATATATTTTATTCAAGGTGAGTACAATCAGCAGATGCAGGTCATCCCTTCAGTATAGTGAATCTTATGAACATAAAGTATGTTATTTATTTTGGCCTAGTGATAAATATCAATTATTAATAACGTACTGTATTTCAGTAAATAACAGCCTTACTATGGACAGCTTCTGCACAGAGAGACATCATTGCAATTAATGTTGATCTTTTTTTTTTTTTAAGAAACAAATAATTCATGTAAGAGACATGTCTTATTTTTCCCTATGTGCATTACTGTAGCGCTTAAATAGAGCAAAAGTAATTAAATGCAGCATGCACAATATTTAGTGGTCGATTACATAAATAATTGCCAGAAAAATCGATTATACTCAATTACTGAAATATTCGATTACTGCAGCCCCAGCCCCAGCCCCGGTGAGGCCTAAAGGCTGCAGGTGTACAGGTTTGACCAATTACTCTTTTGTAATTTATTTATTTGCAAACAGCTGCCTAAACAATTCAGTTTACGAAAGTTTGGTTATTTACATAGACAGACAGACAGACAGACAGACAGATAGATGGATAGGTAGTGGTTAATTCTGGCTCTGCTTAAGAGGCAGTCTTTGAACTTGAACTTAAATTTAACTTTTGAATTCCTTTATCTCAGATTAGATCGTTGTCATATCATAAGCTGCCACCATTTGAGAAACATATTAATTTTTAAAGATGCTCCAAGTGAAAGGAGTCAAGGTTCCAAGATTATAACCCAAGATCTATACACATAGCCAGGGCCCTTTAATGGAATCTCTGGGTTTACTCTCCTCACACAGTATGCACACATTCAGTTGCTACAATTTGCATCAGTGTCGCCGGTCAATCAGAAGTTACTGACTGAATACAAATTAAGCAGAGTTTAAAAGTGATGGCGGGGGGCATCGTTAGAAGGATTTGCCTGCATATAGAGAGTTAGGTTTACTGAATCATAACCACTGTTCCATTTGACACAGGCCTCATCCTGCTCACCTGACTCCACAGGTCATTAAAGGACACAGAGAAACACGTGTGTAATCTCCCCTTCTTCCGGGCTCAATAAGAAGAGACTCAGCCTCTCTCAGGCTGCAGAGCAGACTGTGTGAACTTGGCTGTGGGGAAGAAAAGCTCCAGTGAGCACAGCAGGTTGAGGGCATGTGTGGGAAATTAACTAAGCCCGACCATGTGTGTTTTCTGACAGCATCACTCCGGAAAAAAAAAAAAGTGTTCATGAATGAGAACAGCGTTTTTTACTTTTTCACACACAGTGGCTCTGCCCTTTCTCCTCATGTGTGAGGACAGAGCCAGAGATATCGACACTTGGGGAATGCTTGATCTACTGATGATGCTCAGGATGGTTTTAGCATAGCCACACAACAGGAAGGGGTGGGAGAGGAGTACAAATGGTTTTCTCTTATAAAAAAGTCTTTTGTTTTCATTAAACATTTCCTTGAGAAATGAACATCATGAACAGCAACACGACACATAAAACAGTCTTAACAATAAATATCTTAGGAGGAGCCAGTCTTGCTCTCATCTCAACAGAAGACAGAAGGGAGATGGCCTCTGCTGTTTGGAGGCTCCCCTCCTTCCCCAGGCGTCTCTATGTCACCAGCTTTCCCCAAGCACATGCCAGCTGTTTGCAAAGCTTTCTAGTGCTTGGAGTGCAGGCCCTGTTGTAGGTCAAGTCGGGCCAATTATATAGAGGTCTGTGGGGCAGCCGCAACTGGAGCTCTGCCCCGTCAAAGCTCTCTACTCAACATGTTGCTGCGATATTGAACTGCACCCTTTTCTGCATGGAAACAGAGGCGAATGGCAGATGATGGTTTAACTGAGTCCTCTCCTCTTTCAGACAGTTGGAGATGGGTCAAGGACGAAAAAGATCCAATAAGCTGCTCAGATATGATGGGAGGGCAGTGAATCCAGCATGGCAGAAGCATTTAGTGCCAAGGAAATCAAAGCCTGTGTGATGAGAACAACTTAAATCAAATTGTTTATCTGTCTGATGAAGCGCTCCAGGAAATCAATATGATCTGAAGAAAGGGAGAGGTTTGGCTGAACTGCAGCAGCAGCCAAAATCCCCAGCATGTTCATATTTTTGGCCGCCTTGGCTTAAATATTTAATTTAAATATCTAGTTTAAATAATCAAGTGTTTTCTAATCTCACATCTGCGCTGATAGAATCTTTCTACTAATCTGCCGATTTAAAGCCTCTGGAAACGTGGCTTGGAATAATAAGAATGCACGTATTATATCAAAGTTGAGTGTCTCATGTATCAGCGTAAGTCTGGGTGAAAATAAATGTTCCCAACGATTAAAACACTGAGCTCCAAAAGAGCTTATTATGGGGATAATGCCATTTTCTCGAGACCGTGTGGGCGTGGCAGATCACGTTTTGATTGACAGCTCCCTGGATCCCGGCTTTGTCAACTGTCTCTTGTCGTCAACAGCCATGGAGCAGAGCAGGAGACTGCCCTGTTGTCATGGAAATGCTAATATATCGCTGCAGTAAAATTTATAGAATTATTAGCTTAGAATGTTGCCATGTAGATTTTAATATGTTGTCAGTTTATCCAAATAACTCTTGGTGTTTTATCAGTCCTGAAGTTTTTGGACTTGCTGGGGGGCCGTAGCTTGCAGTGAGACCTGCCGGTCTGCGTGCTGTGACAGGCCGGCTCCACGCTGAAAGTTCACTGATGAACCGATGATCTGTGCGGAGATTTAATGCTGGCCATAAAGTTTCCATAGCATTTTAAAACATGATTCAGAAATAAAAGAATGCTTTGCTGCCTTTTCATGTTGATTAGTTGAACATTACTGGTGAAGAACAAAAAAAAAAATTCACGGTCTGATGAATCTTTTAAGGTGGAACGTTTTCTCGCCGAGAGTTCAATGCATGAGTTACACCATGAAAATGGTTTTAAGAGGATTTATTTGTCACACATATTGTACATGAACAGTAGTGAAATGTCTAAACTTCTGTTTAGATGTGCTTAAGTAGCGTTTGTATAGTCAGCTTGGCTAAATGCAACAGCAAGAGGCTGATTAAACAGGAGCAGAGCGGTTTTGTATCAACTGACACCAAACTTAGATTTTTTGATTGGCTTTATCCATGATATGGATGGGGGATAACACCACCTCAATCAACCCAACTGCCAAAAACTTGAAATGACAATATTTCAAATTCGAAATGAGGCTGGCTTCTGAATATTTTTGATGCCTTAATTATGCATTGCATACTAAGGAAATTTGTGATAATTTGGATTCCCAGAGGCTTTCAGAAACAAGTATGAGATGAAGCTTAGTAAAGGTTTGTGCATGACAGGGTCACCTCCAGGTGTCCCTTTATCAGTGACCTCTTCTTTTCTCTGAACGAGGGAGGTGAGCTCTTTGTGCGAGGTCCTCATCCGGTCAATTTAATTAAACAACAGGTTGCCATGATGGTGCCAGAACGCAACGAGCTTCCTGAAAGGGTGCGTGTGAACGATAAGTCAGTTGGCAAACTCACTGTTGCTGATGGAAAAGAAACGGCAGGTAGTGTGTTCTCGTGGGCTTGACATCCCTATTTGGTAGGCACCTCCTCATTGGCCTGCAACACTTAAACAAGTCAGTTGGCAAAAGTGTTTGTGCTTTTGGGGAAAAGTAGGCCCACATAGTCCAGTTAAAGCCAGACTCTGCAGGACACTTTCTGTGAGAGAACTTTATTCTGTCTAAATCAAGTCAAAGGCATTTATTTATGAAGCATTTTCAGGAAACAAGTTTGTTGTGACGTGGTTTCGCAGAGACACAAGGGACATTACTGTAGATAAAAATGAAAAGAGCAAGAACAAGTACGTCCCAAATTTTTTAAAAGACGCTGCTGAGGAATCTGGCTCTGTGTGTGTGTGTGTGTGTGTGTGTGCACAGACTCTCTGACAGACAGAAACCATAAGCTGCAGTGAATGCTGGGTACTACCACAGAATGGATGTCTGATAAGGGACTTCTGTTATGGCTTCCAGTGAAGCAGGAGCTGATAATGAAATCATTTCAGGGGATAAATTGCTTCTATAAAGAACAAGAAAGGTTAATGTGATCATTTGCAGGCTTTTTGAGTGTGGCACATGTTCCCCACTGTGACACATCAATTCTGAAAGTGGCAAAACTCATATTTTTACAAGTAACTCATTTATTTAATGGCTGTTGTTTTTCGTGAGAGGTGGGTCACTTCAAATGGATTTGACTTGACGAGCTCAAGCGCGGTGTGATGTGCACAGTGAACATTCATTTTGTGAGTGCTTTATCCCTAAACAAACAGTCTAGCCTCACACCTCATCGCAGGCAAGCCTGTGACATCCACCACCAACTGCTTGGCTCTGCTCTTCCAGTCACCCGCCCACCAGGTCTCTGCTGTTGGCTCCATTATAGTGGATCAACCTTCCAAGGTTTATTCAAAACTACAGTTACTCCCCAGCTGTCCTCATTCATTCAAAGTTCTCTCTAATGTCTTACTATCTCTCGCTCTTGTTAGCGTCATCTCTGCTCTTTGGCGGTGGTTTCTTGGGTATATGCCTCTAATTCCATGAGCAATGTCAAATTGAGTAATTGCGTTTTTTTCACCCTTTGATGGACTGTAAAATAACATGCTGGGCAGTCATCGCAGACACAAGGAAGTCACTGCTCCTAGCTGCAAATGAGTCCATCACATAGCACCTAGAAAAAAGAGAAAATTGAATTCACAGTTTTTGGTGTTTGAAGTAAATCAGTGGGGTATGACAGACAAGGGGACTCGAGTCTGCGACGTAGACTTAATTTGCGCTGAAGTTGCCACACACAGAGACTTGAGACTTGACTTGGGCTTTAAAAAAAGACTTCTGAACATCTTTTGGAGATAATGTGTTAATAAGTGAGAGTTAGAGGTGTTTGTAAGCAGGTTTGTTATCTTTGGACTAGGGCTGACTCATATGCTTCGAACCTTCAATGATTAAATCCCATTAAAAATAATGTGTAGTGACTTACTTAGACCACAAGGTGGCTGTAAGGTAGTAGTAAAATATAGTCCAGAGTTTTAGTCAACAAAGTTACAGCCAAGTCTCCACATTTATTGGTGGCGAAACTCGGGACAGAAGATAATTATCAGAAGAGCAGATAGACACCGAATAAAATGACAGAACATTTGCAACGACGGACACAAAGAGGTAACAGTGGAGCGCGAGCAGATGAAAAGGAAATATGCAAGGACACTGTGAGTTCGAACGCTTAAAAGAGCTGTTGTCCAGGTAATCCGCGAAGTAAGAGATTCTTCTGGAGTTAATATTACTAAAGGAAATGAAAGAGGAGATGCTGATGATGAGCTGGAGGCGGATATCGTAAAAACGGTGGATTATCACGACAGCATTAACATCTGGAAAACCCGTGCAAGGATAATTGACGGAGAGCAAGCAACAGCTGGCGATCGGAGCTCGCATGGGCGTAGTGATGTGGGTACGCATTCAGTCAGACTGGCAATAACGTTTATGTCTAAACGGCCTTGCGCCCTCCTATTTATCTGATCTGCTTTTACCATATCGACCCTCGCGGATCCTGAGGTCCTCTGGCACCGGCCTTCTATCCATACCAAAAGCCAGAACCAAAACCCACGGTGAGGCGGCATTTAGCCACTATGGCCCCCACCTGTGGAACAGCCTGCCGGAGAGCCTCAGGACTGCAGAGACTGTTGATATTTTTAAAAAAAGGTTAAAGACTCACCTTTTTAATCAGGCTTTTAACTGACCTTTTAAATTCTTCCTATGTTATTATCAGGTTTTATCTTATTTTATGTTGTTGCCGTTTATCTTGCCATTCTTTAGATGATGTTAATTTTAGATCATTTAACTTACTTTATTTATTATAGGTATTATTTAATCTAATTTATTTATTATTACTCTTTTAACTGTTCACCTTATTTTACTTATCTTACATCAGGCCTTTTATCCTTTCCTATACTTTAAAGTTTTTACTTTTTTAACTCCAGTGTTTCCTCAGGGGGGTCCTCCACACTGGGAGCTGTCCCCGGGTCCCTTCGGCCAGGCTGGTTGGGGGGGTCCCCACCTAGGTTCTCCTGTCTGTCGGGGTCGGGGGGGTTCCGGGCGCCAGCGCCCCTAGCGGCCATAGTCTGCGACTCCTCCCAGTGTGGACAGCCCCAATGGTGGCGTTTTCCACGATCCTCAGTGCCATGCCATGTCTCCCTACTGTCAGTGGTGAGAGTGTGTGTGCACGTGTGTGTGTGTGTGTGTGTGTGTATGTATGTGTGTGTGTGTGTGTGTGTGTGTGTCATTGTGTGAATATACGTATACTTGGAGAGTGGGAGGGAAGGGTTTTCTCTGTTTTTCTTTTTTTTCCTTGCGATGTTTTTAACTGTTGTAAAGCACCTTGTGTTAAATCTTAGTTGTATGAGAAGTGCTATATAAATAAAGTTTGATTTGATTTGATTGGAATCTTTTCCTTTTTTTACCATTTATGTTTACCCAGTTAGCATGCTAACAAATTGCTTATAAGTCATAAGTTACTTGTTTTGTGGGTATTTGGGAATATTGGGAAAATTCCGAATTTGATCTGTGGCTTGGACTACAACAAAAGGCAGGGGGTCACCAGTGTAAAATAAATAAATAAATAAAAGCAATCTGCAGCAAATTTTCACTACCCATCAATAGTTTCTGTGAACGTCATGGTAGCCCAAGATAAGAAGTCCCAGGGTCACCAAAATCATTAGGACTTATCCCATGGAGATCATGTCAAGTCAAACAGCTTCATTGTCATTATACCAATGTGCAACACAACAATACAACAAAACTGTGATAGCAGTACCTGATTTTAAAAATAAGCAGTGAATGCCATCAAGAAAAAAATCAAACATTAATACTATTACAACATTAAAATCATCATCGACATCTTTAAAATTTCATCACATTATATTCAAAGGTGTTCTATTAGGATATAAGTGGAGGCCCAGTAGACAACCCACCATTATCTTCCACTACTAACTTAAAAAAAACATATAAATAAATAAAAATGCATCAGTCTAATAACTTTAAATTTATTAATAACAATTACAACTCCTTTCTAATTCTCTCAGGCTTTTCCTGCCTCAGTAAAAAAAAACGATGATACATGTATACTGTCGGCTTGCCAAATAGGTAATAAAGAGAAACTAGGTTCACATTATGCCCCTGTCGCAGTAAGGAAGTACATCAGAGAAACTGCTTTTACTGCGAGTTCTTTGTGCGACTCTAAAGACGGTATCACAGGGCAGCCACTGTGCCTGACAAGTCTGTTCACGTTCAGCACACACACAGCTTTCCTGCAGTTAAGGCAGCAAGTCCCTGAAGCTCTTCCTCTATGGAGTTTATTGTCAGAGTCTCTGCGATGGTAGGACGCCTCTCCCTCCTCTTTGAAATCCGGAAGATCAAACAAACAACAGTGTTGACGCAGGTTGTGTTGTGTTTGTGGTTTGAATATATAATCAATTTCCATGGTTAGAGGTTTATATTTGTTGTTGTATTGTTGCTAGATTACTAAATGGATAATGAATGTGATAATATATCCTACAGTGCTACACTGCATGTTGACTTTGCTCTATGTATCTATCTAGCTATATCCATCTTTCTATCTTGCTTTCTATCATTCTATCTATCATTTTATCCTTCTATTTTTTTGTCTGTCAGACTTCATCGCTCTTCTGTCCTTTTCCACATACTTAAAAAAAATCAACATGTTGCAACAACAAAAACTACATGGTGACTCAGAAAATTGACTTTCATACAAATCATAAAATCTCAAATATTACAACATGCTTTGAAAAATGGACATCAATATGGACATCAATATGGACATCAATAGCGTAAAAGATGTGTGATTTGGGGCCAAAACATGCAAAAGCGATGGTATTGTCCTTTAATGCCTTTTCCAAAGCATTATTATTCTCGCCAATCAACCTTTACTTTCAAGAACATCTATTGAACAATGGTAAGCGAAAGCATGGTGGGATGAAAAGAAAGAAGCAACAGGGAAAATCAATACAGCAATTATGTGTGCAGATAATGGACATCAAGGTGTTATTTGGACTGACCGAAAAGAAAAGGTGACATAAAGCCAATTCAAATAGTGCAAACATTTCGTTGTCTCACATTGAGGCGCTTCTGACATGGATTTAGTGTCACCAGTCTCTCGAAAAACAAAGGAGTTTTTGTTGTTTTCTTGCATTGCCACAACTGAATTAGAATTATTTAGCACAACAAACACAGCGATTAGCTAATTGAGACCTTATGCAGTGAAAAACACACATGCACACAGTCACACACACCCAAAGAGAGAGTGATGTGGGGCAAACACAGAAGAAGGACATGCAAATGGATAAACGTGCACGCACGGACACACATACCCCCTCCTTTACCTGTGCAAAAGAGGTCACCTCCAGCTCTGTCAAGCTTCGCAGGTGGGTCAGAGATCTGAATTTGATAACTGGAGGGAGTTTAGAGAGCAGACATTTGACAAGTATGACAATGCTCTGACAGCCCTCATTGGGCCATGATTAATGACTGACATCCCTGTCGCCTGTCACTTACAGAATGCAAATGCAACACTGGGAGAAAATTACCCTAATGTGGTCCGTAATTGGATGCAGGAAGTATCACGTAAGGCAGGAACGGAATGGGGCTTTTTCGTTCGGCTTTATTATGGAGAACACTACAGAGATGATGAGAGAGATGCTGCAGCGTGATTGAAAATGACCGCCAGCAAATCCTTCTCATTTGTAGTAACACATTGACATTTAGCAGCGAGTCAAGGGATGAGTGGAGTCGATGTTTGGCGTCTTGAGTTGAAAAGTCACTCCTGAGCCGGCTCCCTCGCTTCATGCAATAATCGTTTTCCTTTCACTGTTTGGTCAGATGGTACTGAGGTAGAGCAGCAGGTTTATAACAGACAAAAATCATTGCATCAATGTGTTTCGAACATTAACTCTACTTACCACATTACGACAGAAGCACCAAATGTATTAGCATTTCTGCACAGGTTTGACATTGAGTAGGTGCTCTAGGTGCTCCGTACAAACAGCTGGCATCAGATTTTAATGAATATGCATAATGGATATCATGGACTGACATTTGTCGTCAAGTGTTTTGACTGGAAATGCGAGTTCACTTCACCTTCTCAAGGGCACTAAGTCCTGATGCAACGGCTTTGCCAGACAAGGAAAAGTTTAGAGGAAATAAAGTCTGACAAATAAGAACAAAATACTGAGTTTTAACGGAAGCGCTGGGTATATTTATAACCATCCTTCATTCCCATAACACAGTGCTTAAGCATGTTCCTTGTTCTAGATGCTGCTTTACTTTGTGAAGCTGCTGTATGTGTGCGCTATGTGCTTAGCCCTGATGTGGTTCCATTCAGCTATTCAGCAACGCCCTGCTGAACGCTATATCAAGTGAGCAAGTGCTTTAATGGAAGGAATGAATTAAAAGCACAGCCAGACTTTTCATTTGGTGCTGATTGCTCCAAGTGCTTCCGCTGAAAGACACGTGCCAGTCCCGATACATGTTTTGATCATGGTTGTTGCTTCTCTCCCCACACATTTCCACTGGGAAAAATTTAAGCTAGAGTCTATGTAGTTTAAAGAAAATTAAGGGAAAACAATTTTTCAGACCTCCGATGTAATGTTGTCCGATGTACAATTTGTGTTTACTATTTTACGAGTGGGTTTATTAAAATAACCAAACAAAACCATAATGGCAAGAAAAAAACAAATATTATCAGTGCGATATTCAGCCATGATATGTCTTTGATTGTCTAATTTGCAATAAAAGAGCAAACTGTAAAGTGTGAAAGCCACTGGGAAGAGAAAGGGGAATAACTGTCACAAAGCGACCTTGTGATGCTGCTGGGTGGAGGGTGGGGGTGCACTTCCATGACATTCCCCTCTGGTGGGAATAAGTGTCAAAAAGCAGGACTGCTTTTGAAGACTGCAGCAATTATGTGCAAAGACAAACAATTATGAAAAATAAGACAAAAAATAGATGTACAGAAATGAGCAAACTTGATATTCTGTATGTGTTATTGCCAAAAGCAGGCAAAGCTGAATGTTTCTTGTGAAATTCCTCATTATCCTGATTGTATAATAGATATAATCAAGCAACAATGTCCAATTAGGAGTGCAAAGACATGCATCTATCTAAAAAATGAAAGGGATAAATGAACAATTGACACTGTAAATTTGTTTTCTGTGAAACACTGGGGTCCTCTTCTTCATTAGACGGATATTGATGAATCTCGGGGCTTAAACAGAAAAAAAGAACTTTGACATATATCTGTGATATGATGGAGGCTGTGGAATGTGAACAAACAGTCCTTTCCAGGTGGTTTGAGTGATTGCCTAATCCCCTGTAGCTAGATGATTGCAGAGCAAGGTCAGTTTGAAGGCTCAGACTGATTGAGTGCTGTCTGTGGTCGGGGGGTTCGCTCAAGCCTCTGATGCCATTAGATGGACAGCGGCTGAAGATTCACTCTGGAGTTTTTCAACACTTGGACTGAACCTGTCCAAACTGAATGACTGGTGTGCCAGTAATCATGAGGGTTCACTGACAGGAAGAGCATAAATAACAACAATAAGGGATGTGTATTTGTAATAATCAAGGGAAAAAAGGCACATTCTTTGATCGTGATCTAAAACGAGCACAGATTTGATTGTAGTTCAGAAATCTCTGTGTATTTCAAATCCTGTCTCATTGTGTTGGTGTCTTCTCAATTTTCATAAACTTTCTATCACCCTGACTGGAGTGATGGATGAAAAATACATGATAACCACATTATCATACCCAACTGCCTTCTCCTAGTTCCTGCCCAATTTTTTTTTGCATGGCACCAGATATCAACCTCTTTCTGCTAAATAAATCCTGTTGTCAGCGTTGTCAAGCTACATCTTGTACCTCATCGACACCTATTTATTTCTCAAGCTGTCATTTTGTTACTAAACTGGGTTTGTGGTATAAAATTCAGCGTTTCCTGCGGCTGCAATTGGATCACCCCCCACTGCTATGTACATTCAAATACCGAGGGAAAGTGCTGTTCTGTATATCAAACTCCACTAGTCTGCAGAAGAAAATCCTTTGTGCAGACATCTCTGTGACAGCTCCCTGGCAACTTGTACGCCCGTGTGCCACAAGCTCCCTAAGCTGACTGTTTGGATCAAGTGGGAAGAGGCAGCAATCCCAAAGAGAACAAAATAGCAGATCCCAGCAGCTTTCACAGACGATGCTATGAGATTTACTTGACTAGAGAGGAGGGGGTGTGTCAGTGTGTGTGTGTGTGTGTGTGTGTGTGGGTGTGTGTGTGTGTGTGTGTGTGTGTGTGTGGGGGTGTGTGTGTGTGTGTGTG
>JAQLOL010000026.1:14356305-14375825 GCA_029783665.1 Naso thynnoides | reverse complement strand
GAATATGTGACACCTCCCCCTGCCGCGCCGCCACACCCATCTCGGCGCAGCACGGTCTACCAAACTACCAAACTGACCGCGCACCGGGCTGCGCCACTCGAAACTTGCACTGCGCCAGCTGCGCCACCCTGCACCACCCTGCGCCACCCTGTACCACCCTGCGCCTCCCTGCGCCACCCTGCGCCGCGCCACGAAACTAGGGTCCATAGAGTAATTTGGTCTTCATATCCAAACCATAGCAGTTGTGTGTCCAATGATCTAATGCAAAGCAATGAGCTAAGCATTGTTAGTACAGTATGCTGACTGCTGAGCCCTGCAGATGATGGGATGGAGACACTTTTAAGATTGCAGCTACAAAAAAAATCCTCACACATCTTCCTCTGTTTATTGTCTCCAAACATGAGCAGTGGGTCAACTGCCCTTCTAAGTTTTCTCTCCATTGGCCTATGGTGCAATGACCTTTCACAGTAAACCTTTTCCCGTTGCTCTTGTGGTTAAGCTGCTGAGCAGGAAAGAGCAGCCTACAATTGGCCTAGCTGGCAGGGCTTCCTCCCAGCAAAATCCACACCCAGCTGTACTGACCCATGGCTGGCCATACATTTTTGCACCCTAAGGGTGTGAGCAGTAATCCCTCACTTCTTATTTAGAAATGTCACTTTGTTGTTTTTGATCCAGAAAAAAGTACAATTAATTTTGAAAGATTTAGAACAAAATGCAATTCAGTTGCTTTCCATACAGTTTATCTTTTGTTTTGATGTAGCAATTAAAAAAACAAAAAGAACAAAAACAATTTAGTTGTTTAATGTAGCCTATATAATTTCAATCAGGATAGACTAATAAGAAAAGAGAGAATGACAGGTTTGAAATGAGATTGAGTTTATTGTACTCAGAAAAGAAGTCTTTGGCGCTTAGACCCCACAGGACGATCATCTAGGAAGTGGCTTGGTGGTTTGGATGCTTCCTATGAAAAGAGAACTCTTTCTCTAGTGCTGGATATGTGCTTGCCAATAACTTTATTGATATTTAAATGGTTATTAATAATATTAAGTAATGTTTTTTTTAATTAATTTTAATGTCACATCTGTCAATCTATCTGTTACAGATTTTTCTTTGCAGGGCATTATAACTGGAGCTGACTTTGGGGGAAAGGCTTCACACAAAGGTTTGATACCTCAACCAAACTGCAACAATTTTACAAAGTAAGCCATGAGTTGAGCATCTTAACAAGACACAAAGAATGTGACAAAGTGGCATCAATATTTGATACCAGAGATTTACATATTTTATATGAATTGAATATATTTTTTTATATACATATTAACAAGTTTACACAGTGGTGTGCATCAAATATGTTTTTTTGGAATCAGTGCAGCATGTCACACTTGTTAAAGTGAATTTGCTCTGTGCAACAAGCAAGAAAAGTGAACGACAAAAAAGGACACCAATTGCACTCAGTGGAGACTAACAGTTTGGTTTACATGGAGGGTTTTTTGTTTGTTTATTAATTTATTTTTTTTTTAACATGTGTTGATAATAATGACTGATGTAATTAAATGGATACAGAATGATATATTAAGATAATGATATGACTGATCCCCATATCATGCTACAGCCACTCAAGAGTCAAGAATAGTACTACTACTACTACTACTACTACTACTACTACTTATACTAATACGACCACTAATAATAACAATAATATTAAGGACTGCATACATTTAATAAGTAATAAAAAACCTCCTACTGTTTCAATACTTATGGACTGTAGGTAATAGGTATATTCTTAAAAAAATTGTAAATACTGTGCATTTTTATTTTAATGAATGTATGTAAAGTCCATAAAATGTTTCAACTAGTACAAATCTGCTTTGTTTTACCAGTTTTGTGGCATCTGACAAAAAAAGAACAAGTGCCACTTGTGTGTAGCTCCTGCTAAAAAGAGCATCAGTACATTCTAATCAAATTTTTTGAATTTTAGTTTGAATTAAATTGTATGCGTCAGCAAACATCTGTTGGCATGACGAGTTTGGAGTACGAACTGTCAGTCATGAAGCACTTTATACTAAGTGTTAAGGAATCGTCCTCTGATCAGTTTCTCTGCCCCTCAGTGGGAATTGGCTATGCTTATTGAGATCCTTTCAAAATAGCTCTCCGAGCACATTTGGCACATATCTCATGTCACTGGCAATTAAGGAGGTGTAACTACTTACTTTGACCTCAACAAAGACAGTCGGTAATTTGTATACCTTTCCTTATACCTGAGCTGCATATCTAAAAGAACAGATCTGAGTGTTGCATCAAGGAAAATCCACCCCTCTTTCTGAACAGCACTTAGCTTCCATGCCTCAGCACAATGCACTCAATCCTCCCACATGTAAGGATGACAGGGACAGTGACAAAGAGGTTATTTATTCTGTCCCAAGAAGATAGCGTATCCAAATGGGATCCTCCATTCGAGTGCATTCCGCAAGAAGTGTTCAAGCATCAAGCTTTGATCAGTGCAGCCTGTGTAAAGGAGATTTGTGGTTGATTCCCTTGTCGTTTCATCAGATTTACCTGCTGGATGTATCTGGGTCTTTCTTCAGGACTGTGTTTGGCATTAAAGGATGTGAGTGAGAGCACCTGTTGTGCAAGAGTCTTAGGGTGCTAATGCACTGTTAAGAGCTTATGGTTTTGTCTAGTGCAACAGACCTTGTATGTTTAGCACAAGGGCCGCCTTGTTCTTGGCCAGCCTCTGCTTAAGACTGGACAGGTGTGGCAAATCATTACTGGTCGACCCAATGCACTGTGTCAATCAGGATTTGATGCAGTGTTTGGTGTTAGGCAGCTCTCACGGGAATAGCAGAAGAGATAAATTTGAGCCTTTGTAAAGTATCAGTGCGGCAGGGTATGTATGTGATGGTCTCACCTCCTTAAACAAATACAGCCAACATTAGGGGCTGAAGTCGAGGCAAAAGCAAAGATTGTTACTAGTTCTGTAGTCGTAAACATAAAGTCAGACAGACTGTAAAGTGAGTTTGAGGGCAAAATTTGAAGTTAATGCATCACAGCAAACACATGAATATTTGCTCGGGGTGAGCTGGGGCGAAGACCAAACATGGTGACAATTCATGCTCATACCAAGGTTTTATGACTCCAGTTCATGAACATATGGAGATAAAAAAGATATGGAAATTTATTCAAAGGAAAATAACAGAGAGAACTGGAATATCTGGCAAGGTTTGATATCAGTGTGAGGCTGAGCTGTCACTGAAACACACACACAGGCAAACTCTGCACACACATGGTCTCTGTGTAGGTTGCTACCTGGCTACAGAAAAATGTCTTTACAGTAAAACATTTCGTAGAAAGTAAGAGCCTGGAGAATTAGTCACAGGTGATGGTGCTGTTTGTGGAGTGAGCAACCTGCTAGTGATCACTGAACAAGAAAAGTGTTGTTTTTTTTCTATGATATAAATGTAGGAAGGTTGAAGAATACCACACAGTAACATGTGCTGTAGCACTGTTGTCTATTACTGAGCAATAAGTTTAAACACCAGTACATCAAACCCTGCACAAACCATGAAAGGGTCATTTTTTTTCCTTACAGCACATGTCAGCTGGCTTCAATTCATTTAAAAGAATATTACATCACAAGAAAGTATTTTCAAAAAAGACACTAACAAAGCTTTCTTTGACAATACAAAGTCTCCTTTATGATAATGAGGCTTAGAATTCTTCAGTGTGTGTTCCACCTTTCCCTCCCTTTTACTTTGCTCCTGTTTGATTGTCCAGAAGAACCTCCGTTATCTTGATCATACTCTCTTTTTCCCAACTTTACCACTACAAAGCAGTTCTTTATTCTCTTAAGGGGATTGAGATGTGCTGTCAGGGACTCGGATGTTATAAACCGACAATAATGGTTACCTGATGCACAAGCTCTTCTATTGTTACAAAACCGGTCGCACAAAGCAGCAAAAATGATACTCACTAAATGAAACGGCAATGTACGACTAACTCAAAGGAGACACATCAATTGAGCCGGAATGGGTTACTTTTTAGCAGCTGTACATCCGACCAGAAGCACTCATAGCTTGAAGTGTGCTTAGTGTGGCTGCCAATTTTGAAATGAATACCCTCTCTTAGCGTCCGATACCAACATTAGCAGGCAATTGGCTTGAGTAAATGGGAAAGTGGATAAACATTATCTATCACTTCATGCAAACATAAACAGTCTGTTCACATTACTGCTACAATATTTAACAGGATTACAGCTCATCTCAAAGTGATACATTTAATATTCAAAATGCACCACTAGATAAAACGTCACTCAATAATTTGAATCAACTTGTTAATTTTAGCTGTTGCTGTGACACTGAATTGCACTTGCTTGCGAGTAGTTGGTCAGTGTCAGGTAAACGAAAGGAAATGAATGTGAGCATATCATGATTTCCTCTAAAAATGTAACCTGGCATTAAAAAAATGTAACCTTTAGCTTTTCTCCGAGGTTTGACTGAACTCGGCTTCCATGCGTTAATACTAATGTGCCGAAGTACTTTTAAGTATCTCCGCTTGATTGCAACATACATGGTGATTGCCATGAGTTCAGCAGAAGATTCTATGCAATTGATGGGTAAAGTTTTGCTTGACACATATACTATATTTATGTGGTGCTTGGTAGTATTGTCACAGTTAAAATGGCACTGAGAACGTTTTGGAAACAAAGGATTTGATCAGCACAGAGTGCCCGGGGAAACAAAACAAATGGTCCTAATTCTAACAAATTGTTACAACGCCAGTGGGCTTCTTCCCAGTGGTTCTTTTATAAATTGGGACATAATGCGGCGGTAAGTCAAAGCATCCCTCATTTTTTATGGGACAAACTCGATGATCTGTGTGCCGAGTGCAGGCTGGAAGACACACAAAGTACGCTCAGACTCTCCCGGGCACATATGGACAATACACCTGCAGAATTGTAGACTTGAGAGGGGATATAAATGGCCCATAGCAGAACCATTCCCAGCGGACAGATAGCGATAGTCAAGCAAGTTCAAGGTATAATCTCTGTTGGCCCATGAGGGGGACTAATGAGTGACTGGAAGAAGGGGGAGGAAGATGATTATACTTTACATACTAACCTTGGCAACTGGGCCTGTCCTTTAATGACGGCATAATTCAGCGTTCACCTTGGGAGACTGCCACGGGTTTTGGTTTATGAGGTCACCCGGGTAACCTCAATCATTCAAGTGCATGCTCTGTCTTTGCTTCAGTGACTTCCCTCAACACACACACACACACACACACACACACACACACACACTGCCCCTGTGTTACAGATAGGCTGCCTGCCACCACCACCAGTGGCGGAACAGGTCAGATCACAATCTTCTCTTTCTGTCCCTCCATGTTTGAGATTGTTGTGCCGGCCTGACTTGTATTTATGAGTGGATTGATAGATGTGCATATAACTCAGGATTAATCCCCAGCTTTGAGTAACAAGATAGAGTATTGACTTCAGTACATGCACAGTTTATACAACCCATAAATAACACAGTTCATTTGATGTTGTTCCAATTCTACATGACAAGTTGATCATTTTTAACAGTGATGCTGTGCTGTGTTTTCCTTTGTAAAAAAAAAATCTAACTCTAACCCTTACCCTAACTGCTGTTTTTGTTATTGAAAGAAAGTTTGTAAATGTACTATTTGGAGAGTGCTCACAAAATAAAGAATAAGCATCATGCATGCAGCAGCTCAGTGACGGTGAATAAACCCAATGCTTTTAATTACTAGATTAAAGCTACACCAGCAATTGTTTGTCGCTTTTGACTCATTTCTGCAGTAGTTATCTTCTTACAGATTGCAAAGTCTTCACGCACTGTAGATGTGAATACAAAAACCAGGCAGACATAATTCCTTTGATCAATAGAGTGGTTATAGCTGAGCCACAACATAATGATGCAGTAAATCTAAAGATTTCAATATTCTGTTTTCAAGATGGTACTTTTAAATCTTTATTGTGTGCTTTGTTTATTCTGTTTTAGGCTCACTGCTGCAGTGATTTTACTGCCGCTTTACTTACCTTTAGAGCTGCCGTTTTTCTGCTGCTAAATCTCTACCCTCAACCATCACTAATTGATACTAGATCTTATTACATATTGATCAAACGCAGGCTGCTCCACGTCCGAGAACATCGTCTAATTAGATGATGTATATTTCATATGGCTCTTTTGCAATACAATACAACATGCTGATGTATTAAAATATCCATTATTCATACAGAACGCCAATACATTTGACATATTTATTTTTCAGTCTGCTTTGGCGGCCAAGCTATTTCACAAGATGCATGCGTTTGACACTAATTTTTGGATGCATTGTGCGGGTGGGGCAAAGTGGCTCTCTTGTCTACATTATTAAAGGCCCCAGATGTGTTTTTCTTGTTTTCTGCTGATGGAAATATATTATCATGAAGCTGTGGAGAGCTGGAGCAGCACAGAAATGTATTAACAGCCCCTGACTTGCTCTGGTGCAAAGTACAGGATGAGTATGCTTGACTCTACAAATATTGCCTCTGCTCCCCGTGTATACTAGAGAGGAGGCGAAGCTCGTGTCTGCACGGTGATCAGAGCAGAGTTTACATTTCAAGTGTATGAAATCATCACTCACACTTGTTGTGTTAAGTCCGTTAAGAGCACAGAGCTTCGCATGACTAGAGGGTCAAAATATAAGGGAAATGGAAAACACTATACATAATGGGAGCTGTAAGAGAGGATTAAACAAATAAATTTAGTTGGCTAACAAAACAGTTTTTAGACAGCAGAAAATCCTGCAGTCGTTGTCAATATTTTTTAAGCTGCATAAGGCATTTCTTAATGTAAAAAGACACCCATTTTATCGGGCTCATCACAAAGTGAAGCCGCATTAGAGAAGACAGTCTTATCCTCGCTAATTGAAAAACCATTGATTCGGCCTATATTTGCCCAGATTAAATTCTGGCACTGTTATGAATATTTCTAAAGAACCAGGCCTCTGTCCAGAGAAAGAACTAGCAGGAGGTCCTTTCATTCTCTTTTCTACAAAGCTAACAAAAGGATAAACATCTTTTTTATAGTTTGCTGATGTCATATTGTAGGTTTTGTAAATGAAGTTTGATACATTTGCATGTATGTCTATAGCTGCATTCAGAACCACCTAGAAAGACAGTGAGAGAGTTTCTTTTACCTATAAAATGGAAATGTTTGACCATAAATCACGACCAATGAGATGCATCATGGCAATCCATAAAAATTATACTGACAGTATTTCCTGACATAGAACATACTGAACAATGACAGTGAATTTCGGATGAAATTACATCTATTCTATCACTCAATCTTCTGCCATCTCAATTACACTCAGTACTTAGTCTTGTCAAATTTGGCCATGCAGAGTCTCTTTAATGACGACTTTCAGCTCCTCTTTAGAATTTACTGAAAGCTTTGATGTGAGTTGCCAACTCAGATTGCATTTAAGCACCTGTCACTTTTCCACATTCGAAAGAGGGGCGATGGGGAGACGTACAGAGAGAGAGAGAGAGAGAGAGAGAGAGAGAGAGACCAGCAGGTGTGTGTTAAGCCTCACAGTGCAGACAATATACTGTAGCCAGCCACAAGCCAGAAAACAGATACAGACAGCCATCGACAGAGTCGTTGTTATCATTATTGGCGAGTGCTACTTCTCAACCAGAAGTCCCACTTTTATTTGGCCAAGGTTTGGGCAAAACAGTGGAATTGATCTGGAATTGATCAAAACGCTCGTACGGCTCTCTCATCTAAAGGGGATTTCATTGATCTGCCAAAGTCCTTCTCTATAATTGCTTCAGTGAAGTGTAGGAACAGCAGTTTCAGGTGGGTAGGTATCAGAGGAAAGAACACAGCTTGGACAATTTACAGATCCTTAAAGTAAAAAGACCCCCCACCTCCACACACACACACACACACACACACACATACACACACACACACACACACACACAACCCACTGTAGCTCAGGTTCCAACTGCAGACAAACGCAGTGATATATTGAAAAGAGAAGAAAATTTATTACCTTCTTTATTTAAAGTCTTCTGTTTATATAAAAACTTTTTTTTTAATTGTATTTTTTTTTTTCAAATCAGACTAATTATAAAATGTAACACAGCTGTAACACAGCCAAATCTTGTTAATCAATGTTATCGGCTCATCTCTGTGGCTTGATGCATGCATGCAGACTTATGTCAGCCAATAGGTTTTATGTTACTTGACTGCCACCTAGTGAACACTCTTTAAAGCTTCCCATCTGGTTTCCACACGAGAGGCGACTGATGGATAGATGGAGCTTCTTTGAACGAGATGTCTGAGCTTGTCTACCACAGAACCTTTTGATGGCAACACATTCTGGCTGTTGCCAGCAGTAACGCAGAAAAAAATGAATTGTAGGTTTGTAAGAATTACTAAGGAATCCTAATATTTTTCAGGTGGCAGGTTTGTTAGACATTTTAGATATTATTTAGAAAAGAAATTGATCAAGAATGATTCTAAATACTGGATGCTGTTTTGATATGAAGTGCAAGATTTGAGACTTGATATAAAGGCAAACTTTCAGAAATAAAAACTGCGTTGATGCTGTTTCAGCACCATTTAGAATTGCAGTTCCATCTTTGATGTTCAAAATCTGACTCTCTCTTCCAGCCTTTTTCAGTCTTGCTCTCTCCCTCCATCCTTCCAAAGAAAAGGCAAAAGTACACTTTCCATTAGTCCAAACCACCGCCAGTGGAAGAGTTGTCTAATGTAAAAAGCACAGGCAGTGGTTGTTGTTAAGCCTTCAGATAAATTGAAATTACTCAGCATAGCTTTTATTAGGTACATAAACCACAGTGAGTTGGCTTCCTGGCGTGCCTGACAGAGACTCAAAATAATTGTGAAAACACAAAAAAGGGGATCACCGGGCAAATAAAAGAAGGAAATGTACATAGAGAAATATTATTAGGAAGGTCAGAGAGCCATTGCCTCCCAGTAAAACAACTGTTAACTCTCCACAAAGCCTTTTGATGTTGTCTTAGAGCAGAAAATGCATTCACAGTTTGCCTAAACTAGCATAGTCCAACTTTATTTTAAAATACAGACAAGAAAAAGAAAAAATCTAAAAGAAACACAAGTGAGACATTGTGAGGAATTTTTGTTTTTTCCAGTTGGCACTTGGCAGTCCAAACAAAGATTTTGTGTTTTGTGGCCAGCGTTTGAGCTTAACTTGAAAAGAACTAAGAGAAATAAATAATATGTAGGTGGCTTCAATAAGACGTGAAGCCATCATCAGTCAAATTTCATGAAATTGGATCATTTCATGGGTCTTTATTCACCACCAGGATGCATCAAATTCGGATCATTTTTATCAGACTGTACATTATGTCTCCCAAATATGCAGAAAGCAGTCTCTATCTTGTAGAACTGAGTAATGACTAGCCTGGGTAAGTATTGTTAAGGGACTGTTACAGCAAACCCAATGAATTGCACAGCGGGGGCTAATTGAGAGAGAGAGAGACTGAGGCGTGATCGTGGCATTCTCCAGAGATGGTTTCATCTGAGGCCGGGCAAAGGGGAATGTCGCCTTATCTCTGCTGATTACAATGCATCAAATGCAGATTACATTCATAAGCATTACTAGGTTACAGATATAATTTATTAAAAAGCAACATTCCTTGGCAAGTGAATTGCTCTCTTAAGATTAATCAGACTTCTTATTCGTTCACAATTCATTTCAGATTCTAAAATGGATCTTAATAATAGATGAACTACAGAACAACAGAAAAAAATGGAGAAAATAACAGTTAACTGTCATGCCCATTCTGGTTTTTAACAATGTGCTGCAGTGATGGGGTATTTTTGCAGGCTTAAATCAATTAAAGCATTTATAGGGATGAATTATCCAGGATTTTACTGTAAGCGTATATTCTGGCAATCTATTGAACAATGGCATTTGTATAGACATAATTTAATGAACATCTGGTTTTCTGAGGATGCCTAATGATTTCACATTCATCTTCCCCTAAATGGCTAAAGTGCACGCAATTACATTTTTAATTAGCTGTGAATATGTTTCTGTCAATTGGAGTGATTCATCTCTTAACATGAAATGTATCACGTGATTTCAGAAAGGGTGCATTGGTTCTGATTTTAGAGCAAGTGTCTTCTAACTTCAAGAGTGCTTTCATTAAAATAGAGGTCTCTCCACAAGAAAATAAGGAAGTAAATCTTTGAAAATTCTTGATATTGCTTTGTTCTCGCCTCTACAAGAGGATACAACTTGATTATCTCAAGGCAATATTCATTCTCTCCCATTTCACGACATAAAAATTTGAATGACAGGGACACCGATTAATGATTGGCCTTCCCAGCCCAGCCGTTAAACTCCGCTGTCTGCTGCTCAAAGCAAATCAAGAAAATCTCCCAGTCCCTAATGAATACTGTTTGGCACTTCCCAGTCTCTGAGACCTTTTGGACTCCTTAATGCCGTGCTGACAGTCATTTCTTCTGGCCCCGATCACTAATTCCTCATTAGAAATGATGAGCTTCTTCATCACCTCTCTTTGGAAAAGGTTAGGCCCGGGCCCAGAGGAGAGGTAGGGAGTCCTTCACTCCAGACCTGACGGAAGCTTCACAGGCCTGCAGCTATTGATTGGGGGCTTCAGGTTGCCTCTCCACCAATGTAGGGGTCGGCACTGCAGCATACTAAGCTGATGTATAATCAATGACTCATACCACAGCCAGCCTCTGTGCACAGACCCGTCAAATTATACAGTAGCCATCCAATATCTGACATAGCGTGTTTTAAAAACTGCCTTCCGGAAGAGTGACACACACAATGCACACACCAACACACAGAGGTAAATACACTTTGGAACGCACACAAGCTGAAAGGCACACAAGGATGTGCACACATGTGCAAAAACCTCGCAGAACCCTCACAAACAACCCACACACTCTGCATCTCACACACTTAGACACACAAACAACCACTGGGTCCTGCAGGGCTACTTTGATTTTTCTCCCTCTGTCCAGATGAAATGTTTATCATCGCAAATACTCTGCAAGAAAAAAAAAATATATATATATACAAGTTATAAAACCCAATCCTTTTTGGAGACGGTTGCCTTTGGAGTCTAAGCAAGCACCAGCTGTGAGATGTGGCCTATCTGCGTACTTGGCCTGGCAGCAGCTCCAACGTGCCCTCCTCCTCTTCATGGGGCTTAATGATATGCACAAGCACACTCCGGGGCCAGCTTCCCAGAGCATTTAATCCACAGAGATATGATACTATGCTGGATGTTGTGTCATCCATCTCTTTCCTCTCTTTCTTTTCTTCCTCCCTTTCGTTCTGTGCCATCTTACCCTGCTCACATTGTTTGATTAGGTGCTTTGTTATCTGTCTGTTTGTCTGTCTAACTGACCGTCTCATCTATCTGTTTTTAATTGACGGAGTAATCCCATGCCTTTTAAAGTTTAAATTAAAGACTTTTGTTGGTTTACTGCTCTGTCTTTGCTGTTCATGGTGTTGCCGAACTAAGCTCCCCGGAGATATTCTTGCAATCAAACAATGTGCTTAGTTCTGTTGCATTGTTTTCCTTTGATTCCCTATTTATAAAGTTTGAGTGTCGGTATGTGGTGTTCTTTGTTTTTTGTTTTTTGTTTTTTTCTTTTTTCTTCTGCTCAACCTTAGTGGGCAATGCTGCTCATTATAGCAAAACTTAGTTTTCTCGTGTTTAGTTTTTATAATAAATGTTGTTTATGGAAATGCAAAGTGTAGCTGAAGAAGTTTGTGTTTAAAGCAGAACATGTAAAAGCTTTCATGTTATCTAATATTACTGACTGCTAACAGGTTTTAAAACACACATTTGTTAGATGAAAATGTCAGGTTATTTCTTTATATTGATGCAAAAGCACTGAGGTATAGACTGTATAAATCATAAAAACTGTGTTAGTGATTTCCTTGAAATGTTTTTTTGCATTTATCAATATAAATTCTCGCGATCAATACTGTTAAGTCAACACATGCCCATCAATACAATCCTTTATCCATTACATGGTCCATTACATTGTCCCTAAGGCTTCCCGACAAGCCATTAGGTAACAAAATCTTGTGAAGGAAACCCAATCTTTCACATGGCAGTGCGGTCAGTTTGGAGCCTTCACCGCGATTCATTTCCCCACCTTCCTTTGGGTTTTGCTGCGCAGTATGGAAGACAAATGGATAGCCATTAGTAGTGTATTAATTACATGTAGAGAATTACTTTGCTCATCAATCAAGCCATTTTTCCCTCCACTTGTCAAGTGTAATTTGGTGACACAGGGAACAAAACCTGGAAGGCCCTGCTCTGTTCTGATCTCTGCTGTTAACAGCCTGTGTAGTGGTGACAGACTGGAACAATGAATGCATCTTCCCCATGTTTCTTCTACAGACGCACACCATCATGCCATCCTGCTGAGCAAAGGTTCACAAAAACACCTCAAATAGAACTGACGCAAATTATCATGTCAAGAGAGATTAATTGCAAAGATACTGAAAGACTAATGATAACCACTGTCAGAATGCATAGATGCACAGACACAGCGGTATAACTGCTTTTTAGTTGGTATCATATACAATTATCTGTTCTTCTCTGCCAGAATGAACGTCAAAGTAGCAGTGCATCTGAATCCAAATACCAGAAGTGATTAGGACTCGCTGAGCCACCAATACAGAAGAATGAGGCGCTAATGGGGAAGTATTTCAGAGCTCTTTTAAGGTTCAGCTGAATTACTAATAAAATGATTAACACCGCTGTAACCTTATGTGTAGTGGGAAGCACTGGGTGATATAGATCAAAAATCTAATCATTATATTCAGGCAGAATGGTGATACACAATACAAATCTCTGTATTAACTACAAAGTGGGCTAACTGTCCAGTTGTAAGTCAAAGTTGCAAGCGCTTTTATGAAAACAAATTGTTTAAATAAAAAGCAAAGACAGGATTTCCTTCCTTATTTGAAAAAATACAGTTGAAAATAAAGTAAACTGTAAAACTGCATAATATAATATAATAGCAGGGCTGTATGTAGAGCTGGGTGATATGAACAAATCAAATATCAAGATATTTTTGACTGAATACTTCAAGTTCTCAAAATTACATCCTTAAACTGTGATGAAGCTTTTAAAACCAGGAAAGAGACAGCTCTTAAACCAGATCAAAATACAGTTAGATGCAAAATCTAGTCATGTACTGTAGCAATATCTGTATAATACCAGCGCATTGCCCAGCCCCATAGTGAGTAATGTAATCCATCATTGTTTGATACATGCAGTGTTGAATTTCTGTAAAAATTCTAGTAGCAAATATGAATATATTTGAGTATGATAGAAGTGGGTGAAAACCAAACATGCTGTCTAGCTCCACATTGTGTATAGGACATGTTATAATAATATGTATGTTCACTACTGTTTGCATGATTAAAGATTAAAATCATTATTAAAGAGTAACTCAACCCCAAAACCACTTTTCAGCCTAAAGTCATATTTCTCTGGAAAATTCAGTTTTGTTGATCGATTACTTACCCTTAGGTGTCTTGCATTTAAGATTTTTTTTTCCCTTCCAGTGTTCCTCCACGGTGAACAGGTGATTTCAAAAATGCACGCTCACTTTTGCTGACAGTCCATGGAGGGTCAGGAAAGTATTAAAACTACCTAAAACGTCCATCCAAAACTCTCAGCAGCTTCATGTGGTATAACCCAAGTCTTCGTCATCATGTTCTATGCTCAATACCTCCAGAATATTTTTATGTCAGCCAGAAAGCTCCATAATCCAACACATCCAATCTTATGTTTTGTGTTGCAAGCTACGGTCATTCTGAACATCAATGAACTCTGGCTTGATTAAATGTGGTTCTGCTTCTCTCTCCACCAGTGATTAGTCATCGCTTATCCTTATGTCATTTTCTTAAATTTATGCTAAAATGTTACCTTAAACTTATAAGCGAACAAAAAAGGTTGGTGTAAAGGGATTGGAGAATCCGCAGTTTTTGGTAGAGCCATGTTTAACCAAGCCGGAGTTCACTGAAGTTTAGAATAACCGTAACACGTGACACAAAACATTGGAGCAGATTTGTCAGATTATGGAGCATTCTCGGCCATAATAAAAGTGTTTTGAGCACATGACAAGATAAAGAAGTCTTTGATTACACCACACAAAGCTGTTGAGAGTTTTGAATGGATGTTTGCTCAGCAATTTTTTTAAATCACCTGTTTACTATGAAGGAATGCTTGAAGATATGTGTCCCAGGCCTATGGAACACCGATCAAACATTCTAAAACAGACGGGCAAACTCAGATGTTTGTTTGGTGTGCCATGGCTGTCTGCACTTGTCTTAGGAGATGTTTGTCCATGTTTTGCCAGATTCAGCATGTTCAGTTTTTGTCCGTGTTTGATGAAGTTTGGTCCGTGTGCTTTGCTTTCAGGTGCATTTCCACAGAAAATTTTGCTCACAGATTTTTGTTGTCATTTTGAATGAGAGATTTTGCAGAAATGGCTTCATTTTGGATCACAGAAAGAGAGGAACTCAGATAAGCTGTATTTAGCTAGCCCCACCTCACAGGCGTGCCCAAGTTAATACTTTTTTCTTAAGCTCTTGATGCATTTTTTAATTTCAGGAAGGAGGAGCTTCAGCCAAAGAGTTTGGGGGTTCAGTCAATCGTTGTTAATGTTTTGTTTCTTTAAAAGGAGGAGATAAAGATACACGAATAAAAGTAATAGAAATTATTGAACTGGGTGAAAGTGCAACACAAAAGGGACTTAAACACACAGTGTATATTTAGTGTAAAACATTGTATGTGAAATATGTATTCATAGTTGACTATATTTCTATCACATTCTGATGTTTATTTTATTATTTTGTAGCTTTAATAACAAATTTCTATTCAGAACACAGATATCACGTCATGTCTATAAATATGGTTACACGCAGTCTTGCTGCATGACCAGCTTCGCAGAATCGTAAGCAGAATATTGGATTGTTTCTGCAGAGGTATGAGTAACCCTGGTTTGGGCCCTTAGGCGCTAGTATGACAACAGAGGTAAGAACAAACATTTTTACCTCCTCTGAGCCTCTGCACTGCATCCTTAGACAGTTTATTGCGTGCAGGGACCCCTGCAAATACACCGTGTGATACCATTGACACAGATTATGGATTTTACCTTCTTAAAAATATGCTATGTGGGAGCGTGGAAATGTCAGGGAAGGCACCCAGGCTCTGAGATTTACTGGGAATTTATAGATCTCCAAATGCTGCTCTTTAAGGAGAAAGGGAAGGAAAGTCCGTGCAGCCGGCTCGTCAGAATGCAGCCACTGTTTCCCATTTCACCCCGAGCAAGAACTGATATCTGGCAAATTTGCATATACATGTATTTGCACAGATCCAATCAAACGTCAAGGTGCCGACACAATTCCAGGATTCAAAGTGGAATACCAACCAGTGTTTCGGCTATAACTAATACCCACAGCCCAAGGAAGTTGAGGGGAGGGCGCTTTATCTTTGGAACAGATAACATTCAAACCACAGAGGGGTTTTGAGCAGACAGCAAATAGCAGCACAGGTCAGGTCACTTGTTCTTGTTACAGCTGGAGAGTGTCAAGCAAGCAAAATGAATTAAGGGTGGACAAGCTATGCTGTCATGTACTGTTCAGTTCAATAGGGCATCTGTTTATTCATAGTGTTGAATTCTTATTATTAGTGGAAAGTGCCACATTCCTGTACAGTATGCACCTGATAAACAGGATCTTAGGGCATTTTCATGGTCGATGTGTGACCAATTTCAAATCAAATCAAGGCTACCTGGTAAAGCCTGTGGCCATATTGAGATAAGAAGCAATGCTTACATCCACACTTGTATCTATGAATCTCGGCATAGAAAATCTCAAAGCCAAAAGACCCCATTTTGTGGTATTTTGCTGTTTCAAAGACTTCCTTCTAGGGTTTTTTTTTTTGCATATCAGCAGCCAGTGACCACATACTTTAAAACCAAAATGCATTGCTTGTTAAAATCATATCAAATCAAAGTGTAATGATTGCTCCAGTTCCCCTTTTTCCCTGAAATGCTGTTAATGAAAGTGGAGAAACACAGTAGAGAAAAGGAAACGGAACAGAGGTGAGTGAAATAATATATTAAACCGTGAATTGAGAGATAGAGGAAAAATATTCTTCAGTCTCAGCCTTTAGAATGCGTTATTAGGGAATGATTTCAACAGGCTCTTAGTAGCTCTCATTAGATGGTGTATCAAACCAGAACAAAACTCACTTCTCCTAACTATGTGGAGGAAGTGGATTGGAAAATTAAATGGGGAGAGGAGAGTGAGGGAGCAGTCTGTGCCACGCTCTTGTCACCGTGCCCCTGCTCCCACTAACAAGTCCGCTCAGTCGACTCGCACTGAAAGTCATTCACATGGTCTTTAATTTCACTTCACTGATTGGAATTTAAAGCCCCAGAATATAGCAAGGAAGACATTAAGATTATCTTCCCCCTAAACCATGTGCCGAACATTTGTTTTTAAATTGTGGTACAGTACGACAGAAACCTTCTCTTTCTGAGTTTGCAACCCTAAAAAACTTCAGAAACTTTGCAAACTGAGCTTCCACTCACTGCTGGGTACTATATGAATTCCTGCAGTTTTCTTAAGTAGTATATATTTATATACTGCATGCTGTAGATCAATAAGAGTAACATTTGATTAATCTTGACATGCTGTTGCTGCTTGATGCCAGATGCTGGGGACACAAGCTGTCGAAACAATAGACATCCTCTTCAGCGCTTACTTTCCCCTTCCCCGTTTTTCTTTGTTTGCACTTCCAAAGACAGCATTACATCTGTCAGCAAGATATGATTTACATAAACATCAAACTATTCTTCTGAGTATCTGTCAGAGAAACTCTTGAGACTCGCAAAATATTAGCATTTCAAGGTTTGCATTTACACTATGTTCACATCTGTTTTGCACTTACTATTTTTGTGTGTTTTTAATATGGTTGCCAATGTCTCCGACCAAAGCTAAAGATTTCAGGCATGGAATTAATGGGTCCTTAAAAAGCAACGTCACTTCTGAGTCCGTCAAACAAATAAACAGAAACCAATGTAAATACAGGATAGAAACCGTCTGTAACATAATAACTCTTGTGTGGTAAGATGCAAGAAAAACAGTCTAAATCATGCACTGTCCGGCTGGTGACAAGAAAATCAATCAAGAAAATAAATATAAACAGTATTCCAATTCATGTCACTCAGCAACTGCATGCAATCACATCTTGAAATGGAAATAACAGCTTGGACAAGTGCATGACCATTTTATGGATTACTTTTTCCACTGATTGTATACCACTCATGCAGTTGGACAGACTCTGCATGATGGAATTGCTGTTAACAACTGTATGGAAATGTCTTGATGTTAGTCCACAGTATGTATTTTTGAGGACATGCTTGTGTTGGTTCAGCATAGATGTGTGCACGCTTGTGTAAAAGCCGGTGTTGAGTGTCACCTGTGAAAGAGACAAAAGTGGCACTCTTGATGCCATTTGCATGATTAGTTGTTACTGCTAAACAGGGCTGAGCACCAGCCTGGAATTACAGTCATGCAGAGAGAAGCAAATGGCCAGCTTGATGGAATTTTTTAACAGCTAAGAAGAAAAAAAAAACGTACACAACTTCAGTTTCGGTAAACACCTAATCTGTGCCTATTTGGAAAAGCATTTTTTGTATGTATGTCTTTTTAGAGGTACCACAGTGTCCTGAATTTTTGCTCTATTTGCTGCTGTGCAGTGAGAGAGAACTCAGATATACATGCACAAACACACAGCCCCAATCCAACCCCGACTTCCCCCTTTTTTTATTGTGTCAATGAAAAAAAAAACATTCTGCACAAAGGTTAGAGGACTAATACCTGAGCAGGTCTCCTCTTGGACCCACAATATGTCGTCTCCTGAATATACTTATACTTCAGGTATTGTGTACATCAATATTGCCTTTATATGTGGTATTTTACTTTGCTCGAGTGTAAAGATCGATACTCTATGAATTTTTAAGCACATCTTAGCTTCGGGGACAGCCTGTAACCTGTGGCGCTGACAATCTCATTTGTGCCCTCAGTCCTCTTCAATGCTCTGAACTAAGTTTGAAGCACCAAACCAATCTTGACAAGACACAGGCAGGTGATTCTTAGTGTGTCCAGAGGTATCAGAGTTAAAATGTGAAAGAACATCAAAATTTTTTAAAGATATTTGGACATGTTGTTTTTGTATTTTAAATGGGCAATTAATCTTTCCCCTGACCTCAATCCTGGCATAAGACAAATTGTATTCTGTACATTGGAACATAGATATTCCTACACACAAGCTCCGATTCTTTTACTCTTTGAATTCCCTCAGCTCTGTGCTGTGCTTAGAGAAATACTTCAGGGCCAGTGATGGATCTATAAAAAAAGGGCCCAGCTCTCCTGTCAGTAATAGAAAAATGGTGGAGCAGAGGGCTTGATTCAGCTTTACATTATTCGATTCTAGTTAAATGAGAAGTGAAGAGTGAGCAGTGATAAAATGCAGCTTTAAGCTTTGCAAAGTTTCAGAATAGGGAAGGATTTCAGCAAATGATGTGAGGTAAACTCTTTGGCTGGATCCTTTGCTGACCACTGCACATGTGCCTTAAATAAAATTGTATGTGCTGTAACAGTTCATAGACAGCAACTGGCACGCCTGTGATGTGTTTTCCACTCACGCCAACTTACACAGACTACATAATTGGCTGCTTTGCATTTTGTGGATGTGCTCAACTTTATTCTATTTCGAGCTGACATCCTCAGCTGATCTTTTTTGTGGAGTGTTTTTTTTTTCTTCTTTTTAAATGTGCAGAGAACATTGCCCTCAACTCTACACTTTGCTTTGGCTGCAGTAGTAGAGTTCGGCAGTCTGACCTTTGATAACTGGGATTCTCGCCTCTGAACTGGCATGTGACATAATTTTTTTGCTGCTGTGATTGAAGTTGTGAAAAAAAAGACCTCAGATTGCTTAAATCCTTTTCTATATCTTCTGGTGTATGTATAATCAGATTTTTTTAAAGATAGATTTTACTCTGAACCCATTTCAAAAGGATAAGAAATTGTTACAGCATTTTTCATCACTGGAATTTTTTTTTTTTTAACTTGTGCAGTCTAGATGGCTAGCTATGCTATAAAAAATGGATGTTTATTTAAAGTAAGATATGGTTAATTGGGTAATGTAATTAAATCAAAATTGTAATTCAATTGTGTTTAATTTTTCATGGAAAAGCCCTCAAGGTATTTCTAGGCATTGGCAGGTGAACCTATTCATTTTCTTGGAATTAAGGCCAAGAGCTTTTTGCCCCTGATTTCAAAAGCTATGGGGCCGGTGCTGGAGATGAGTGATTTAAATATTTCTGATGCTGTGCCCAAATTGGGAGTTAAGCTCCAGCACAGCACGGTTGTGAATACGA
>JAQLOL010000026.1:14331217-14354683 GCA_029783665.1 Naso thynnoides | reverse complement strand
ATTTAAAGGAAACATTAACACAGTGAGTCTGTTTTGTGGTGTTGGACCACTGAGAGCTGAAGAAGAACAACTTCCAAAGCAGCTGACAGACTGCACTGGGATAAGGCTGTGAGCTTTTTGGGAGCTGCCGGTAAAACTTTTCCTTTTTTTCTTACATCCAAGTCTAACAAAGGCTTTGCTCTGCACACAATGAGTATTGTTGTACTGGTATCTGAAGTGAGGTGGGAAATCAGTCAAAAACTTTATGGTAGACTTTACAAAATGATCCTCACAAAGGCAAATAAATAAACTTAAGATTATTGTTGTTTAAAGTAATCACTTTGAATACAGTAAACTGTAATAATAGACTAAAGCATGAAGGACGACAATTGTTGTCCTAAAAAAGACAAAACATTTTTTTAAGATATTTGTCTTTTTATGTGTATAGACCTGATTAGATCTACTTTGCATGACTATAGGCAACGCTTTAGGTGTTCTATCGAAATCCCCATGATGAACTTATAACTGGTTATGAAGCCATCGAAATTTAATACTGATTCTTTACATCTACATCGGCAAATGAGATCTGAGGGAAGACTGTATATTACTATCCTGTCTTTTACAATGTCTTTGCCCAGTTCACTCAGTCAGCAGTAACGCCATAAAAACATTTAACGGCACACAGACCAGAAGAGAAGATGTGCATGATCAATCTGCTGTTCTCTTTTTTAACAATATCTATGGAGGCAGGGGGATATTTTTCTTTAGATATTTTCTGAATATCTTTTGTTTATGACCAAACTGGCATCATGCAGATAAGTGATGTGTTTCTGTCTCTCTCTTTCAAAACTTGCACTAGACAAGATCTTTGCGACAGTAAGCAGTACTGCTATCGTCCACACGTGTTGCGATAATTAACACAAAATGAAAGTTTCTAGGAGTTGTCAAAATAATTAAAAATCTGACTTTCATTGCACACGCACAAAAAACAGATTTGAAAATGCCTGTGATAAAAACTAGTGCAAAGACATCTTTCATCTGAAGTTCAGTACTTTGATATAAGGACGACATTGTTTTAGTCAAAAATAAGATCCACCTCTCAGAATTTGATGCAGTCTGAATTTTCTGTGACACATGATTTCTCGTCCTTATCATTAGCTCAACCCTTTTTTTAAGTTCCCTTGGCAGAGAGAGGTAATGCATGTGGGGACGGGTGGGACCGTAATCCCTGTGGATACAGTGAATCTACATTGGCAAAAGGACAATAGTAATGATATTCACCTAATCTCCCCTGACAGATTCAGGACATGCTTTTCATTAACACAAAAGTGGATAAGAGAGCAATAAGCACTGTTTCAGAGTTTACCTAAATCCTTTGAGATTCACATTCCGGTGTCGCCTGTCTCTGTCTGCTTGGGCTTAAGCCAATGCAGGTATATTTACAGAGTGCTTTGACATACTTTTTCTTTCAAGGTGTGACTACAAACAATAGCAGAGACAAAGCTAATTTCACAGCTGACCATGTAAACTTGAACTACATGCAAATATGTTTAAAGAATAAGATGCATGTAAGCAGATGTCCCCCCTTTTTGTACTTTAATGAGAGCTTTTGACATTCAGTGTGGATGGGAAAAAAAAGGTTACTGTAAAATCCAAACTGTGAAGAGGATGTGCAAAGCTTCCCCATTTCAAAAGAATTTCATGTTTGCTAATGTGCTTAATGTCTTCAGAGAGGCGTCTTTATATAATCTAACTGCTCAGGATGTTGAAGTGTTAAATCCCAAAGCATTATAGACATATCAGGATAAAAACAACCACGAGACGATGATCTTGTTAGATTGTGATCTTGTACAATTTAATTAAAATATATGTGTTCCAGTGTGTAGAGATCTTTTTTTTTTTTAGACGGGCAGCCTTTATTGTTTGAAGAAGGAGAATCAGATTGTGCTGTCAATCACTTTTAAGAACAGGTGTTTTTCCAAACGTTCCCTGTCTCATTTAAAAATAAACTTTTCATTTCTTGATGTTTGGATGAGGTCTGGGGAATCTAAAAAAAAAAGAAGAAGAAAAAATCAGTTTCTCTCTGTTTTTACATGAAGTGAAAGTGTCAGTGGAGTTTCCATTCAGATTGCAAAGGAGGTAAGAAGAGGGAGGATAGCACTTATTTTTCTTTTTAATTAGCTTCATCTGAGGAATTATCCAGCACTAATATAATGGCTCGATTCATCTCCCACACCATCTGGTGTGAGAGCGGTGTACCTTTGGAGCTGATTGCTTTCCCCCGGTGCTGTGTCGGGGTAATAGGCTGTTCAAAGGCTGCTCTGGGCTCGGACAGCTGAGCAGAGGTGGGGCAGGAGCAGCTGGCCTTGGCGCCATCACCTGCTGCCTGTCAGAAGGCTTTCGAGTATGGTCCATCCATGCCCTAAGTGTATGTATCTATGTGTGCGTATATGTGTGTGCTTGTGCAATAAACTTGAGTTAACTTCAGGCAGAGCACAAATTTTATCCATTTGGTACACTGAAACACGAAGGAGAAGGAGAAAGCACACATCATTAGGACTCTCATGAACATCTGGATAAGGTAAGACAGGTAACAAATAAGCAGTAGTGTCTGGAAACGATAGTACCTCAGTTAGTTTGCACTTCTGTACTTAATGTCAAGTGACATAGCCAAGAAGACATATAATTTGTTGAATGTAAGTTGCTTTGTAGTAAATGGTTCATGAGCTCGCTCCCTGTGGTATTTCTAACACTTGGGCGATATTTAAACATCTGTGACTTGTTTTCAATCATGTCACTGTTACTAAAGTTTTGGTTCAAATGCTATATTTATTAAAATGGTAAAGGGGTCCGTCATTTGACAACATTACAACATCTGGTTTGCCCAGAGTCCTTTGAGCCTGTCCCACAATGCATCAACCGCTCCACTGTTGACTGTGACCAGCTTTTCATTTTTTTGCTTTGTGAATGATGAACCTTCTCATGTTAATGAATAAAAGCTGGTGATAATGATGCTGCTAATGCTGCACTATTACATATTTTTATAGTAACAATGAAAAAGACCACCAAATCTAAGCGTGTGAAAGGTGTTAAAGCAACAGAGAATTACCACTTGACACTGCATGATTCCAGCAGCAGGTTCAGACATGCTATGTAGCTGTTTAATTCATGAGTGCTAGTGGCTTAATCCAGCTGGACAACTAGGTTACGCACCTGAGTTCAAAGACATAACTAACAATTGCTTATTAAAATTCCCATGAAATCGCAGTTGAAGTGTTTTTATTATAAATGTCTTCTTTAGCTCTGATAAGTCACCTATATCTGGACCAACACTGACAATAAAAATAACTATAGGGTTAGAGTTATTTATTATCACTTTTTAGAGTTTAAAATTTCTTGGAAAACAATAAAAAACAACAGCATCAACATCATTATCATGCAGTCAGGAGTGTGTAAAATTTTGCATTCAATAAACACTTTCATTATTTTTTATGATGCCACCATGGTTGTATAAAGAGACAGACGTTGCTTGAGCAAAATGTCTTTTGGTGATGGACTTCACTGATCATTGTACAAAAACAGGATACTTTTTTCACTGATTTTTTTTTTTTATACTGGATCATATTTTATGGAAAAAGTATTTTTCTGGTTTTCCCTCTGATGTTCTCCAGATGCTCAGCCTCAACTCTGAACAGATGGCTTTAGTGGTACTTGTTGCTAAAGTAACCACTAACTGCTTCTTACTGTACTGGGCTCAACAGCTTCCCAGTGAACACGGCCGGATCAGGACAGACGACAGGGAATACAGTGGATTATGGAGTTTCCTGATAGAAGGCTGAAGACCCATTGACTGAGCACTGTTACCTGCAGGAATCGTGTGTGTGTGTGTGTGTATGTGTAAAGAGCGAGAGTAATGAAGGGAAGGGGTGAGGGTTATTGAGGGTATCTTATCTAACAGTTGAGCAGCTTTATGGCTTCTAATAGGCACCCTGTCGGATTGAATTGTAAATATGGAGCACCATTGTGCATTCAGAGGTGTGTACATCCTCTGCTTCATTTACCAGATGCTAAGTCATGACCAACCTGTTTATTACACCCTGCAATCCACAATTAAAATGAAGAGGCTCAAAAGGAAGAAAGCCATTTACCTTTGCCCAAGCTTCCCTAACACGCCAGACACAAATTTCACTGTTACTTGAAAACTTTCCATGCATGGAGCACATTATCATTTGATTTCCATCCAGAGTTCTCAATTAAAATTATACAGAGGTTGCATTTCATTACCTGAGCTCGGGGCAATTTGCAGGCCATTAAGCTTCTACCTATATCAGTGGAGATGTTTTCGAGGTGAACATCTGGGGTTGAGGAGGCAGAGCATGAAATGAAATGCCCCTGGCTCTTTGCTCTGCCTTTTGTCCAAAACGGGCCAAGGGTATTAGAACGCCATGCATAGTAAAGAGTGTGTTTCTACGGGCTGCAACAAATTGGTCTGGGATCTGAATTTAAATAGAAAATTGACCATGAAAGTACCGAGTTTGTCAAACAGCCACCAAAAAGCATAAAATACAGTATTTCTGTATTTCAGTTTATGCTATTGAATTGAATTTTCGTGGTTGGTTTCAGGAATTCTGCAGGATTTTATTATTATTATCACAAGATTATATTATATCATGATTATTACAATCATCATTATTATTAAGAGACATTTCCCAGCATGCATTTGGCTTCCAAACACCTTGAACATGTCCCCAGTGAACATTTTCATTTGCTGTAGAAATCCTGAAGACCTGTAAAAATGCAAAGTGTTCCTTGCTGAATTCCCCATAAGGGATCAAGAATCTCTATAAAACTTAAATTGATTTCTGTTCCAAGCAATAATAAAGACTTACCATGAAGAAACTACTCTTATGAGACCTTTAAGGAATCAGACCTCATTATACCTCAGATCTAATGTTTTGTTTTTTTCCAATGATTGATTAGAAAAACAAACTGGAATTATGTTTCCTAATGATATAATGTAATTTGGTAATGTAATAAAACTAACGGTTGTTCTCTGGGATTCTTTGATCCAGATCTGATATGTATTCCTTGTGCATATTTTGCTTGGTGTGAGATGAGAATAAAATTTGCCCACAGACTGCAGTGGTAGATAAAAGGAATCATATCAGATTTTCATTTCAAGTGATTTAAATGCCACAGTGATGTGGGTTGCATGAACCTCTTGGAACAAAATGTTATTCTTGTAATGCCTCAGAATGTTTATAGAAATTCATTAACCTGATGTGGATGTTTGGCCTCAATTTCAACAAAGTAGAATTTAATATTATTTTTTAAGTCAACACTTTTTTTGTGACTCACTGCGGCATTATTTCTCAGGTTTTACTGTTTTCTCTAAAAAGCTGACTTTCAGGCAATGCATTTAAGTGGTGCAGTGTCTCTGCACAATTCAAATTAGTGCAGAGGTTTAAAATTCCCATTTATGGAAGAGATCATACAGATGGATTAGAACAATTGAGCAATATTTCATTGCATCTGATTTTACATTTCTCATCACATTTAACAGCACGCTGGCACATTTAAATTGACTCGTTCCCTTTAAGAAGCAATATCTATGCAAAGAACTGTTTTATCAGGTGTTACTGTGCTTTGCAACAGAGTACAACCCTTTAATCTTCTGTTCTTAAAGGAAGCAAAAAGAATAAAAAGTCAGTTTTATATCTTTCATGAAAAAATTGAGAAACAAATTATCCAAACCCCATAGCAAAACCCACAGTTAGTGCAGGGCAGCTTTGGTGTGTCTCTTTTCACACTGTTGTGAATAATAACATTTCTTTGTTGGGGATTATAGGTCCTTGCTACAGGGTGTTCCAAATAATTTTTCTTGTGACAGCCTGAAATGGCTTTCAGTTTGTCAAATAACTGCAGAGTCGCTGTCTAAGTCTTGCAGCGAACATTCGAAGATCACTTTCCTCAACACTGTGAAGCAGCAGCGTTAAGAGAGCCTCAACACAAACTAGCGCTTTATTTCTGTTATCATTCTCCAACAGTATGGGGATCTCACTGGAGATTTGTGTGGTACAAGTTGTATTCTAGATGATATGCAGTAATCAGGCCCTTTGAGTCTCCTTCTGTCTCTCCCTCCCTCTCACTCTGTCTCCCTAGTCTGTCTCTCCCTCTCTTCTCTGCCCTCACTAAAGCTTGTGAGCACTCAAGTTTTGCAGTGTTTTAGCATTACATCATTCCACATGGCACACTATTAAGCTTCTGGGAACTGGGAAGACAGCCCAGGCCTTTAGATTTGTCATAGCATTGAGTTCCATTGTTGCACGGAACAGATGAATCACATGCTGACCAAACCGGCACTAAGCTAGGGGAAATAATTAATGCACAGCCCTCTTTTTTTTCTCCAACACAGCGCACAGGCAAGTGGTGTCACCGCGACTAGTTGTTAAATTTTGTCCCTTTTGTGTCAACATTGAGGACACATATTTATTCTGCAAGGGGCATGGCCTCCATCCATCCATCCCTCCATCTGCCCATATGATATTCCATCCAGGTACAATGTCATAGCGACGCTTAGTTATGCAGTGGAATTTATTGTCTGCACTGCGGCAGATTACCATTGCTTAACATGCCACACAGGAGACTTAAAGAGCCAGCACCTTTTGCAGTGTTGAATCCTGCTGGCAACTGTGTTGGAAAGCTTGAGGCATGCTGGGAAGCCTTGTCTTTATGCATGGTTTCCAATGCTGTGAAGGACACAAGGCATAAGGTGTAGTGCATAAAAATAGAAAGGGGGAGATTGGATGTGTTTAAAATGTTGAATTCTCTGTTTTTCTTGACACTTTATTTGTGTTATTTATTTATTCATTTGTTTCTTTCATTTTTGCTTTTAGTTTTAAATGTTTTAATATATATATATATGGTTTTTTTTTTTTTTCTGAAGACTCAGTGGTGCTAAATCCCATTGCATACTTTGTCATATTAACTTGGGCTTTATTAGCAAATTTAGTGAAAATGTGATTGACTTTTGGGATTATAGTCATTGAAAACCAGCTCACATGCACCAGTCTTTTGAGAATATTTTCTTGAGAACACTTTTACCTGCTAAAATGTGATGTGATGTGCTTAGGGGAAATCAGGGGAAACATTACGTTATTTAATGATCAGATGCTCAAACCCAGTATTTGCAAGGTCAGTATCTTGCATTTAATTCACCCAAAGCAGCTTTCATAGCTTGTAAGTTGATGTATTTTAGTATTCCTTCCAACTCCATTCTATAACAAAATACAGCTTCAACCTAAATAATTTAAACCCTCTGCACGTCAAACAGGGGTATCAGGCATGAGCCTCAGGATGAATTTGAAGGGAAAGTTCTTTACCAAGCTAAAGGCTATGTAACAAAAGACTTAGGCTACTCTGAGTACAAGAGATTTTCCTGCAAAAAAATGTGTAGTAAGATGGGAATTAATCTTTTCAAGTTGTTATCTGCATATGCTATCAGATTCAGGCACCAGGCTATAGGAGGATAAGAAAGGTTCAGCTTTTGTCCACCGTGGGCAATCCTCCTGGCGATATGGCTGCCATGTGGGTTTTGCCTGTGTGATGCTGATTGCCTGGGGTTAAGCGAGAAACAAAATGTTCTAAAAGTTGATTAAATCCACCCTGGTGTGTCTCTGTTCAGATTCCATCTGTAGGTCGTTATAGACTATTGCCTACAGCTGAAATGTTGAAGCAGAAGTGTTCACTTTTGCAATATCACTTCATCTTACTTGCACATAATTATGACTTTAAAAGTTCAATTTTCTTGTCACATTCAAATGCTATTATTTCATTCCTGTGCATGTGCTCCATCTGTGTATTCTTGAGTGATGTAGAGCAACCAAGCCTATCTTGTTCTATGGGATTTTTGAATCACGAACACATTACTGTATGAAGGATTTAAAGAGATTTAAAGACTTGACTAATCTGTTGTGTTTTTACGCAAATGAATTTCCTATTTTTAATCTAATCACTCATCTGTCAGTAATTTTCTGCAAAGACCTCTTACTGCAGAAGAAGTTACATTTCGTTCTTTTGTCTTTTTTTTAATTTTACATAGAGAAAGAAGATTATTAGCAGAAGAAGTTTTGCCACAAAGACGAAAAACAAACAAAGCACTAGCTTATGTGCCCATTAAAATGCTCATCAATAAAAAACAAGTCTCAGTGAAACGATGCACAAAAGTACAACAGGCCAGCACCAAAGGTGGTGCCAGAAAAAGCCACCAAACCGTTGTAAATTTAATGACTTAAACAATCGTTGCTGTTAACTTTTACTGTCTCAAAGATCACTTGGTACAGCATGTGTTAATTAAAAGTCAAACAATCAACGGGTCAGTCTTTTTTCTTTTCTTTTTTTATGCTAAAAATCTCAGTAACCAATTACATGTTTTACTAAGAGCAGCATTGGCAGTTTTCATTTTAACACTACTTAGCCTATAGATTAGATTTATGTGGTGTTTAGAAATTTTCTGTTGATATCATCCAGACAATTTCCCACAATAAAAAAAAAAAACAGAACCACAGTACCCCGTCATTTCTTTCATGTTTTGTTTGACAATCTATGTTCCTTGAAGCTGCCTTCACATTTCACTTGGAACTGTACTGAACCGTGCTGAACAACAAAAGAATAAACAAGAAGAAAGCAATACATGGGGCGGCATCAGAGGTTAGCACTGCTGCGTCATAGCAAGAAGGTTCTGGGTTCGATGCCCACACCTGTTCTCCCCATGTTCGCATGGGTTTTCTCTGGGTGCTCCAGTTTCCTCCACCATCAAAACATGTATGTCTCCAGTCAGTACCCTTAACTGAGGTACTGACTCAGAATCTGGTGCTGGTTCCTGGACGCTGCACTGTGGCTGCCCACTGCTCCTCAGGGACGGGTTACATCAGAGACCAAATTTCACTGTCCACTGTACAGTGACCAATAAAGTACCTTTAGAATGAGTTGATAGCAATGGATTCAATTCTCTCTGCAATTATTTCACATTAGTGTGACAATTATACATTCTGATATTGTGTGGTAAATAAACCAGATTTATGAGTTAACATTTGCATATTTCTCTGTGTATCTTTATTTTGTGTTGGCTGTGAAAGCTCAACACACTGCGGCTGCAGAAAACACAAATCAAGAAACACATTCACTAATCTAACAAGGCATGCAGAGCAAAGAGACACACTGCAAATACAGAAAGCACAAAGACTCATCGAAATGCTGTGAGTCATACACAAAAAAATGAAAACAAATTCACAACCAGTGGATAACATATTTTATAACCAGTGCTGTCAGATTCGGGCATACTTGAAAAATTTGATCAATTACTCATAACATTTGTTTCTCGGCTTAGCTCTATCAAAGCTGCTTTAAAACAACTCCAGCGGCTCCACAACCACACATCAGGCCTTCTGTAGTTAATGCTTGTAGAAATACAAAATGAGACATTATGGTTTAATAAGCAGCCTGACAACAGCAAAGAGGTATTTACTGACCAGTAACAGCTAGCTTAACAGCGCTCTAGAGATTCCATCTTCACAATGAAGCTGTGGGGTTCAAACACCTTCCAACTGAGAAAAACCCAGGTGACTCTTAAATGTGGGCTTGCAGTGGCTCAGTTAATTAGCCAGCTGAGTAGACAAACATAGCATTAAGACAATTTGGGGGTCTCTGGGAACCTTTTATTCCTCTTTTGGTTAAGGCTATCTGCCTCTTCATGCGTCCATTCCTTCAAGTAATGTGTTGTTGCTGAAACGCTTGGTCTAGACTGCAAAACATATACATGACAGTAATAGGAAATACTGTTTACATTGTTATACAATAGCCCTGTTGCCTGCTTATCTCCAAGGACTGGGTAAAGCATAGCTTTCCAGCATTCTTGACTCATTAAATCGGGTAAATAATTATTCTCCAGAGGCTTAGTGTTTGAATCAGGTTGCTAGCTTACTGCCTGTCTACAAGCAATATCGTTAACTTTTACATAGTCGTCTTTTCAAATAGAAACTGACTCTCAGACCTTCTTTCACTAAATCTAGGGGTTTTATTTGTGGCGACATCACCATTTGTCACACTGGGAATTGTTTTAGAAAAGTTTAGGAAAATACAATGTGATGCAAAAATGTGTGTTTCCACTGAAATCTGACTGGATTTTAATACATGAGAGACACTATTGGGAATCTATAGAATAATATTAAAACAAACAAACAAACAAAAAAACAAATAAATGATGGGCTCGTCCTTTTAAGTTATGCTAATCTCTAATGCTACGACCAATAATGATTCTGTTTGCCAACATTTAAATTAGCCCATAACTCACTAATCCTAATCAACATTGCTTTTAGCACATACACATATCATTTGCCTGTAAAAGCAAAACCACAATATTTGCTACAAAGTTACATGTATAGTGTTTGCAGGACTTTTAATTTTGTCACTTTAGCCTTTAAAGTAATTTCGCCAATGCAAAATATATTTATGGTAATAGTCAGCAGCACTGTTGATAAGTTGTCTGGCATTCACTCTCAGCTTTGATATTACTTGACCATGAACTGCCTGTATTTTAAGCAATGCATGTTGACCTAAGTAAATGAAAATACCATAGTTATGCTCAGATTCCCCTTATACCCTTTGAAACAGATAAACATACATCAGTTTCTGGTTCTGTTATTGAACAAAGACAACAGTAAAATTACAAAATGCCAGTTAATATTTGGTAACACTTTATTTAAAGCATGGATCTGTAATGCATTATGAACATACTCATATTGTGTTCTAATGCATCTGTAGTGTTGTATAATCATAGTTATTGGCTGGGTTAGGGTAACCCTAACCATAACCCTGACCATAACCACCTATAATGCAATATAAGTTTGTTTATAATGTGTTATAATGTGCTATATATGTCCATAATGTGTTACAATGAATTATAGTCAGGCTTCATTGAAAGTGTTACCAATATTTTTGTAGAGATGCAGTGCAAATTGATCTGTTATGAGTCAGAGTGCAAAATAAATACAAGTTAAACATGTTTAACATTTTAAACATATTTCCAGTCAGAATGGAAAAAACATTGTCAGCTAAAGGAAGTTTTTGAACACTACTGAGGTGTAGTAGACATTTAGGAGTTTTAGTGTGCCCTGGGTATTTCCATTGTGTTTTTTTGGTCTTTTTTGTTTTCTGTATTTGCAGTAGACCACATTTTTCAAATTTTCACTATTTTTCCATAATCTCACGCTGCATTCCTCCAACTTCCCACACGTCTGAATAACCCTGACCCAAAGCCTGCACTGCAGTGGACATTTGCTGCCTCCTCACCCATTCCAAGACTCTCCATTATGGTTCTGGATGACAGATGTAGATACGGCGGTCTTCTCCCTCAGGCTGTAAAGCATTTGGCCTAACCTTCCAACAGAAGTAATGGTCCACACCTTTAATTGTCATGGGCTGTTCATCTTCACTAACAATAGCAGTAAGCAATGGGTCTGCAATGGAAAGGCAGTCGTGTCTGACAAAGGAAGTGATTTAGTTCTGGAGGCAATTCGTAAGCGGGCGTTGCAGGGGCAGCAGTAATGTGCGGAGAGAAAGATCATGTGGGGTAAGAGGCGTAGCAGACACAATAGTGGCATGGAAGCGGAGGTGGATGTTTTTTTCCTCCCATTGCAAAGATTTATCTGAAAAAAGAAGGCAGTAAAATGTATATTGTGTGTGTCCTTCATGGATTGAGAGCTTGTGTTATTAAAGTGGACATGATGTTCTCTGAATGTGGATGTTGCAAAGCCTCAGAAATAAGTTTGACAGGATCAACTTTGTCCCAACGGCTGTATAAATGAGAAGAAAAACAACAGATCTCATTTAAAGAATTGTGCAGTTTGCGTAGGTGATGTTTTGTGGGTTTTGATGCTATCTCATTATTTCATTTGATGTCAGAACAACATTTGATGCTCAACTTTCAAGTCTGTTCTTAGTTCTGAATTTCTGTATGCACCCAGCCTTCTAAAGAGGCAAAACTGCTGTGGAAAAAAGCGCTATTGATGGGTCACTAGTTTACTGTCTGAATTAGACACATAACATAAGGAATAGACAAGTGTAGTTACCAAATTAAAGCCTGTTTCCTGGGAAAGTTGAGGCCCATTAAAATGATAGATTGCATGTTGTGTGCAAAAGGATACTTTACACCCACAAAACAGTCTAATTGCATTCATTCCTGTAAAAAGTCCACAAATGTTGAATCTAGATTCTCAGGCGTATTGGCAGCAAGCTGCTAGACGGCAGATGACTAGCTTCAAACGAGTAGCGAGGGGGAGGGATGTAAAATCTTGACAAACAGTGAGAGCCAGTGTCCACATCATCTCTCGCCCCTGACAGGCTTCCCCATGCATGAATTCAAAGCTGGTAAAAACCATGGCTGGATTCATTTTGATCTGACATCCATCATGTAGATCAGTGTTGTAGTTTCACTGTACTGTGTCCAGGATAAGATGTTTTGGCAATCGGCCCATGACATCTGTTAAAGCCAGTCAAGAGAGACTGGGGCCAATTTGGCATTTCTGTTACAAGTGTTGGCTTTATGGTGCTATATATGTTTATATTAGAATACTCATATTTTACAGAAGTCTCCCTGAATGCAATTGTACTGTATGTCCAAATGGAAATGCAGCACACCCACTCAATTCTTAATTTGTTTCAGGACTGTCATGGCGCACACCTTTGCATGTGATCCCTTTGCATGGAGCTGACTTTTGTCAATTAATAGTAAGTATGGGATGTGTCTACAATAGTACTAGTAAATTTGGGCAAATGATTTAGAGAAGTGTCCAGACAGCCCTAGTTAGATTGTGAATAGCTTCACTGGTTTTGGCTCCAGTTAATCTTGATCATCGAATATGCATTATCATGGTGCTACGATTAGCAGACAGCTAGCAGTCATTCAAGATGGCAAAGCCCTTTTTTGTGCATTACTTTAATCCTTAATAAAACTTAATAAAAACACAGGAGAGTTACATAAAAATTCCCTCGCTGTTGTTATGGACACTGCAATAAGGTAAACAGAGCAAAAGAATTATTTTTATCAGGTTACAAAAATGTTTATTTTTTATGTAAATTTGGGCATTTTAATGGCAGCTGGGATTGCCTCCCTTTTGGAGCCAGCCTCAAGTGGCCATCCAAGGAACTGCAGTTTTCGGCACTTTTCGCGTTAGCTTCATTTATTTTTTTTAGCCTAGAAGGTTGCTGCTCTGTGTTGATACTTATCTCTCATTTGAACATATTGGCTTATTACAAATTGACGCTATTCAATACACACAGAAGACAAGAGGACCTTTTGAGGGCCACTCAAGACAATAGGACATCTTAACAGTTTAGTAAGCTATGCATAATGCTAATTATACTTTTTTAATCCTTTCTGAAGTTAAAATTTGTAGTGAAGTTCTATGATGTGTTTAGTTTAGTTTAGTTTAGTTTAGTTTAATTTAGTTTTATTTGTGATTTTTCTTCACCCAAGAGAGAGTTTGTAAATTAGAATATAGGAAGTGAGGACAGATATCTGTTCTATTTTCATTTGTCAGAAGGAGCCAGAAAAAACCAGTCAGTTGCCAGGGGGTAAGTGGGTTTTGTGTACTAGTTTTAAATCATTAAAAGTCTTATTCATAAGATTCCTAACTCGTCAAATACTGACGCTTTGGGTCAGTAGATTGGGCCACCAACACAAAGTATCAGTCAAATACTGACGAGTTGAAAAATGAGACCCAGAAATCAACTATTTCTACAAAGTAGACCTTTAAGAAATAAACTGCATGTATTGCTGCAATAATAATGATGATAAGAGATGCAGACTAGACACACATCTCAGAGTGGGATGTTCTTTGATGGTTACCATTTTGAAAAAAAAAACCCTGAATCCACTCATCCAATCAAACATAAGCCTCTATTCTCTAAATACTGTGATTTTTAACAATGCTGTGATTTAGCTAATAGCAGCTTCCAAACCTTAGAATTCCAGTCTCAGTGGTGCATTATAGAATCACAGATAAACTGCTTGCAGTGTTTCTGTACCAGCTTGTATGGCTGAGGCATGGCGGCATGTGTGTCGAAGGCGTTGGGCAGATGGGATATGTCTGATATCTCTCACTCAACATAATGAGATGAGAACGCGCTTCACCAATCTTAGGGCCCGTCTGATGGCAAGAGACACAGTGCCCATGAATACGGGAGGGATATCTCCCCTCTTCAAAGATAATGAGATGACAATGTATTCAACTATCATTAGAAAGACTCAGAGTTTGGGGGAAGGATGGAGGGCGAAACATTCTACAGCACTTGTCTGCTGCCTTTGATCAGACGAGAAAAGCAACTGTCATTCTTTGTATCAGCCCTGGACTCATGAAAGCTAACTTCTTAATCACCGTCATTGTCACTTAAAGGCTTGGAGTTTGCAGCGTAGTTCCTCGAGCTCAGTAGTTTCTTAAAATCACCTGGATTGTTAGCTGAATAAGAACACTCACCACCGTGGTTAAATGCTGCCTTGTTATCTGTGCGATACATTATGTCTCTCTGAAGTCACTTGCTTGACAAAAAAAATGTTGCAGTGTAAAATCAATTTGCCATCACCTGGGAAGAGAAGACGCAACATTTTGCCTGACATGGCACTCTATTGCAAGATGTCAAAAGTGCCATGTTAACAGGCTTATTTAAGCAGGTTTGACAAGGCAGCCTTATTCTAAGTTGACAGTTTGTTGTGGCACTTGTAGAGAGATCCATCTTGTCTTTTGTCCCCGTGGTGAAGATGATCCCTTTCGCATACTGTTTTTATTTTCTTTTGTGTTCTCAGTCTCTCTTAGAACACAGTGTTTTGACAAATAAACCATCAAAATCTTTCTTTTTCAAACATTCTTCACTGAGCATTAGGCCAACTGATCCGTACTGGAGTTCTGTGACAGTCTTTTGACAGCAAACAATTATGCAGCGTTGTCATTTATTTGGCAGAAGAAACTGTGTTGGTTGAAATTCAAAAGTCTGGGCCTGTAACATGTAATCTTTGTAATGTAGTAATTTATCATTAGTGAAAACTTTCAATCTCCTAAATCCAAAAATATTATATAAGAAAGCAACCTGGCACACTGCTTGTCTTCACAAACAACAATCAATATAGTTCAATGTTTGAAACTCGTGCTGTGTTGTTGCATCTTTCTCTCATCACTTTCCATGTCTGTTCACTGTCACGAAACAAAAGAATAAAATATGAGGGAGAGTTGCTCTCTCACAACTAAAAAAATATTGGGGGAAAAAAAAGGATTGGTGCAGAGCTCAAAAATAGAACAATCTGTCTACATTTGTCACACAATTATGAGAGATGGTTCAAACTTTTGTGATGGCAAAATCCCTTTAAAACCTGGCAAATCATCTCTCAAGCCGGAACTCATCTTCCTCATAGACTTCATGCTTCCCTTAAAACTCAGCAAGATGCTAATTTGAAAGTAAGAAAGGGAGACGCCTTTACATCCAATTTCTCAACATTTCATCATCGTGTCCCAATAATTATGCAGGGTTATTAGCTCAAGTATTTGTCCTTGGCATTCCTAATGCTGGTTGACATTTATTATGAACAGTAATGGTATTGGAGATCTTTGATTTGCCGTTTGCAGTGGCAAGGAGAGCTTGGTTTGTTCTCTGCAGTGCAACAGCACCCTCTTTTGATAATTTATAATATGATTACATCACTATAACCACCATGTGCTTATGCTTGTTGCCGGGATGGAAATAAATGAAAAGCCTGACTGCTAAGATGAGCCAAAATTAATGCATAGTTAAATATTTTTCTTGGTGTATATTTATTACAGTTTAAGCACCTGAATTGACAATGTAATTCCTTGTTGGCACTGCAGAGCCCTTATCTCATGGGCACTCCCTGTATATTGTTTTATACACTCAATGCACAAAATTCACATCTCATTTGTATCAAAGCTCAAAACCCCATTTTCTTAGTTAGCCTATATGTTTCTTTTCTTCTCCATCTCCTCCTTTATAATGTCTATGGGTTTTAAAAGGGGTATTACTGAGAGACACTGCATTATATTCTAAGCATTCAGCATGGAAACATGAAACTTATGATAGTTTATGCTGTCCTCCATACTTTATATTTTACATTCTATATTTTTGGCTAAATACTGCATACTGCATACTTATTATTGGCTATTTTAATACATGGAGGCATACTTGTGGTGTGCATCTATGTATTTCTAATGGAATGTAATGTGATGGCATACTTTTTTTAGTAATCCTGGTATGTCATTGAAGGTGACCCATATATACAGCATATGATATTTTTGGGCAGGCAAGCAAAATTTAAAGGGGAACTCAGGATCCTATTTTTAAGTTATAAAATGATTGACTGATTAAGATAATGTAAGAAATCTGTGGATAATCATAATTGGATTGATTTATCAGAGATGTTCAACTTCAGCTAAAACAAGCTAGCTTTGAGTGGAGTCAGTGCTGCATGACCTGAATTTTAAATTATCAGTGAATTTTATTACTTTTGTATTCTGATAAAATGTTTTATTTATGTGCTGTATGGTTTATTTATGTGTTGGATCTCTGTTGAGTGGCATAATAATGTTGAACTGTAAGATAAAGCACATATGTCCTTGGGCTCTTTAGGGCAGAATCTTTCTGTGACACTGAAGTTCTCAGAGTTTAGATCACTGTGTGTTTTAAAGTGCATTTACAAACCTAGTGGGTGGCAACTAGACAGAGTGGGTGAAACAATTTGATCTAACAAAAGTACAGTAAGGCAAAGTTCACAACTGAATACAACTGAAACAACAGAATGAAAATTTATGCAACATTTGTGTCTAATGCAGGGACAAAAAAAGTATTTTCATCATTACAATATCATGTTTTCACAGCAATTATTACATTATGCTTTTAAATTACCTGGACAGAGACATGTTGAGATAACTATTCAAGATGTTTGGGCTGTCCATAACATGATACTCTGAAGAGGTGAACTGAGGTGAAAGCTATTTTCTTTTATTGATTTTAAAATAGGCTCTGACAGGAGGAGATGCAGATAAACAGAAATAGAAAGTTGCATTATAGATTGTGCAAAAAAGGCTTTACCTCAAAAGCAAAATGATGAAGGTGCATCTAATATTTTGTCTTCTATAAAGACCTACAGGTTTCTGGCATATAGACACGAAGCCATTTTATATGCAAAAACCATCCAAATCTAATCTAACAAGTGAGATGAGACTTGAAACTGTTTGAAGGGTGAACAACAAAAAATAAAAAAGACAAGCAATAGCAGTTGGTCGACAGTTTGTTGAAGAGAGAGTGAAAAAAGTGATATTCACAAAACATGCTTGCTTGATTTAAAAAGCAGGTGCTGAAATGAGAAGAAAAGTGAGGTTAATACTGACATCAAAGTAGCTTCCAAGTCTGTTTAGTCAAAGAATCGGTTCAGTTTACTCACAGCAGAACAACACCAGAAATCAAAGTCTGCCTGCTGAGCCCCACGTTCAGCTCAAAACATGGATTTGAACATGCAGAGGAGACTGAAGTCATTTTTATTTATAAGTTTGCATGCTGTACAAAACCATGATAAAAGCATAAAAAGTAACATTTGGCCCCAAAAACATGATATTATAATCACAGTTACAAATTGTTCCCATTGTGCGAAAGTTAGCAATTTTTCTACTTTTATGAGCAGAACCCGCTACAAATCTAAAAATTCTAATCAAAGTCACATTAGTGAAATCAGGTTTCCACGTGCTGCACATGTGAAACAGTGCTTGAAATTCTCTTGTAGACTAAAATCGCTGGTATGAATGCACCTGGTGCCACTTCACCGCAGTTGGCTGTTTTTTTTCTGTATTGTGAATGATAAGATCATCGACATGACCCAAAAGGCATCATCATATCCTTAAAAAACACAGAGCAGAATAATACTGTATAAATGAAATAAAACATTCACTCAGCTAGCATGCCCGCAAGTGAAGACAAAAGAATAATAATAGCTGTTCAGTCACCAGAGTGCACTGGTTCAGGCATGAATCTGTCAACACAAATGTAGTTTCTCTGAAAGTCCACAGAAATCTGTACAGCAATGTCGAATATCAATATGATATATTTTCTGTAAGTCACGACTTTGTAAACTTTTATTTAATGCTTTACAAGACTTTGAATACAAGCAAATGACTTTGGTGTTCTGTAGCTACAGGCTCCATAAAAAAGAACTGAAAGAAAACAAAAAAACAAATATATTATTCAGCAAAACCAGCTTCAAACCAGCCTTGACAAACTCAGCGCTCACAGTGGTCTTCTTTGCTCGAGAGTAAGAATCTGCTCAGACCACCCACCAAGGGAAGACACTGGTACATGGTTACATTTATCTTTTATAACAATTTTACTTTGAGTGGCTATAAAGTGAAATATAAACCCAAAAATAGACTGTATGTGATGGCACTGATAAGAAAAGTTTCAGTATAGATGTAAACTAACCTGCAGGCTTATTTACTCCAAATTTAACTTTTACATTTAATCTTACAGACAGACACTGAACTTTTCATTAACCTTGTATAACAAACCAGCACAACAAAGGCTTGGCTCTTGCTACAGCTTAGCCAAGTCTTTGAAAATTCTTGATCGGTTGAGAATGTGGAGAATGTGAAGTCCTCCCTAGTGGGCAGACATGTCCACTAATGACAGAAACAATGGTTTATGGGCAAGGCTCCGTCTGCGTCTCCCTCTGAAAAATCTGGAAAGCCGAGTTAAGAGGGAGAAAAAAAACACACGACTCTCGAAGGATGTGTCCTTGATCTCTTGTTTTGTTTGTCCACTCTTCTTTGCTGCGCTCTCATTTGTTTCCCATGTTGTTGTGAGACGGAACGCTCAAGGCAATTTCACCACCACCACGCAGGCGCCTGCCCTGCCAATGTTGAGAGGGACCTCCTACAGGAAGACAGAGAGGTTAACACACAGCCTCTCAGCCGAGGCTGTCCTCAAAAAATCCCATTTTACTTCATGCAGATAAGAGGGTTACAGAGGCAAGATTGGAAAAACACATTGTCAAAAAAAGAAGTATAGGCTTTAAATTGTTAATAGTATTCAGTGACTCCTGCAGATTATGCTCCTGAGGGGCATTAACAAGAATTTAGATGTTACATGTAACAAGTTCTGGCAAAAACAGTTTCCTAAAACAGACTTTACGTTGTGATAATTTGATCTAATATATTTAGACATAACATATAACTGTATGAATTGGCGCAATTGATTACCTCAGTCCACTCATTGTTCTGTGCATCATAGGATTCGACAGTGCTCAGATATGTCTGACCATCATATCCACCCACAGCATAAAGCCTGTCGCCCAGCAGGCAAACACCCACTGCATCCCGGGGGACACTGAGGGAGGCTACAGTGGTCCAAGTGTCTGTCTTTGGGTCATACCTGTAATTCAAATATTTGGTTAAAAGATTGTCTTTGCAGTGCAGTCGAAATGATGAAACAAGATGAAATCATTCATCAAGTCAGACTAAATCTCAGGTGGGAAGTTGTGTCCCATCCCCACTAACCGAGACGTCCTTATGCTTGCCCTCTTTAATCACTGATGTCTGAATGGTCACTAGTGGGGACTCCTTTCAGCACAGACGGAGAAGCAAATTAAAATTAAAGGCAAAATTGCCTCTTGAACAGCAGCTGGAGTCCAGAGAGAGGCAGACTCATCAGTGTAGGCGGAAGTCACTAAAGGAACATTGTTTTTCACTATGTTGACCACGAGGACGAGGAAAATGAGGACACATTATGTGATTTATTTTTTTTAGTGGTTTCTGGGGAATTTAAACATTCAAAAATTCAGTCACGTTGGCTGCATGCAGCACCACAAGTGGTTGAAGCTGTCTCATGCCGTTTTAAAAAATGTTTGGCGTGTAAGTATTTGTTTTGTTTACTTAGGTAAAAGTACTGATACCATAATGTGAAAACATTCCATTACAAAAGCACTGCTTTCAAAATCTTTCTTGGGTAACAGTATCTAAGGGTTATAGGAAAAAAATATTGAAGGTATCAAAAATAAAAGTACCCATTGTGCTAAAATGGTCCCTGTCAGTGTTTTACTATGATGTTTTTGGATTACTCCTGCATTAATGTAGGTTGCATTTTTCTTTAGGTTTTAACTTTTGATTGTTTAATTTACAGCAATGCATCAGATGTTTTTTAGCCTTGCTGTCCTGTTAGAGCCCTAACAGCACTGATCTCAGCTCTGTGACAAGCATTAGATAACTCGTAAGGGGTTTTAAAAAGTCTATTTAGCCAAGAACTCAAAAGAAACACTTATTTCTTTAATTTATCAGCAACACTTAAATTTTAAGTCACTGAATTTTCTAATATGAATTACTCAAGGGCCCCTAATTGGTATATAAATGAAGCAAGTAAATGTACCTAGTAACACTCCAAAAAGGACATTTTGGTCTGCAATCAGTAAAGTAGTCAATAAATAGTCAATGCAACTTCAGGACCAATAACACTTTAAACAAATTAGTGAAACAGCCTTAATCACATTAATATGTGGTAGGCGTAACAGGCACTGACTTACCTTTTTTTTTTTTTTTTTTTTTTTGGATATATTGGGTAAAGAAAGTAAAAAGACTTATTGAAAGAACGATTTAAGATGCTAATCATTTATGAAAAGCTCAATATAAATTACTTAAAATTAAATATTTAAAACAGGAATATGTAAGCACAATTTTTTATTTTAATCATCTTTTTGTTTGTTTGTTTTACTTTTATAAGCTGGAGTAGTAAATAAAAGTCCAAATGAAATGAAAAGGAATTGTGTTTACATCCTTCAAGAAATAGCTACATTTATTAAAAGTGAACTGTTTTTGGACACCTTGCTCTAATTTGATTAGTGACACTCACCAAAAAACAGTGGTGAATAATTTGAATGTTGCAGGAGTGATCATGTGTTCCTTAAATGCACAAATGATGGAAAGCACATGAAAATTAGTAATTAGGTTTTTTGGGGAAAGGTAGTGTTAGCAGTTAAATACAGATGAAGGTGCCTCACTGTGAGTCACATTAGATTCAATTTCAGGAGGATACTGTGGCCACCAGATGGTGCCAGATACTGTGAAATAAAACCTTGTGTGGAAAATATGATCTCTTCGATTGAGTATCTTGCGTAACACAGACATGTCTTGAAATGCAGGAACAGGGTGGGGAACAAGAGAAGTTAAACTCCCTCTTGTTGTTATTAAGAAAATCTCATCCCCACCCATGACTGTTTTCCATCAACTGCAACCTTAAACCATTTACGCAACACTTCTGTGTGTGTTTTCTCTAGTGTTTACTGACCTTTCCACACAGTCAGAGAGTCGAGAGCAGTGGTTGGAGGCGGGTGCATCGTGTCCACCTACTGCATACAGGAAGTTGTTATACGTTGCCACACCCACTCCTCCTCGCCTCTTGGCCATGGGAGCACACATGCTCCACTTGTTGGTGTGCGGATCGAAGCACTCCATTGACCTCAGACATGAGCTGCCGTCTCGTCCACCAACTGCAAACAATCTGAGAAATTTAAAGAAACTGAATCAAAATCTGAAACATCTCAGTCATGCATGAAGTGCTGCTGGATCTGGCAGGAGCAGCTCACATCAGCTGTCAGATGTCTGTGAAAAATGACGACAGAACAGTGATAATGTGACAGGTTTTATGAGCTACAGCAGTGAGCAGTCGATAGCATTTTTCAAAGGCTCTTTCCTTTAGAGTGTTCTCTCCCAGATAGATCACATCAGTGTTTTCACTGCTTGTAGCTCCCAGCCCCAACAGCAAGAAAGTAGAGGCTAGGGAAACAGTTTCCTTGTCTATTTTTGACCTAGATGCAGAAATAACTCGGCATCGACTTTAACACTGAATACTGGATGGAGCCGAACAGCAGCTTCTTCGGCACACAAACATATAGACTGAGAGCTGTTCTGTTCTGTGCTTAACTTACTTTAAAATTGTCTTGTAAATTATTTAATACATACAAATATACAAAGTGTTTTTCTTTAATAGAGTCTAACTGGCAGCATTTAAATTACTACATTAATCGAAACTGTTGACTGCCTCACAGCCACACCATAGTTTATTTGATGCAGACGATTCTGAATCAAGAAGTCTAATGTGTCAAACTGTGCACTAATACTGCAATTTAGCTGTTCCTGGATCAGTGCAATGAGTTACATAACCATACCTGTGTTGTTGTCCAAGGTACATATTGCATGACTGTTCAGCATGCTGCAGTGTTATAGATTTTTAACATTTCTTCATTACAACACAGTCTGCAGATCAACTTGGACGGTCATAAACACTGAAATGTTTTTGTCAGTGATATTTTTGCATAACAACTGATGAGTTATCTTTATCAAAACAAAGAGCAGACATGGTACTCGCTGTGGAATTTCAAGTCTATAAACAAGAAAACTCAATACAAAAACATTTGTTACATTATGATGACTATACGATACGGCAGAGTGAGCTCTTTCAAAATCATGTGCTAACACTGGCATTCCCTTTTTAAGTAGAAGTTGCCTGTACTTGCCTGCCTCCTAAGTGTCTGTTGTGGCTTTACAGATGCCAGTATCATCTATCTCAAGCGGCACGATATTTCAAAATAGAAACACAATGATGTACTTTGCATAAAAGCCTATGGTTGCATCAGCCTACAGAGGTGTGATGGTCTCTGAGTGCGATGAAGCAACTTACTTTCCATTAAGTGCTGTGACTCCCATGGTGCTCCGGGGTGTCGACATACTGGCCACGTAGTTCCATTGTCTGGCCTGTGGGTCCCAACGTTCCACTGTGTTGAGATAGCTCCAGCCGTCGTGGCCTCCCACTGCATACATAGGGCCCTCCAGCACAGCTATACCTACAAAAATGGAAACAAGAGACATTTTACCAGAACAAAGCCTGCTGTGCTTGCTTTCCTCTGATTTCTGTATTATTATGTCTATTTATGTATTAGGAAGGCTAAGAAAAAAATCACCTGTGATAATTATTGGCATTACAAATGATTACAAAGAAGGATTGCAAAGAACATTTTATATTATCATAGAATTTCAAATATGTGTAGACAACTGCGCTCAGTGTGAAAACACCTGGTAAATGCTGTAACATCTGTAAGCCCCGTGCTAAATGTCGTCTCTCCATTTTCAAATTTGAAGCCACAATACATTCACTTCCTTTTTGAGGCTAATGAAACAAAGATTACTCCCTTTTTCAAAGGATGTAGCATAATGTCAGCACAAGGTACCTTTCATGACCCATCTGTTCATGAATAATAAATGACAAGAGAATAAAGACTCCTTCAATGAAAATCAAGCTTTTACCATTGTTAACATTCAAGGTTCAAGGAGTCTTTATTGTCCCCATGGGGCAAATCGTTTTACAGCCAGCAGTAACAAAAACAATCAACAA
>JAQLOL010000026.1:14281775-14296093 GCA_029783665.1 Naso thynnoides | reverse complement strand
TTTGCTTGGTGCCAAGGAATATCCAGAGTTAACATTGCCTAATTTAATGGCTGATCCCTCTATCCTGCCACCACTCAGTTTAGTATCCATACCTATAGAACTTCCCCCCAGTCTGACATTAGACGTAGTAACATTACCCAATGCCTTTGCCTGTGGATGACTAATGGTACTTTCAGAGACCATTACATTTGTCCTCTCAACTGTGTCAACATTTCCTTCCTGTGTTTTATCCATGTATGAAGTCGAAATCTGCATGCTTTTGCCTGGTAAAGACAGACTAATTGATCCTCTCTCTTCATCGGCAGAGCCTACTTCTGCAACTCCCAACCCTCCTATTGTGATATGTCTACTACCAGTGTTTGTGCTGTCACTTTGTGTCATGTTTGTTCCGGACACCTGAAAACTTCCATCTTCTCGCTCTCTACTGCTTCTAGAGATTTCAAAACCTCTCTGGCCTGTACCTCCAAAATCTGGCCCCTTGAATCTGAGACCTGTACTTCTCTCTTTTTCTCCCTCTCTTGTAATTGTTGAGCTCTGAACACCGCCACTTCCCCAGCGTGTCTCTGTGGAGCTAACTTGTGAACCAGTGTAAGAGACATTGCCTGACTCAAAAACTCCCTCTTCTGCTCCCTCTTTACCTGAAGTGCTGCCAAGTGAGATTCTGATGCGTGGAGACCCATCCCCAGATTCGTGCCTTAGCCCCTTAAACTCTGGACTAGAAAGTTCAAGTTGCTCATTTATGCCACTTGGCATATCCACAGTGTAGGTTGTGATGCGTCGCGTAATTGTAGTTATTGTGCTGCCATCACTGCTTGTGCTGCTATGCCGCTCTGTGCGAACATCCACTCCCTCTGCAAGGTCTTCAGACTTCAGCCTTGGTTTAATCTTTTTTGTGTATATTCTCTTATAGTCCTCGTCATCTCCACTCTGGAAATGGGAAAGGACAAAAGACATACAAAATAAAAATATTATCATACTCAGGAGCTGTCATGCAAGCAAATCAGTGGTCGTATAATTTAGAAAATTAAAAACAAATTACAAGGATGATGTCAGGATTAGAACCTCCAAACCGAGTCTTCCCTTCCCATGTCAAGGTGCCCATTGGTGAACGACATGGTGTGCTCAGGGGCGAGCGACCAGGGGATTTGTCTCCTTTGTTTTGCAGTTTCAGTCCAACCTTGTGACGGTTTAATGTCTTTAGTAGCTCAGCTGTTTCCTCTGAGCTCATTTTATCAAAGTAGACGGTGGCACCTACAATCTGGTCACCTATGAATTGAGTAGAGAGAACAGCAAAAAAAAAAAAAACAACTTAAGAACAATTGAGATTAGCCATCATGTAGGTGGGATATACTGTATCTTACTTTACACTTGATGACCTGATAAAAAATGAATTTGGTACCTTCATATACTTTTCCAGAGCGGGCTGCAGGAGACTCTCCTTTCACCTCCTTAACAAAGATCTCTCCTCCACTTGTCTGTTCAATGGTGAGACCAGTTTTGTCCGGACCCTCCCAGTCTGGAAAGAGCACCTCCCTGGTATCCTCCTCTTCTGCCATCTGTAAAAATAACCACACAAATAAAGGTTTAAGGAGAAAACTTAGTATATGATTTTGCACCAAAATATACAGCATGAAAAATAAAACATTAAATGGGATTTTTATGTGACTTAAACATTACACAATACCTTGTTCTTGCTTTTCTTTTTTTATGCCCCAATGTGATGGAAAACTCTGTCTTGGTTTTCCTGAATAAACAAAAGATAATAATAGCCACTATGACAAACATGTCCAAAAATACATTATATTATTGAAAATAAAATGTTCTTTTTCCTCTATAACACAAATCAAACATCTGAAATCATAAAATAAACCGTTATCAAACCCTTACCCTCTGTAGGAAAGGTCTGGCTTGTAAAACCTAAATATGAACACTAGATGGCGTTAAAACTCTTTCAGACAAAATATCCTCTTCACCTCACAATCACTCCCTCCTGGTTGCTGTGTTTTGGAAATTTGACTGAAGTCAGACCACACCCTGCCCTGAGGAAAGCAGCCCAATCCTGCATCTGTACCCCTGATCCAATGTCAATGGAAAGAACAATGCTCGCTAAAGTTTTGTAAGGTTTTGCCATATAAAAAAAACACACAGAGGTGCAGAAATGCACAGTAACACATACACGAACAAGTTAGCATAAAGCTTTCTCTTTAACTGAAATGCGTATCCACGAACAGTAGAACTAATACTAGTGCACATTTTTTTTCCCACACAGTACAGATCAAACTTTTTTTAATGTTCATTAGTGACAGCTATTTGTCATACTGTATTCATGACTACTGCCACATTAGTCCATCATCTTTAAGGTTTAGTCAGCAATTCAAATGCACATATCATATCACTTATATGGTATTTTCCAAAGAGGACACATAGATAATACAGTCATATTTGATTAATTAACGAGTAATAAGGCAAAAGTACAGGTAGCAAGGTAGTAGGGTAGACAGAGTATTAAACTAAGACAGTACAAATGCTACAAACCAAAACCGGAACCCAAGACTAAGAGTAAGGAAGTAGCTTACGATTAATTAATAAAAATGACATAAAATACTGAAACACAATGTAATTAGTCATAATAATACAGAATCTTTTTCAATATGGAAACACTGACACAATTCACTATGTATTTTTTCTGCTCAGATCAAGCCAGTTTATATACATACTTAGCTTTTCTATGAATGTCTATCTTTATGTGCACTGTAAGTAAACACATTTGCAACCATCCTAAAGATATGTTTGTTTGCATCATTCTCAGTCTTGTATATTCAAATATGCTGGGTAGTCCTACACACTCTCTTCTTTAAAACACGCAACCCACTATTTCATTATTATCAAATTCTCAACAACCCACTCCTTCAATCACACAAAGCAGTCAGCATGTGTTTCTAGCTAGTAAGCCATGGTTTGTTGGGATCAGTTAAAATATTAATTCACCCAAGAATCTCAATTCTTAACTTTCTCAACTCAGTTCAGCGATATCAGAAATTAACTTTCTAAATGTTAGTCAATTACGTGATGTTGATGGAACAAAAAGAGCAGGACTAAACTGCGAGGGCAGTGCAGCACTGAAGGCCTATGTTGCAACTCTCAACATTGCCATCTTCGAAAAAAGGCACCTACTCTATTTTTTGATTAAATGATTAAAGGTAGAGTCAGTAGCATTCCTTTGTTGCTGTTTGTAAACACAACATTCAAATTGTGCCCCTCCTCAACATACCAGAAGTATCGTAACGCAGCGTGTACTACGTGTACTGCTATACTGATTACCTAACATTACACAGCAAGCTACATAGGAATATTACATTTGTTTAATGGAGAAGTCGACAGTTTAGCAAGCCAACAAGCTAACCATCTGTGTTTAGCATCAGCCTGTCAATCTAATACTAGCCCAACTCTGCATCACTCTTCCCAGCCTCTCTTTCAGTGCTTCAAAATGGCTAAAAGCCAAACCGAGACTTACTCTCGCTGTGGAACAAGTTTTATCCACTTGCTCACTAGGGCTATATTCTCTTTTCTTTGCGCTATGTCCACATTCGTAACTGTCTCTAGTTTGAACTGCATCCAGTCGCTGTGCTCTGCGGTGCTCTCAGCCTCACCTGTCATTGCTGGCTGGCTGGGGGAAATGCACCCCCTCCGCACCCAGTCTTGTCTCAAGTCAGCCAAAACATTAAAATACAGGCAGAGGGCTGTATGTCTCCATACACAGTCACCACCTCACATATATACAGTAGATGCTCAAAGGTGATGATTGAGCAGCACTACTTTTGTATATGTCTATATTTTAATTTTAAGTAAAATCCTACTGACTCCACCTTTAAGCAAATACCATTGTTTTAATCACAAAAAAGAAATTGCTGTCAACTTTATGCATCATCAATCAGAGACTCAAGTCAGAAAGCTGAGCAACAATCAGCTTACAGCATAAAGAACGTATCAGTTGTATGCATACAGCAGGAGACTTTTTTTTTTTTTTTTACATTAAATGCATTTAGGAAAGTGACATTTTTCCTCAAATATGCACACTTGAGGTCAATTCATTGATCAAAGCACCATCATTGTCAGACTACCTTCTCTACCATCTGCACAACAGCCATAATGACATTTAATGATTCATGCTCTTTTGCACTTGATATACAATTATTTTCTTTTATTTGTGTGGTCTGTTTTCATTCATTTGGCTTGTCTGGTTCAATCCTTTTGTCACTGAGGACATAGAGTCCTTTTGTTGAGATAATGCTTACCAAGTGGTGGGTATTTATTTTACATATGTTGCAACAATAAATGAGATAAGACACCTCATAAGAAATTACCTTAACTAGCTGCTGGCAGGTAAAATAAATTAGCCTAATGAGTCATTTGGGAGGTACAATGCATTGTTTGGAATGCAGTTGTAAAGCTGAATTTCCATGTGATCGAAAACACTACTCAGACGTCTGGAAAAAAAACTTTTTCTTTTTAGAAAAAAAAAAGACTAAGAAAAAAATGCATTCTTATTGTTTTTTTCTCTTTCATTATAAAAAATATAATCAATCTGAGAAATAGCTACTTAAAATTACACTTACACCTTTCATACTGTTTTTGCACTACTTTTAACAACATACAGTACTTTTACCAGTAAGCCACAGATCCCTTCCCCAAACTGAAGCTGCCATTCTGTTCTGAAAGAGATAACAAGCTGCGGGAAGCAAGAGAAACCTGAGGCAAAGATAAAGAAACAGCTCTTTCAAAGGGGTATTTTTTACAAGCATCATTCAATCAATGGCCATCTGCCACTCTTGCCATGCTGCCAGTATACAGTATTTTAGGCAAATACTGAAGGGCCTATAGATGGAAATAAGCCTCTGACTATAGTCATGCATATTTGCATGTAAATGCCCATTAATGTGCACTGTCCCTATTTTAATAAATAAATTGAAGCTGAAAGAAGATCCAACCAAAAAACTTGTTTTTCTTTACTAAAGTTAGAATGTGTGAAAAAGTATTTTTAATAAAAACTGTTTGAAATGCAGAATGATTTGCAAACTGGTCCCTCTACTTAACTGGACTCTGCTCAAGGGCACACAACAGGCAATACACCAATTAACACAAGTCAATAAATAGACTGGACTTGCATGATTGGGAATTCTAACGATGCCTGCAATGCTTTGTGGTAATATTAAGCCCTCTCTCTAAAATAACCTTTTGCAGACTCCCAGAACTGAATAACAAGGGCCAGGACCACTGAGAGTGCTAATACCAGAGTAATGGATGGTGTTAAAGCCAAGGATGATGCAGCAACACACAGGCTATCAAGGTCTCCAGCTTTACAATATCTGCAATATTCAATGCATTAAATACAGCTAAAAAAAAAAAAAAAACAAGCAGGCAATTTTTTTAAGTCATGTAGATCAAATCCCACTCAGGTCAACTGGCCAGTTATAGTATCTTAGCCAAAGCCTTCTTATCCCAGCTTGAGAGTATTTGGAGTATACTGAGGAATTTGTATTGTGTGTCCTATGGGACACAGTGCAGTTAATTTTACACATCCATCATTTCTCTTCATTCAGTCAACAAAAACAGACAAAAAAGTTGACAAACTTTTCAAATGATCTTGATACGGGCACTTTGTCTGTGTTTCACATGCTTAAACATTGCTTTGAACAATTCAGTGATTAAGAGAAGAGCATCAAATATGAAGCATTTTTACTCTCAAACAAGGCACATCTTGTTGGCTGCATTCTTTTTCTAGAAAAAATAAATAGGTTCACAGAGGGAAGGGGGAAGCAGCATCCTTGTGTCTATAAAAAATTACCAAAGAGCAAGGGAGAAAAAAATATTTTTCTTATTCATTTCTCCATCTTGATAGCCTCAGGACACAACTCTTATTTTCTTTGCTTTTTTCCTTATCCATCTATTTTCATATACAGTTATCTTTACATTTAAACTTAAATTCCTTTACCCACATTTTACCCTCACTCGGAGGCTCTCCATAATTAAGAGTTAACTGTTTAAGCTGTCCTCTTTCTCGCAGCTTCAACATGTTTCAGGCAGCAAGCTGCAGGGAAGAGCTGGGGCTCGCAGCATTACACGAGGGAAGGAAGGAACTTAGAGAAAGGGAGGGAAATGGAAAGAAGAGGAAATGGTTAAAAAAAATGTTAAAGTGAACAAGACAGTGAGAAAGGGAGAGGAATGGTTGGGAAACTGCACTGTGGAATGTTAGTCTATGAGGTAACAAAGGGTGAAAAAAACAGAGAAGCAGAAAATGAAAATAGGGGGAAATTAAACCCACTCCTACTAAGACAAGCTGTGAACATGTCCAAACACAACATAACCTATTTTGGAAATAGATCACAGAGAAACAATTAACTTGATTAAGATCATATGACTGGATATGGATTCTGTTGTAAACACATGCTTAAAATAAGTAAGTCTGTGTTCTTAGGATCATAAGATAGGGAGGCAGATTGTGACTTGAAGCAATCAGCAACATGATATTCCACTACTTCCCTACACTTTCCTTTTCATTTCTCTGACATGTCGGTGAGTGCAACTCCTGATGTCACATTACTTTTGATTACTGATGTCATCAAAAGCATATTTGAAGAACACAGAGACTGAGGTTTTTTAGAAAATCAAACACTGAAGGGAACAATAGAGAAAACAAGGATGAAGGGAAACAAATGAAATTGTTTATATGCATGTTTTTATTGCCTGGCATTCATGTTGAGTAAGGAGGGACATGAGGACAGCCAGACAGACAAAGCCTCTGTTAACTAGAGGGCAGCCACAGAGCATTTCAGAATATGCCTCTCTTACAGACAACCATTTGCCTGCACAACGTTTAGGTTAGGTGTTGTTTCTTCTGCTGGCTTTCCCTCCAACTTCTAAGGAAAAAATGTCCACAGCTGCTGACTACAAACAGTTAAAACAGCATGAGCTTGGCAGGCTGTTTCATAAGAAGGGGAAAGGGGTTCGAGCGGAACAGGTGGTGTCTGGGGGAGGAAGGAGGGGTGCAAAAAGGACGCACTGGGAGCAGAAGCAGCCAAGTGTCAGGTTTCCACAAGGAAGGCCTTTCACAGCTGAATGGCAGTGGTATGACCTTCCAGGTTCAAAGGAGGCTTTGCAACAAACATTCCAACAGAGGTTTCTGGACTAGCTGCATAATAGAAAGCTGTTCTAAGGTGACACTGACTAAAGGGCTTTGGATCGGATTGATGGGTCATAAGGAATTTCGTTTTCTTTTCTTAACATAACTAGTAACAGATGTTTTGTGCGGATATCTTGTATTAAGTTTAAGGACACTTACCTCAGTTCACTCAAGCAAGGCCAAGGGCTTCAATCTGATGCTGTTTCTTGAATTCTTGACTTCTGTTGACAGAAAAACAACAAGAATATTATTAAGTAACATATTGCTTAAATGAGTATTTTATGATCTGCCAGGTTCTGCTGTTATCACAGGTTGTAACAAAACAAACCTATCTTGAATTCATCACTCTACTCTCTTACGCAATAGTGTGCCATGTTTCAGTTTGACAAATAACTTAACATTTCCTTTCATGCAGGTCAGTGTTGCATTAAGAGGTGTGTCCAAGTCTGACAAAGAAAGCTGCATATTATTCTGCAGTTACAGTCAGTATTTACAGATGACATTTTAGTCTAAATGCTCAATGGACTTCCATGACCAATCAATGCCTTCAGAGTCTTTAATAATTAACTAACCAGTGGTAGCAGTGTTGACCCAGGCATGTACTGATGCAAAAGACTCCCTTTAAGTAAATAAATCCAGCTACTTGTTTTGTGTGACTTGCACTTTTGCAAATGAGAGGATAAGATAAACAAACTTACATAATATCTATTGAGAGATAAAAGAAAGCAAATCCAGTTCAGTTCAAGAAAACATATTCTAGAAATATGCCAGGGAATTTCTCTGCTGTTCTTATTGCTCTCGTGATGACTGTGAGACAAGACAAAGGTGAAGAGTATAAAACCACTGCAGTATAACAGCAGAAATTGGCTGCAACATACGATATGCAATAAAATATTGGTGTTGCAACTGTTTTCTTCATTAGAGTGTCATTCAGCATTCCAAGTCAGTCTTACTTTTACCCACTATGACTAGCCCAAAATATTACAGCACTGACTAGGATTATTGCTTCAACCCAGCGGCATACTGTGAAACAAAGCCCTCTTTTTGTCAATCCAGTTCAAATAGAACTAGACTTGATGTGTGCACAGACAGGCACTGACTGGTGGAAACATGTCTTCAGAAAAATTCCTCTGACATAGGCTCTCCAACCCCATCATTAACCTCCCCCTCCCCAGTCTCCCATTTTCAATAAACTGAATTGCTCATTACTTAGGTAAAAGGTGTGTTCAATGACTGTGTTTGTGAGATTCCAAACAAGTTCTCAACAGTGTGATCCTGATACCAATGCAAAGCAAAGTATACATTTAGAAATAACATTGCAAAATTGATGACGAGCTTGAAAAAGGCTTTAAAGTTTTGCCTAAGAATGCATTGCTATTGATTGTCTTTTTTGGGTGGGTCCTATTGTGAAACAGATGAGACATGGCTGAGATAAAAGCCAACCAGTGCATGGCTGTCATTATGTTTGTGTAGGGATACGTGCTACACAGCAGCTGTGTACACTCTGCAGCACATACTCCGTTACAGAAACATATTAACTGACAGAGAGATAATGGTACATCTTTTAAAGTATTAATCTCGAGGGAATGTGAAGCAGAAATTGCATGGATTACTGATGGGCAAAAGCAAATTCGTAAAGGGTTTGTAAAAGGAATGATGTGATTTTGTAAAAAACATAAATAATCTGATACTAAAAGAATCTTTTCTACATTAGCCTTATCTGAGAACCCAAACTCAAAAGATAAGAGTTTGTTTCATCTTCTGCTCTCAGTACCTTGGTTAGATCACACCCATAAGACACATAGAGACATGCAAAGGTGAAGTGTGGTCACTGGCTCTGTGGGAGAAAAATAAAAACACATGCCGTGGGTAGGGTAGAAATACTACGTCAAAGTCCACGAGACGGACCACAGCGCTGTGCCTCTGTGCTCTGCTTACAGAGGGAGTAGCTCGGTGCACAGCCCCACCCAGGCCTCCAGTCACACACATTCCTTGATAGAGCCATCAGGCCAGCTGGAAGGGAGCCCAGCCTCTCCCCGCGGTGACTAACTCCAAAGAAATGTCCTCTTTCTCTCTGACTCCAGCTTCATTCTATGCTGCCCACCCTGTACCCTGCCCACCCTCCTGCAGTCAGTCCACCACCACACCCCCCACCCTCCAGGTTCTGCTCAAATAAACAAGAACACCACATTCAGACAGATATGCTCAGTTACGAGCACTCTAAGACACACTCCCTTTAAGATAAATGCTGAGGCGTAGTAAAGGAGCAGCTAAACAGATCACATTGTCAACATCCATATCACCTTCTTCATGGTGATCATTTTTGTTGGCTCCGCCCACTAGATCGATGCAACAAAGCACTCTAGCGCAGACTGCTATCCACTCTAACCCAGCCCAGGTGTCTCCAACATACCTTGAGGGTAAATGCCTGGACTGTCTGACTGGGCATTTTTGTTAAAGTAAGTCACAACCCACTGGAAACTAAGGTGACTTGGGTCAATCCGTCAAGTTAATTGCCAGACCCAATCAACTTGGTGAACAGAAAACAGAAGTAGTGTGACAATGATTAAAGCTCAGCTATAAGTGAATCAGGCCGGCAAGTGATAATATTTGATTATGAACCAATAATAAGGCCTCAGTGCAGAGAAGCAAAGAGGGAGAGAGGAGTGGTGATCAAATCAGTTGTGTTATGAAGAGAGAATAGACGCCCTGTTTCTCAATCTCCATTGTAGATTGACGCAGCAAGCACAACAAACACAAAGATAGACACAGCAGGCCCCGGCGTAGGTTCACTCTTCCCTCAAAAACGCAGATAGGACATGCAACAGTGACGCATATAAGAGGAATGCACGTCAAAATAAATGGTTCTTTTCTGCGCTCCATAGTCCACATAGCCCTAAACCAAACCACAAGGCCTGCATAAGACCAAAGCCTGCCCACTGACGCCAACTTGGCCTGCTGCTGATTAAACCATTGTGACTTTTGGCAGGAGTCATGCTTGAAATGGAAAAACTGAAGAAAACTCTTTATGAGATCACAAATAAAACCACTGGTGTCCGTAAGAGTTTATTTAAACTATGTCTTAATTTCCATGTAAATTGTCTTTTAGCCTCATGTTCAATTAAGGACAGTAAAAGAAAGGGTCTATGCATTATGAAGCATTAAGTACCAGAGTACTCTTGGCTCAGGTCATTACTTATTGTTCTCTATTGCACCCCTAGACATCTAAGAAGGGAGGATCTCACTTTGAATTTCCTCTCCAGGGGTTTCTTCCATTTTTTCCTTATGCAGTAAGGTTTTAAAGGAAGTTTCTCCTTGTGTCTCAGGAACTTGCAACATCACAAACTGTTGCTGTTGTAGGCAAGTAAATCGCACTCAGAAGTGGCATTTTAATATTGGGCTATACGAAACAATTTGATTATTTTGTAGTTTTGAAAGTGATCCCAGGGTGTTGCCTAAAGGCAATTTCAGAGCCAAGAACATTGAGCAAATAGTGAAAAATAGTAGAAAAAGAAGCAGAGCAGCAGAATGCAGATTTGGGGATGGACATTTTGAACTGGAATAACAAGTCACACCAGAAAGTGAGGTGGGGGGAGTTAAACGGCACTGTCACATAAATTTGCTATCCAAAGAGGTTTACATACATTCAGAGCAACCTTATACATATATAAATGCCAAACTTTAACTTAATTTAGCTTAGCTTGGTTAGTGTTTGCTTCAGCTTTCTAAAACTGCAGTTTGAACTAGAACAAATGCAAGTCCATTCATGGAGCAGCTGACAAGAAGGTTAAAGGGAGTGCTGTATAGCAACCACAGCAGGAGAATGTACAGTATATATAGACATAAGACCCTCTGAGCTTTTGAACTTAAAGCATAACAAAAGCGTTAAGATGTCTATACTTCACACTTAGACCACACCAGAGTTGTGCAGAGTTGTTTAGAACAAGAGATGGCATTGGTATGTGATGAGTGCCATCCATGAGAACCCTGTGCCAGTGCCAGATAATGAAAACCTAAACAAAGCTAAATCTATTTCTAAATTTACATATCAAGACCTGCTGTCCTGAGATCTTGGCTGCCCCATTCCAAATAGAGTTTTTTGTAACAGATGCATGCGTGTCATTCCTTACACAGGGCAACAGAACAGCATTGGTGGGGGCTGGGGTGTAGGTCAGACAGTTAGTGGGGGGCAGTTAAACTGGGCAGTAATTTTGTATTTATTGTTTTTGGATAGTTTCATATTGCCATGTTTGGTTGTGCAGTAGGGAACTTTTTTAGCTTAGGAGAAAAATGATGAACTTTCTCCTTAGATTCAATGCTTAAAAGAGCTCAGCTGAATCTGATGCAATAGCAAATCTGACTTTAAAGTACGTGCATGGGTGTGACATACAGGGGTATCATGTGAGACTTTAGATGACTGTCTGATCATACTTTTCAAATCACTATTCTCGACAACAAGGCAAGCAATGCTAAAGATAGGTGCTTCCCAGAAGCAAGCTGAGGACTGACTGAAAAATTCCAAACCAGGATTGGATGGACAAGAAGGGAGTGGCCACTGGGTGAATTGCCTCGAAAGACTTTCTAAAATCCCACACTACAGTTAGATGTTTATTTGTAGTCAGAGAACTGAAACAATTGTATATCTTCAAATTCACTATTGTCTTATGTAACCTTCTCTGGGGGGGGATTTAAGTGATCCTGCTGAAACAGTTGTCTGAGAGCGCAGCTTTACAACAAAAAGAATAAAAAGCGATAGCAAAAATACAGTAAAACTTCAATCTTCCCTTCTTTCAGCCTATTCACTACATCCACCTCCCTTGTCCGTCTCTCCACGTTGTCCCTTTACTTAACCACCCACTCATCAAACCCATGAGGAAATGGCAGAGGAAGTGTGTTAGAGACCAGTTTCTTTCCGTTTCACAGAGGGACGGCTGAGTAACACCACTCCTCTTGTCTGTGCTGCCAGTCAACAGGGAAATAATGTACACTGGTACTGGAAAGGCACTGTTAATATTATAACATGCTTAAGCTATGACTTCAAACAGTCATGAGGCATGTCGGCATGTCCTGTTCTTCAGGCTAGGAAAGACGCTGTTTATCACATGGGTGTCGAGTGCAACGAAGTCCGCGTGAGTGGTGCGGTGTACTGTCAATGATGCTGCATGATTGCTGTGTAAAATGTGATCAATAAAGCTTTTACAAATTCTCACAGAATGTTTTTTGGGGTATTCCAAATGCCTTACATTATTTTGGGTTACAACATAATGTAGCCACTGTATTGCTACATAGGTGGAAAGTGTAAGTAGACAAATAGAATCCACCCCAGGCCAAGATGAGGCCCTGCTAACGAACGTTTGAGCCACAGGCAATCAAAAACCAGTTCTGTCCCAGTGCATGAAGTACGTGTTCCATATTTATTACCTTTGTGTAAGTCCTTACTCTTGCTTGCAGCAAAACTCTACGCCTGTAGTTTCATAAGAAAGAGGTTTTTGTAGTATTATCACCAAGTAAGACGTGTTTTTAAAACAGAACTCTTAACTTAAAATAGTCGAAAGGACACCATACTCAAAGACTTTTACCCCTTTTTCAGGCAGTCAGTGTCACAATCAATCACCTTGACAAGAGCAATTTGAGAAATGCCAGACATTTGCAGCTGTGGCACACTCACCATGAGTTAAGAGCACATTGTAGAGAAGATTGTGCAGAGCAGAGCAAAAAGCAGCTCTCCCTAACTCTACTGAAATGATTTTTGGGTGTGGCAGAGGAGAGCAGACTGGCAACTACACAGAGAAATTCAACTTTTGACAGAGACTCAACAAAGGATTATGGCTGGTCTGGATTTTTAATCTGCGTTTTACACACCTTTAACAAGCATGTTGTGTTAAACACAGAACAGGATGAAAGTTCTAGCATTCTCGTTTGAACCACACCTGGAAAGATGCGGTTTATGCTTTAGAGGCAGAAAAACATGTATCTCTCAACTGTTCAGACAAATAAAACATGTTTCTCTCGTCTTCAAATGTGCGAAGTCTAAGCTCCCTCCTCTATGCCTCAAACCTGGTTTCAATTAGCTTGTCTTTCCAAACCACTACATTCCATTACTCCCCTCCTCGCCCCCGCCCCGCCCATCCCCCTTCAGTAACTCACTCCCTGACTCTCTTTCCCCGTCTTCTTCCCTCTTATCCGCTGCACAACCTGGCTGGGAGCCCAGGTTAAGAGACCCAAGGTAAAAGAAAGAGAGAAATCTCTGTCGGCTTGAGACATTAAAAAGCCTGTTGTAAAAAAAATCTTACATCCCTCAGGACAAAGCAGCAGTGACAAAACTACCAGAAAAAACTGTCTGCAGACAGGCTAATATATGAGAGAAAATGATACAGCAACCTAAAACAGAAAAAGTCCTAATAAATGCTTTTTTGTTTTAGTTGCAGGCTTTTTTTTTTTGGGGGGGGGGGGGGGTTAGGGTGTGGCACGATAAGGAGACAGCACAGCAAGAAGAGAAGGAGGAAAAAAAATGGATGAGGTGGAGAGACGGGAGAGAAAGGATTCCACACCCAAGCCTGTTGCTGCAGGCTGTTACAGGGCAGTACCTTCACTGGTTTAATTTCCAAGGCTTGGCACAAGGTGTTGAACAGACAAGAAAAACGCCTGAGCATCAGCATCAATACAAACAACTTCTTTATCTTTCCTGATTTTTCTTCCATTCAGTTTTCAATTAGAGTACCACATATTACAGTGCTGCAGAAAGAGGATGCTAACCAAAGACAAAGGATTATGTTTATGCAAAAGACATCTATGTTGCATAATAGTCAAATCGCTAGCCAAATTAAGTCCTCGTCGGTTTTTGTTTCTAAAAGAACTCATAGGAAGATAACCTAAAGTCTTCTTAAATGAATACACCCTACATTCAGCACTCATATGCATGTTGGATAACAACCTTTGTGTGCAGTGAAAGGAAAAGTGAAGTGCGCAACTCCTGTAAAGTACTACGCATTCATGTGGCAGCTGTGAGTACACACCCACTTTTCACAATCTGAGCTACATTAAATCTGTATTTTAAATGTAAAATGAGTTAAAAATACACAAAACCAGTGCAACTTTACCAATACAAAAAAGAAACCTGTGGCAACAGCTTAGTATA
>JAQLOL010000026.1:14254430-14280708 GCA_029783665.1 Naso thynnoides | reverse complement strand
GTTCCTAAATTTATCATCATTTTACTAAAAGTAAGTGCTTCTGACGCTGCTCTCTTCAAAGGCCTTACACCTCAAAATATGCAATTTGCTGTGACTGAGAAGATCATTTTCACATTTTCAGCCATAAGTCATTCAAGCCACCAAACCCATAATTATGATATTTCTGATGTGGCTTTTGGGGATTAATATCTTCATATCTCCTGTCAATAATAATTAAAAAACCAGAAGGTAGCATTTCAACTGTTTTAAGCTAACTCAAAGTGCCACACCCAGCTCTACCCAAATGACACAAGAGGCAGCCTTCAACTGCCTTACAAAAATGCTCACCCACTTTAACTATTGCAATTCTGTTCAAACAAAATAAAACTCTTTTAAATTGCTTTTCATCGGGTTTTGCTTGACAGTTTATATTAAGAATGAAGAGCACAGAGCAACACACCACAAAATGGGTATCATACGATGGACAATGACATAAACATGTTATTACAGGATTTAAATTACTGCACACCAACTGACAAAGTTATCATTAACGAAATGACTAAGGAGTGAGTCTTCTACTTACATATGGAGAGCAAAGTGTGTATTTACAAGGTAAGTTTATGTTTTGTTTTAACAATGCCCACGCTGGACCTAGTCCTACAGAATTGTGATGGTAGCATGTATAATGTTAAATAACTTTAGGCTAGGCTTCCTCTTTCTGTTTTGCATTTTAAAACAGACTTGAGATTTTAAAAGCATGCTTGACATAGTTTTTAATTTTGCTCCTCCATTTCATAAGCAGAAAACAGCAATTGTGATACTAATCTCAGTAATTATCAGTAGGAAGGCCATACTGTCTTCCCTGTATGATTTTGTAATAGCGCACGTGTCACATGTTTTAGTGAAACTTTTATTACTGTCATAGGTACTGTTCCTCTCAGAGCCTACTGTTATTTAAAGTGTTCCAAGAGATTATTAGATCCTTGAAGTACAAAATAATGTTTCCGTTTTCTTCTCTCTGTACTGTACTGTCGCGGCATGTTTCAGTCTGCACAGAGACACAGACATCGTATTGACACACTCTAATGCAGTGTCAGCCAAATTGAACAAGCCCCTGCCTGCCATTATTATAACTTTTCTTTTTTCCACACTGAGTTTTTATAAACATTGAAAATGATCGCTAAGAATTATACAATAGCAAAGCTGAATTTGTGCTTCTATTTCTGGAAAAGAGAAAAGAAGAGGGCACACAGGCTGATGAGACAGAGTCATCATGGGTGGTGATTCAGACAAAGTCAGCTGGGATGTGGATAATACTGGGTCAGCAAATGAGCCTTACACGGTTACAGATGAAAATGTGTGCTAAAACATAAGTTATGTAATTGCAAGAGAAAAAAATGAATATTGATTCTTAACCTTTATTTTGTGTATGTGTGTGTGTGTGTGTGTGTGTCTGTGTTTTGTGCCCCCACAACCCTGCCAAATAAACTCTACCCCATTATCAACACCACCAGTCAGGTTCCAAATGTGCTCAATTAAACTGATATCAAAGTTTTAGTTATGTAACAATGTTAAAATAGCAGTGGATTTTGTTACATTTTTTTTACAACAGGAGTTGTGAAAAGCTTTGGGATAATTGCTTGACCTATTTTTCAACCGTTTATCCATTAGCCTACTTAAGCTAAGTATTTCAATTCTTTGGCTAGGTGGGCTATTTCAGCTCTTCTGCTAGGTATTTTAAGTAGGCTATTTGTTCATTAGTCACAATTTTGCAAGCTATTTTTAACTTTTTATCCTTTAGTCAACCTTTAGCTAACAATTTTAACTGTTTGTCCATTACTCACAGCGATGTATTTCAAACATATATCCATTAGGCTACATATTTCTTGTAGCTAGTTAGTTGCTGTAAGATACTTCAGCCACTTAAAGTTACTTTGTAAGCAGTTTGAAAGGTTTATCAAATTCTTCCAGCCACAGTAGCCTATGTATTTCAAACATTTATCCATTTGAGCTATTTTAACCATTTATCCATTTCTTTAGCTAATGGTATAGCCAGATATTTCGACCATGAGCGGTTTCTGCATCACTTCAGCTATAATTTCAAGGCATAGTGACACATAACTATTAGCAAATGGGCACAAATTGAGTATAATATTCATAATTATGTTTCCATTAATGAGCTTAAAATAAAAATTATTCAGTTTTCCTTGTTTACCTTGGTTTATTACCTTAAACTGAGCCCTTTATATCTACAGAGAATGGGTAGTCTTCTCCAAAGTCTGCCATATTGCCCCACAATGTTTATAATAGCCTGGAATGGGCCAACCAACCACTGGCTCTAGTTCGGGCCTTTTCCATTTTTTCATAAGTGTCACGACCACTGTAGGTCCTCCTTCACACTTAGAGGAGTGTGAATGGATATTCACTTGGCTGCAATTTGCAATTTTCCAACTAGATACCACAAAATTCCACACACAGGACATTTAACTCATTTATCTGTCACCTCAACTGTTTAGAACTTCCATCAGTTGCTGTTTAGTTTTCACACAATTGAAATCTGTTTTTATCCACTTTTGCAAATGGCATACGGTATGCGGATGTGCCTTTACAGGCATGTGTTATCATATGAGTAAACTTACTATCTCTCACAGTCATAATCAACGTCCTTGAAACACCTCTCCACCAACATGCCACACCCATGAACAGTCAAGTGAAATAGCAAACAAAATTCAAGAAGCAGAGCAAACACAGAGGAAGTTGTTGCGTGGCTTTGTAGAGATTGAACAGGGTGTGGCACAAAGACGTACATGTGCGTGCACACATTACTACTTTAATATTACCACATTACACCACCATGAGTCAAGAGAGATCTGATTTGTTTTTTCCCTAAAAGTGGATGCAGCTTGCTCACTCAGAAGACCCTCTCTCTTTCTCTCTATGTGTGTGTATGTGTGCGTGCGTGTGTGTGTGATGCTAGTATTTAACTGTAATTGTGTTCATGCTTAAAAAAAAAATAAGGGAGCGATCCAACCATGTGCAAGTTAAGTGAAAATCCTTAAGAGCTTTGAAGAAAGAATGGTATTGCTTTAGTCATTGAAGTGTGAGTGTTTAAATAAACAGTACTAAAGGACAGTGAAAATTTTCCTGACATTAAGCACATTACTGTAGGGTAAAGAACGTTTTTTTATGACATGTTCCATGGGTAAAAAGTAATTGTATTACTTAATTTTATTGACTGCAAAGCTCATCTTCTTCATACTAAATGTTTTGCTACTGCACCTGTTTACTGAGCTCCATGTATGTTTGTCTTTTTGCCTCAGAGGTGTGGCTGCTATTGCCTTTGAAGAACAGATTCAGCTTTGGGCAATTTCTGCTTTCAGACAGACAACTCCTATGATGTGTGCGCATGTACTGAAAATAGCTGGATGTCGGAACCTTGTGCTGCTGCAGTTTTTTAATGTTCATGGTCACATAACAACCCCACTGTAAACACTCACAATGATGCAGATCCTTTATGACCACATTTATGCAATTTTACTGCTATTCAAGAGCTCATTCACATTTTTATGAAGTGGAGTCAGATAAAAGCATTTACTACCTATTGTTTCACCCATATTAAATCTTAATCTTTAACAGCAGGAATTGGAGATAAAGTTACAGAGATACAAATAAATAGAAGAGTTGAAAATTCAGACAACTAATAGAAATAAAACCAAACATAATGATGAAGCCCTGTCAATTTTGTGTGTCCAGCACCTGTTTTTCCAAACTGAATGTCCTCCAACTGTCACTGCTTTGTGTCAGGTCACTTTAGTTGAATACAAGGATGTGGGAATGGGTGTGTTTCCTTGTGCTAGGTGTGTCAGCCAGTGTGAACCAGCACAAATAGCTTGGCTCAGACGCGCTATGACTCATGGCCCATGACTACAATGAAAACAGGGAAGCTCGGGCTGTAGAGGGGAGGAAAATCAGAGGATTAGATGGGGTTGCATTGTTGAATGACTGTGTGTGCGTGTGCCCACATATGCCTGTGTGTACGTGCGAGCATGTGTGTATGATTAATATCTTCTGTGTGATATGAGAAGTCACAGGGGACTGATCTGAGTAAAATTTCAACTTGTGATGCATTAAAGGACGAATGACACCAAACCTGGATTTAATGATTATCTAGATTTCATCAGAATTTCTTGTGCAATCGTGCATTAACAACAGAACAGCCAGATGGGTGGGAGCTGCACATTTTCGTTGTGTAACAAAGGTTTAAGCAGACACAAGGGATTATCTGAACACATTTCAAAAGAGAAAAAAAATACAAAAGTTTTGAAAATAGCTGATGGGGTTAAGGTTAGGATGTGGTCAAAAGACAGAAAATTCCTGCATCAGACTCATGAAATGTCACATTTATCAACCAAAATTCTTTCCTAAATTCAGACAATGCAAGCAGTGTACTTGGCAAATGGCCTCCTTCTATGAGTCATCAAGATAATTTGTGAGAACATGAGATACAATAGGAAAGTCTGTTTCCAAAACACATTTGATAATATAACTCAGGGTTTACTGCTCTTTATTTGTCATCTTATCACTTCCTTTTTGGATGTTACTATGGGTGACTAACTACATTATTTTGTAAGCACTGCAAGTTAACCAATAACTTTACTAATTTTGTCTTTTCACGTGTCACATTTCTAAAAAGTTGATATCTGCAGGGTTTATCTATCACCTGTATTCTGAATGAAAGCAAAGACTAAGTACAAAGACTTAGTAAATTTGAAAGCAGGACTTTCGTTGTCCAGCTAAAAAACTGAAAAACTGTGATCTGTATCAACCACAAAACATGTTAAAAGCGCCGTCTTTGATTGAAAGCGTTCTTGTTTGCTGCGGTTGTTGTAGCTGCTCAGAAATGTCAATGCACTTAAAGTCTTTCAAAGCTCCAGTGTGTCTGGAGAGATCATTGTGAAAAGGAGACACTTACTACGCAAACCAAATTGTGTGCAAATAGAGGACTTCTTTGTGTACCAATTGCATTAGATTTTGTACATAATGCATCATTGTCAATATTGTGACAATTGTTTCACCAGCTGATGCCAAAGAGACAGTTAGATTAACACAGTCAAAGAGGTATTGTCAGTGACAAAGAATGTCAAAGGAAATTTATTACAGAATCGGCTTGTGTTCCTAATTAATAAATAATGCACTATTAATGAAGATGAGTCAGTAACACTGTAAAATCAAGCTGCACAAATAGGGACTTGTCATATGTTCCTACTGCTGTTTTCAGTTTATTAAAACAAATTACAGTCTTCTATTTTCTTTTCTTTGATTTTTACACTTGGTCTTGTTCATGTTTAACTCAGTACCGTTGGACTTTTACATTGTGTTATTTAAACAGGCAGTCACATTGAGATCAGGATCTCTTAGTCACATGAAAGAAAACATAAAGGAAGAAAACAAGCAACCACAGTAGCTGTTTTTGCAGCAGAAAGTTTCTAAATAAAGAAAAGCAGAAACTTGGTCCTGCATGAAAATGTTGACAAATGCACACAAGTTCTGTGTGATCACCTGCAGCATCTCTCAGCTCCCACTCCTTAATCAGGATGATGACAGAGAGCTTAGTGTGTCCAACAAGACAAACAGTTCTTGTGTTACTGCTATCATTTATTTATTGTGTGCATAAATACAAAGAATTACACATCAGCTGAACTTTTAAAACAATCGTTTCTTGTCTGTACTGCGGTGATCAAAATGTTAATTACCTCAAATTATCGATCCCACATGATGTTAAGTCTCCTCAAATTTACATAGTATTTACTCTATTGAGTACTATGGACAGAATTTTTATGTCATTAAATTCAATGCAATTTAACATTAATAGTTAAGCATATTAAGCACTTAAAATTTGCTTAACCTCAGCATGTTAAAACAACAAAATGCTGCTTACAAACATGCAAATAGGCCTACATATGCATCAGAAATCAGGGCTTACATGAAACAAAGTATATTTACTCAGTAAGTGTACTTAGGTGGGACTTTGAGATACTTGTGCTTTACTTCAGTATTTCCATTTTATGCAACCTTATTCTTCTACTCCACTAAATTCAAAGTAAAAGAGTACAAGTATTGTGTTTCTGGATGTACTGGACCCAAACTGGTTTGGCAGTTATTAAAAGTTACAATTCAGATGACCATTTTGATTTCGTTTCTGATTAGTGAAAACCGTGTATCTCCAAATTTGATGACTGTGAATTTCAATCATTCCCTAATCATTAAACTGCAGCATTCAACATACACATGAATGCATCAGTAATATTCAAGGATAATCCCCAAAATATCACATATAATACTTAATAAACACAGGTAAAGTTTTTCTGCATAATGAGTACTTATTTGATACCAATAAAATAATTCACAATAATACAATGCAGGAAGGGTACATTCTTCTGCTTACTTTTGCTTGCTTTAATTTAATTTTTCTGATCTAAGCCAAAATGTGCATTTAAGATTGTTGGTCCAGTCAGTGACTTTTCTTTCCGCTCTTCATTTGCTCAAACTTAGACCACTGAAGCATTGCAACTAATTGGACAATTCCTTCCAAACTAACTTTTAAAATCACTGTAAAAGTCAAGGAATTGCTTTATCCTGTTTGTGAATCCATTTAATTTCACTTAATTTAATCAGCACTGATAACTGGATTTTCTTCATCTTCTTGGCAAGTGAGTCACACAATGAAACCAAAGAGACGCGGGAGAGATAATGATCCTGTTCACCACATCATCAAAAATTGATTCCTAAATAAGTTACCACATGCATCGTTTGTTACATTGTATGCAATGTGTTAGCATGCATGTGATTTTGTCCTCCTTTGCCCCCGGAAACCTGTGAGTAAACAGACCACATGCTGAGACTTCTCAAAACAAAGTGGCCCTAAAGTAACTGCTGAGAGCAGAGTGTATCCATGGAGAGATTACAGCTACAAAGAAATCACAGTCAGCTAATGACAGTGTGCAGTGCTCAAGATACACTATCTTACAACACACAGGTCAACCCGCCTGATATTTGCCATCACCATAGTAACTCATCATTGGTAATCTGTTTGGAATTCCCCAGAGCGCATGCTCACTCACACACACGCACAAACAGAGTGATGATTCAGAAAGGCGAGCTGTTCCTTTGGTAAAGAGAAGAATGTAAAGGGAAAAAGGGGAATGAGAGACAGACTGAATTGTGGTTTCCATTGCAAGCTGTGAGTCACAAACACAAGGGAGGGACGGAGGAAAGACTATTCTGGGATGGCTGCTATAGCAACATAATAAGCAAGGGGGCAGGTACTTGCAGAGATGTTTCCATAGCAATGCCCCTGCGTGTTTGTGTGTGTGTGTGTGTGTGTGTATGGATAAATATCACATGCCACAAAGCAACTTTGTAAAATAGTGAGGAACTCTGTTCTACTTTGTAACACAAAGTTTGTATCTGTTTTCAAGAGATGGCAGAGAAGATGATCCCTCCCCACCCTTCTAGTTTGTTTGTTAATGAAGCCTTGTGGCATTCTTAACTCTGCACAGTAGGCCAAACACTGATGGTAGGAACACCCATCACAGGTTTAGTTTTGTTAGTGCCATCACATCCTGTGGTCAGCAATTAAATAATTCACAAAAAGGTGTATCACTGATGCCTATGTTTTAACATATCCCCTCAAAGACTAATGTAACTCCATATACCTGACACATTCATGGATCTATAGGTACCTTTGTGTTTCCATCTGAGTAACTTAATGTATTAACAGTTATCCAGCATACCACAGTCACTCACTGTTAACTGTTTAAGGTTATTGATTTTAGGGTGTGATAAGGGGTTTTGCAAGAGTTTCTCCTCCCTGTGTCTCACCGCCCATCTGTTGTTGCTTCAACACAAGCCGATACCTTCCTGAGCTGTACATTCCAGTCATAGCTGCAAATGTTCCAACACTCCAACGCTTTCTTTGGGTGGGATGTAAACCTTAAAATGCTGCCAGCAAGTCAATACACGAAACGACAATCAATACTTTCACAATCAGGGTTTGGGTACCTGGTTGTCTGAGCTCAGCCAGGTCTAACTGCCTCCTTCTAAATTGAACATTGCAAGAAAAAGTCTTTGGTGCTGATTTTAGTTTTTATACCCACAGAGTACGTATTTGCAACAAGGGACAGTTGCACTTATGTTTTATGAGAAAGGTAATGGATACCTTGGGCCTATTTTAAGATTGATGGTTCAGTACACACCCAAAGCAGACAGTGGTTGCAAAGCTATTATGCCTAGCTTTTTAGAAGTAATATTTACAATACTCACTGCTGAGTAATGTAGTGGTAAACAGACTTAACTGATGATGAAAGAGAATCAATTAGTACAATTATGTTGCGTTATTTTAACCAAAGTGTTTTTCAAAAGCAGTGATACATATTTCTTCTCTTCGTAGTCATGGTAGTGCACATTTCAGTTTGGTTATGCTTTAGTTTGACAACATCACTCCTCGTGCCCCACCTCCAGATTCTCGTAATATGAGCCAGAAGCAACTCTGGGGTTTCATGTCCAAAAGTGCAGGGGCTGTCTGTTTTCCCTCTGCCGTACCTCTCCTCTCTTCCTTCGTGTCACACACTTTCCTCTCCACTTTCACACTGCCAGCCTGTGTTGCAGGGCAATGCAATCCTGCTAAGAAGCAACTATTTAAGAATTACTTCTCTAGACAATGGCTGTCCCACTTCAACTTCTGTGAGTTGCTTGCAGTCATATATGTGTGGTCTTGCCTGTTTGGTGGCTATATCATATCATCTCGTCTCTCCCTACCTTCGTCAGCTATTTCCCCTCAGCAGTCTCACCTCTGACCTCCCTCATTCCATTCCAGTACTAAATTACTATGCTGCATTTTACTGCTACAGAGAAATGTGCAGCTCACACCCCTTTAAGTGCACAAATGGGAACAAAGGCCCCTCACTCCGGAACCAAGGTTATGATCCCAAGGTCACTTTTTCTTGCCTTCTAACAGATACGCCAGGATATATGCAGATACGCTTATCTACCACTATTGAAAGTTTGTGAACTTTTTCACGACATTGTTCCTCTTTTTTTAATTTAGCATTTCACTTACGTGTCCTTACTTGACTCCTTTTTTTGACTTACTCGAACTTAGTTGCCTTTGCTTAGATTCCAGTTTAGCACTCCTTGCCCTGGTTGTACCTCAAATGCAAAGAGGGGACGCTCAAGGTGAAGTAGCTATCAAGTGCTGACTAAGGATCTGTTTTCCTGCCCCCATTCCTTTTGCAAAACTTTACTGTATGCGTGTGTGTGCATGATTGTAAGTGGGATTTCAAGCAAGCCCAACCCCACAGTCTGAGGAAAACTCCATAAAACTCTGAGGGTGGGACTGTGTATGTGGTGTCAGAGTGTTGTTTCTGTCCACCAAGACACAGCACTCCGACCAACTGACAATGCTTACACATACTTGTATTAGCTGTAAACATTAGGAAAAAAAAATGGCTATCTAAGGACTTTGTGGCCACAGCTTCATCCTAAATAAATATGCTCATTCTGTCTAATTATAACTGTCTCATTCTTGTCATCATGCTAAACCCATAGAAGTGGAACTTCTTAAGCAGTAGCATCTGCAATGTATTGAGGTTTTTCAGAGAAAACTGTGCTGGATTTCAGCCTCGGATGCCCCAGCGTTAGCTCTTCACCTCGCTGTTACAAGCTTTTCACCAACTGCCTCGCTCTTTTCCAGATGTGTGTCTTGCACCACCAGATGCATAACACATGCATACCATGCCTTAAGCCAACTCTTACGTGGGGTGCTGACAGCCGCACAGGGACCTTGTGTGGTCAAACAATACCGCCTCTCTGTGTACCTCCGTTGACGGCACTCCTCACTGCTGCAACTGCTTTTAAGAACAATCCCCCCACCCCACCCCTCTTGCAGGAACATAGAAAAATGTCCAGAGAGCAAGGACAGGGAAAGAGGAAGGAAAAAGAAGTAGTGAGTGTGTCACCAAGAGAGAAATAAAGACCAGGGAGAGAAAGGTTGGCAAGGATGGAGGAGAAAATGTTGGTGTTGGCACAAGTCTGCGTATTGTTCTTGTGGCTTGCTTTAGTTCAGCTTTTTAACTCTGAAGTTACTAAATACAAAAAAGGACCAGGGTAGTGTACGGACTTGATATTGCAGTTGGCAGTGCAAAGGGAGGTTTACTCAACAATCTTAAAACTGTCTTTTCTTCAAGAGTTTCATATTAAATTCGGTGATTAAAAGGCTTTCATAACACCATTCCTTCAGCCATCCAAGGGTTATCCATCAGCAGCGCAGTAACTGCTGCGATGTTGAGGGCCAACTTGCCGTTATTTGCTCAAGTTATAGTCCTCTTCCACCACAATCTGCAGGATGGGTGAGTCATGTGTTCAAGGACTTTTGTGCTTGGCTGTTGTGGGAACATTTCCATTTTCCAATTTCCCTGAGACCACAGAACAAACTAAAATGGCCTCCCTGATTCAACACTACAGTGGAAGATGGTTGTACCAAAATGAACTTGAATCACACTTAGTAAGTAGGAAAAAATTACTCATCTGAGTCACTCTGAGATGAGATTCCTTCCTCGTGCATTTCTCGCATGACTGTGTGACAGAGAGAAGATCTATCCGAGATCTAACTTTAGAATTGGACACATTGCGTGATTTAACTATGGTAGATTGTGCAAAACTGGCAACATTGCTTCTCAAGGTCTACATTCAGAGATTGAGTGAATTCATAATACAAACACACAAACTGGGTTTGTTATTTGGGTTGGGTCAGGTGACCTATTTTACCTGCAGCAACTGTGTATAGAACACACAATGAAGCACTGAACAAAGAAGTCAGTTGAGAGAATTAAGAGGTTAGGCTAGAATGCAGTTGTCAAAACATCAACAACAAATGATCAAACTGGTTAGGCATGTGTTATTAAATAAATGCTTTTAAAACAGTCCAACGTTAATTATATGAACTTTTTTGGAAAGACGGTTTGTAAGGAATGACATTGCACTAAATTATTGTTGTTGTTTTTGTTATTTAATAAAGCAAACTTGTAGAATCCAAAAAATGTCATTTCTGGTTTTGAGTTGGGTGTGGTCAAAGCATAAAGGAGATTTTCCTTTTTTTTTTTTATTTAATCTGCCCGTCAAGAAAGCACTTCATCCTAAAATGCATTTACAATATTTTGCCCTATTCATGTAGACCCACTTTATAAACTTGTCAGTGGAAGATTCAACAAACCATTAAATCCACCTAAATAATTTTAGTTTCAGCCTTTTCTCATGTCAGTCAATTCTACTTGAGGAAGCACAAGTCACATCAAAAGAACTCCTGAAGCAGACAAAAGTGTTGCCTTAGTTTGAGGAAAACCACAGTGCAGCCCACTCATTTTTTTTTTTTCTGTTGGAGAGCAGCTTCAAAATATCAGGTCATCACATGCCCTCTGCAGGGAACAACTGAGCATTGCAGCATCAGATGGACCTAAAACCAACAGTTTAAAGTAATGTAACAGCTGTTTACTCCTAGACTTTTTTTTTTTTACAAGTCTTCTGGGTATTACCCAGTGGGGAGGCATGCTAAATCTGTTTAATCAATGACTATAACTTCAACAATATAAGTTCAACTGTTTACTAACGTCATATCTGTGACAATAACTTGATACCAGTACAGAAAGTAGTTTCACTGACCTCTTATGGTGAAAAATGTCACCATATATCTCCAACCACACTCGGCATCACCATTAGACTGTACCCATCAAGCTGATCTGAGTATCAAGTTAACATTAACAGAACTGTGTGGTAGGAGAGGTCTTTTGTCACTAGATCAAGAAGGAAAGATTGGTCTTTGCATTTCCTTGCAAGGCTGCTTACTGATAATGGGAGGACAACAACACTGGTGGGTGGTACTCCAAAATGAAGTCAGACAAGAGAAATCAAACCCACAGATTGCATTGTGGAAAATGCTTTATTTCAAGGGTCAAAACAAAAAAACTGTTTGGGGCCACTGAGACAAAATGTCTTCAAACACTGTCATTTCCAAGTCATTCTTTCAGTAATGCAAGCACGTGGTGGCTGAAAGTCCATAGGTTTTTGAGTGCTGGAGGGCGGAAGCGCAGAGTGCTCTCGTTCTCTGTCAGTGTCCTCTCACTTGAAGATCTTGCCCTGGTTGACGGTTTTACCCATGTGCTTGAACTCTCCCTCCCAGACAAAGTATTCCTTTACCATGGTCTTGCACTCTTCGCTGTCTGGATCCAGCTTGCGCCAGTCATATGATTCGTAGTCAACCTGCCAGTCTGGAGACAGCTAGAAGTGGAATAAAATTGTGTTATTTAAATGCAAGGTCTGTAGCACAACAGATGATGAGGACATTTCGACCATCACAGTGTGCATTAAAATGCAGACCATGAAAGCAGCACAACGTAGGCTTAAGAAAATCATCTTTAAAAAGGCATTTTAGCTGATCTTACTGAATTACTCAAACATCATCTCAGGCAACTAGGGCAGCACAGACACCAATTAACCTGCAACATTTAATAATTAATTTCCACTTTAGATCCTGAGCTTTGATGTAGTTTGTGCCCATAGCATGAACCAGCCTTTTACTCACTAAGACAGAGACGACTGGGATGAATATGGTCTCAAATTTCTCTTTCCCTGTCAGATTAAGACTTGGTGCCATGATTCGACACTGCCTTGCCCAATGACAGGGAATTGTCCACTAATTCTGAGATGATGAGACTACTATCCAAACATTTTGTCTTTTTGGAAACTTTGGTTTATTGTCCAAAGCATTTTAAAGAAACATTTGAAAATGTGTCTACCCTTTAAAGCACTTACAGTGAAGGCCAGCTTCTGGCCTCTGAAGATCCAGATGCCAGAGATGGCGCTGTCGTTATTGGTTCCAAACAAGAGGACACTGCCAAAGGCGTTCTTTCTGAGTTTGTCCAGGCGCTGAAACATACCTATGAAGAAAATGGAAGAACCCATTTTATTAACTGAAAGAACAGGAACATATTAGCATAATTAATAACTGAAACAACCGCCAGTGCTGTGATATTGTTCGACAACAATATTTGTTTGTAAGGATTGCACTGAGTAATAGACTAAATTTATCTTGAACAACAAACTTAAAAATCCTCCTTTTTAGAAATGGCAAAAGAAAAATTACCAAAACCAAACACACCCGTTAACTGTTCTGTTCAATAGAAAATTTGACCAACTGCTACTACTTCTTTATTATTATTATTATTGTTATTATTGTACCTATAGCATGAACCAGACCTTAACTCACTGAAAGAGATGACTGCTTTAATTATACACTACTAACAGACTCCAGTCAATAGCCTTTAGTGTGAGTGTGTGACAGAAACAATGAGCAGCAGCTCATAGACACGAGATGACAATGCCCCTTGGTTGAAGGCTTGCCGGTAGTCTGTGTTACCAGTGTTACACTGTGGTGCAGCATTCAGTGATTGCAATTAAAATTAAAATTACTTGCCCACCGGCGCCACTGTCACTTTGCCTTTTTAAAATCATTGTTGTCGGATGGACAGATGCTCTCACATCCATGCAGCAGCAAGGCCAGCAGCTGAACTACAGAAACGCATTTAAATTTCACTAATAATTTGACGAGAGTACGTTCAGTTGACCAGCAGAACAATACAGGAGGATTAGTTTTTAAAGCTAAGTGCCAATAGCACCTACTGCACAATATTTCGGATGCCAGAGAACTTGACTGAGAGAAGTAACGTGGGTGTGTTACCTGCCATTTGAAGCATTCATTTAACAGCTCCATTCTTGTTACATTACTTTAATAGACAGCATAAACTACTCCCAGACATTTTTAAAATTCATTCCGTCAGCAAATGCTGAAAATGACCGATGTTTAGCAGTCAGCTAGCCAAGCTTACTGAACATATTGTGGATCCTGTGACTAGCCAAACATTTACTTCAAAATAAAAGTGACCTTGCATTTTGTCAGATGCTTTTAATGTGAAGCTGCAGCTGTAGGAAATAATCCATTTGCATTAGCAGTGGCTGACTGACAAGATATATCTCCATGCAGCATACGTAGCAACACATTTTGATATACTGTGCAGCCTGTCAGCACAAACCTTATTACTCATCCTTTGTTACGCATTCTTGGGACATGATATTCAAATACCCCCAAAACCCAGGCTATTTTGAAATATGGGCTTAAGCTGCTCCAACGATTGTGAGAGAAAAGGGTATCTATTGCTCAATTTACAAGCGAAACGTGTAACGATTATTTAAAATAAGGAACATGATGTACTCCGCCAGTAAAGAACGGGTCTTGCCAGTGAAGTCAACCTTCCAGTATTTGTCTTTTCTAATCTTCTTTCAGAGCCACAAAATTTTGTCTTAGAGGCCTAAAAACTCATGATCACATTCACATGAACAGAAACTTGCATTATCTTTCAGTCATGTGATCAAACAAGCAAATAAAGAAACTCATGGGAGCACATGAACCAGCAGACCCCAATACATGAAGGACTATGGCTAAACACTATACTTGCAACACTAAAGCCGCCATACTGCTTCAAATAAATAAGTGGGACTAATAAAAAATAAATTAATGTGCCTTCACTAAAAGCACTTCAGTAAAATCATTAAATCATTCTTTCATAGATCAAGGTGTCTGGTTAAGTGGCAGTAGTCTCACCTGTGATAAGGTTGCAGCTTTTGAAGGTTTGTGTGAGCTCCTCAGGGTATTTGTACTGCCCATACCAGATTGAGTATCCCTCAGGGTCAAAGTTCTCCCAGAAGTGGGGAAGGGCTACTGTCAGGGTGTCCTCGTTGGAATACTTCCTCTTGAACTCGTCCATCACAAACGTGCTAAAAACATTGAAGAGAAAGATCAAGTCTTATCTACAGTCTGAGAATGAAGTTGGGAGAAAAATAAGCTGTCAGAATGAGGTAAGTGACTTTACACAACAAATGCATGTTGGTTCAGCTCTAGATTCTTTATTATTCCTGCATAGAAACCTGGCAAGAATTATTGCCTGACTGCCAACTTCAGGACCAAATTCTCTGAGCTGTACAATCAAACTAAACATTCTTTTTACACAGCCTAATGCATCTTGCAGTGCAGTTTCCATACCACAAGATCAATATTAGACAGAAGTTCTATCTGGTTTGTGCCCATAGCATGAACCAGCCTTTTACCCACTGAAACGGAGTTGACTGGGATGAATATGGTCTCAAGTTTCTCTTCCCCTGTCAGATTAAGACTTGGTGCCATGATTTGACACTGCCTTGCCCAATGGCAGGGGACTACTTTTTTTTTTATTTATTTAAAAATTTCATAGAGAAAGAAAAAAATAAAAATAATAATAAATAATAAAAAATAAACTCAGCTAAAGATGGTAGTACATAGAAGATGTATACTAAAACAAACACTGCAGAAAGGAAAGCATTTTTCTACCTCTTTGGCAGGAGTGCGAAGGGGTCCTTTGCTTTGGGCTCTGCAGCCAGAGCAGCGTCACAATCGTCCATCTCCTCTTCAGGGTCGGGCTTCTTCTCTTCCTTTTTCTTTTCTTTCTTCTCCTGGGGCTTGGCTGAATCTTTTCCTCCCTTCTCTTTCTTAGCAGGAGTCTCTTTCTTGGGCTGCATCTCAGCAAATTTCTTGGCTGGAGGACCACAACAAAATGAAAAACATGTTTTCTGTTGAATGTTCCATGACCTGACTGGTTTTTCACTCTGGCTACGACTTAAGTGATAACCAATGAAATATTGCAAGCAATCCGACATTTATTAGGAGGGGAATTTCCTTTTCTTAAATATAATTAAGCCTATCATTTACATTATAACACTTCAACACTTAAGTTCCTCACTTTTGAACATGGAACTCTTTAAAGCAATACGATGTAACATAGACAGAGACCCACTGCTTTGAAAAGACATTTTAATGGAACACAAACTTTTCAAAAATCAGTAAAAACACCAAGAGCTCTTGTTTAAACCATTTTCAGCATGCAAAAAAAAATGGACTCGTGTCAAGGTAGTTGGGTTAAACCGCACAGCCTAATCACATATTGTTTTAGAAACTTCAGCGGAACAGTTCTGAACTCTGTGAAAACCAAGTACATGTCTAATTTCATCCTTTAAATTACATGTTGCTTCCACCAGACACATGCTTAATATGTGTGCCTTCTGATCTCTCAGTTGGTGACTCACCATCAAACTGTGCCATCTTTTCACACAGCTTAACCTCTCCAAGGACAGTCTTGAACTGGGTCTGGTTGACACACGTGACAAACCAGCGTGTCACGTTGGTGTAAGGCTGACGGAAAGAAGGCTCAAGGACCTACAAGAAGGGAGCGGCGTGAGGATCTTCTACAGAGTATCACGACTTAAATGTCATAAGCGTGTTTCTCCAAGAAGTATCAAAATTAATATTACAAACCTGTTTGTAGAGCCACAGCATGGAGCAGGCCACAGTGATATCAGCAAGGCTAACCCTCTCTCCCACCAGGAAGGTACGGGTGTTCAGGTGCTGGTTCAGCACTGTAAGGACCCTCTTCACATCCTCCTTGGCCTGCTCTGTGGCCTGAAAATATGCAGACAGAAGAATGACTCTGCAGAGTTGAACAATACAAATACACTGTAAAGAAGTGCAAAGTCTCAATTACAGGGTGTTGTACCAACCTTCAACCACAGCTGCCAAATAATAATTTAAGTCTTAAGCTTGACCAGAAAATGCTGAGCTACAAACCTGCTTATTGAACTGCATGATTCCCAGAGTGGGGAAGACCCATGCGCTGGCTGGAGGGATGATCTCTGAGTCAGCGAAGCTCACCCACTGCAGTACCTGGGCTGCATCCTGGGGAGTGGCACCACGCAGAGCATCATTGCTCACTGTAAGAAGAATGAAAAATGTTTCTTTTATGCAATTATCAAGAAGTTTTCAGCAAAAACTTTACACTACTCTATAATCGGTATACTCACACAATTTTGAAACATTTACTACTGTGTTTAAGAACAAATGTGTTCCATTAAACTGATGCACAAAGTGGGTATTAGTGCAGACTAGTGCAAAAGTCACGGCTACGAGTGCAATGAAGACCTCAAACATTAAACTTGTCCATCAGGTATAACCAATACCAGTCACATGTCATATAGCGTGCAGAGACGTATGTAAACCAAATACTTCTGTTTGTTCAACCAGCACACCTACACCAAGTAGAACCACACTTTTTTCAAAATGAATGATCCAAAGACTTTACATTAATGGTTAACTAATGGCCAAAGAAAAGATCCAAACTACCACACCTGTAGAGTAGTTTGTTTTGTTTTTTTTTCCCCACTGTGCCCATAGCATGAACCAGCCTTTCACTCACTGACAGAGATGACTGGGATGAATATGGACATAAACTTCTCTTTCCCTGTCAGATTAAGACTTGGTGCCATGATTCGACACTGCCTTGCCCAATGACAGGGGAGTCATTTGTAGAGATGCACCGATCCAATCCGATACCAATACCTGGTCTGAGCGTATCAGCCGATATCCGATACCGATCCGATACTATACTTTGCCCTGTTAGTGAAGGCATCAGGCTTGACATTAGCCTGGTTAAATAAAAGGTAACAAATTAACACAGCTATAAATTTACTTAATATTATTTATTAACAAATAAATTGTACATTAGCACACAGCAAAAAGCAGCACTGCAGACAGAGAATTGAAGCAAATAGAATCGTTGTGTTGCTGTGTATGATATTAATTAAAAGAAAAAAAAAAGACTGGATTGGAAGGCTGGATTGGCATCATTCATCAGATATCCGATCAAGCTAATTAGTCAATATCGGAGCCGATATCCGATCCGAATATCGGATCGGTGCATCCCTAGTCATTTGTTTTCACTAGAGAGGGGTGACTCCTGATTGACAGCACAACACAAGTATCCATAAAGATCATTTTCTCCATCTACTACCTTTAAATTTATGATGCATAAGACAGCTGATTTAACAATTTAATTAGGAAACGTGAGACTTACAGTAGTGAGCAATGGCATTACTCTCAAACAGACAGAAGCCGTCATCTCCCTGGTAGGCGGGTACCTATGAACAATGGAATTTTAAGAACAGTTCCCCACATGTAGCATGTTTTAAATCATACAGACATGCAGTGCATGATAGAACATGATGGCATGGTCAAACCAGTTTCTGCTCTACTTTATATCATCCAATATCTGGTTAATGGCATATACCATATTACTATTACTATTTCTACTACACCACATTCACTGGACACCACACAAGAGCAACTGTGAAAACAAGAAATACATTTAAGCAAAGCACAGCTGCACAACTGAAACAATCCCATGCAAGCACCAACACTTACCTTGCCCAGAGGGAAGTTGTTAAGAAAGGCTGGGGTACGGTTCGTCTGCCCAAAGGTGAAAGCAGGGGGGTTGCTGGCGACTTTGAGGCGAGCACCACTGTACTGGGCTGCAATCTGGGCCTTGAATGCCCGCCAGTTTTCTGGGTAGGTGTACAGAGTCTAGAAAAAGGAGACAACACTGTAATTATTTATTTAAAAAATAAACAACTGTAACTCATAGAAAAGTACATGTATCACGTTTTTACTAAGTAAATGAAAAGCAGTCATCCTGAGAGTGGTGAGGCAGTTTTTACTAAAGTAAACAATCCTGCAACTGACACAGTGGTACAGCTTAAGGTCATTAATTATTAAGTATCTAGGATGAACATTTGTGGTTTATCAGATCCAGAAATCCAATATGAATGAGGCAACCTAAATTTTGTGCTGATCTTGACACGTTTGAATCAGGATGCTCTGCCATCTGGAATAGTCTGGGCAGGAATGGGAGCAGCGTTAAGGTAGGTAGAGAGATTTCATATAATACTGCCACCAACTGTGACACATTGTACCCTGATTACCAGCCTTTATGCGGTTATCTTCACGTGGCTCTCAGCTTCCTTTCCATGCTAGCTAGTGTTAGCTAGCACTATGTTACCTAAACCGATAGTTTGGTCTTGGTTTATATTGCGTCACATGGGTCAAATACGAGTCAGCTGAAGACTAGGCAAAGCATTTACACGCATCAAAGTTAAATCATTCAATGTCAGAATGAGAACTTTCCATAGCTCTACATCAGCTACGGTAACGTGGCACAAACCTGGCCCAGGTCAGGGGCGTCATTTGCTACAAACGCTACGTCAGGATAGCAAGAAGCTAATTTCAGTTAGAATGAACCCTGAATGAAATTCCTCGTAAATAAACCCGATAATAGCAACCCAACAGACCGAGGTCAGAGTTTCTTAGTAATGATGCTTTGTAAGACAGCAGATGAGGCTGATATTTAATGGATTGCGCCAGTAAAGTTGAAAGAAAGCGCCATGTACAGGCTGTCTCTCCATCTTACTCACCCCTGCCGCCATCTTCAGGACGAGAGAAAGGAAGAACGTGGGCGCGCTGACGTATTTACGGCCACAAGTCGTGCGCGCCCTTTAAAGTTCCGCGTTCACGTTTCGCTTCATCTTTTGTGACAACGGGAGTCTCCCATTTAAAACACCTGATATGATGTAAAAATGACTATTAACAATATATTATACAGTGGCAGCTGCATATCAAGTCTTTTTACACATAAATGGACTTTAAAGCTCTGTAACATCCTGTGACATTTAAAACAGAGAGACACAACAATGTAACAACAAATAAAATATTTTATTACAGTCCAGGTACAAAACAGAAAACTCAAATTTAAAGTAAAAGTGGCAATTATGAGTTCTTCACAAAAGAATCTGTAAATAATAATATGGATTAGTTCTGTAATATAAAGCAACTTGCTGTCAATTTTGCATGTACTTTCCTTGCTAGATTTTATTTGAATCTTATACTAGCACCTGTAACAACCTGGTAATGTTGGCTGTACAGCATAAAATGTCACAACTATATTGCTTCACTCACTGTCACTTATCAATCAGTTCGGAAAAATACCCATTTTAACAAAGGAATAACAAGACTACTACATAAAATGTCCCAAATGAAATATGCTCCTTCTGGGCCAAATCAGCTCACAAGACCTGTAAATAAAAAACAGAAGGTGAGTTCAAGGATTGATCCCGACGTCAAAACGGGTAAAACATTTGGTAGCACTTTCTGTGAAGCCTGTCTCTGTAATGTATGGCAACACATTCTGAACATATGTAACACATTATATACACACTTGAAACATTTTTAGAACTCAGTCAGCTCATACACATTACAGCCAAAGTGATCCTACAGCAACAACAGTAACCACGCAAGTTTGAATAATTAAATCATTCCTTTATTGTGTACAGTGTTGTGGCATTAAAAAGTCCATGTAAGGCATTTTATTAATTGTAACACATTTAACCTACAGGTCTGAAATAGGCTTGGGCGATACGATGAATATATTGCCATTCAGCGATTGGATGAGCCATTGATGATGTCTTGTTTTTACTGGCTGATATTTCACGTTAATATTGTTTTATGTGTATTTTGTATTTTAATTTTGCAGTTTTAATGGTATGCCTCTTTGAGAATTGAACTCTGCAGATAGCCCAATTAAAAATACAAAGCATGCACGATGTAATGATCTGCCATGGGTTGACATTACTCCAGAGAGGGCCTCAGCACGTTAATTAGGGTGCTATGTGCGCAAATGTTTAACATTGCTCACATTACAAATGATGCAAGCTCCCCTTTAGCCTGTCGCGTGCTCTAGTAAATATTCCTTGTTGTACAATGACATGTTTTACAATGTCCGCTGCCAGCTTCTCCATTGGAGGAGTAACTCCAGGAGATTCTCTTGGCAGGAGCTGACACAGACAACAGCTCTCCTAAGCACTCACAACTCTCGGTGTCCTCACATAATTCCTCTTCAACTGCCCGCAGCAACTCTGTGTCAGATGCTCGTATAACTCTAACGTTACGTCTTGGTAAAAACATTCCGTCACTTTATCCGGTGTCCATGTAATGTTAACATTACTTCATTAGCTGGTAAGCTAGCTGCAGCTAACAGCTGATAATAATCTTGTAGCGCGTTGGGTGATGAGGATGCGGGTTTCTCCCCAGAGTTCTTTGCGTGTGTTCATTTATAGTCATTTATGTTGAATCTAATGTGTTCTGATTGATTTAGAGTTCATCATGTGTTTAGTGAAGTTCATGTGTTCTTGTTTAATTTAAAATAATTTCTTTTATTTCTACAACATGACTGAGAGTGGTAGCGTGACCAGTGACTTCCCTTCTGTTCTTTGTTCCAATACGTGTGGAGGCTGTAGAGTAATTTTACCAGACATTGTCCTTCCTGAATGAATGTATCGCCCAACGCCAATATGAGGTGTGATGACACCTGATGGGAGTTTTATGTCACCCGACCCTAATCTGCAGCCTATATGATAATAAACTGTAACACTCACCCAGATAATCATCCATGAGAGACCCAATAGCAAACTGAAATACAAGAGAAAAGTTTGTTTTAAAAATACTGTGAAGTAATTACATTACATAATACATACAGCGCATCACTTCCATACATACTGTGTACCATTAATATTACAGTGACATACCCTCTGTTGTTATGTTTGCCAATTGCACTATAGGCCTTATTATTTAAAAAGGGAGAAAGTAAAGACTTACAATGTCATTCTTGTCCACTCTGGTTCCAACAATCTTAAGTCGGATCTCGTCATCTTGCTGAATTACAATGTCCTTGAAAAGAACAGAGAAGAAAACTTTGTTATATGCAAGACACAGCGCCAGTAGAATGACAGGAGGAAAACAGCAGGATGCAGCAACGTAACTATTCTGCAGAATTTATGATGGCATATTTTAAGCTCCAGGCTTGAATTCTTGCACTTGTAAAAAGTGTCTTCTTTAACACTACACACTATGATTGCCAAGATTTTTACATGTACTTATTTAATTTTAAGTTGTCAAATACAAAGCAAAGAAACTATTGAGTGAAAATTAATTTGAACACTTTTATGTAATACTGTGATTTCTTTTAAGCCTTAGCTAGTAATAAGGAATAATAATGAGTATTCTTACCTCATCAACTGTTTTGTAACAAGGAGGATTAGAGTTGGGGTCAAACTCCATCTCTGAAGGAATGGACTGCATAAACAAAATTTCTTGTTAAGATAACACGAATGGAAAAGCATATAACAGCTAACAACTTCTGATGTGAAGCAGACCTACATGGCGAGAGATGAAGCAAGACATGGGACCAATTTCTGTGAACAGTCCAACCTGCGAGAAACAGAGAAAAACCTAGTTTAGATAATGCACAAAACTTAAATATCAGTTATTCATATCAAACACATGAGGCATAAATAAGGAAAAAAGACTTGTGCCTCAACGGTAGTTAATAATAATAACTGGGTATAACAGGGAAGGGTGACATGCTGTAGAGACAGACCCCAGAGGGGCTTAATATATCAGATTTTGTTTGTCATCACATAACACTCACCTTGTTAACCTGTGTGACCACAGCATCCACCACCTCCCCTTTAAATGGACGGAACACAATGGCCTTGTACTTTACAGGATAGAGGACAAACCCTCTACCTGGCTGGATTACACCTGCACCGATGTTGTCAATGGTGGTGACTGCAATGACAAAGCCATACCTGCAGAGGTAACATCGATAAAATGTTAAGCCTTTTCATGCAGGTGTAAAATATTAAAAAATGTATAATAAAAAAAAAATATATATATATATTTATTTATTTATTTTATTATAAATTTCTTTTATGTATGTGTATGTACATATATATATATATATATACTACAAAAACCAGCAACTTAAACTTATCTCATATCGTTGTAGAATTTGGAACTTTACGTCTTGCTGTATTTTTTAGATGAGTTGTTTAAGTTTTTGTATGCCAGCTGTAAGTGACGAAGATACTTCTGTTGAAACCCACTGTGACAAGAAGACAAATCGAGCAGGTTCCTCTGTTTTCAGTTCAGCTGTTTAAAACAGTGTCCTTCCAAAATCCCTGTTTGCTTTGTTTCTGTTTACAGAAAGTTGTAACTATAGTTACAAATCTGCAACAGTAGCAGCACACGGAAGCTTCTTTGTTCTGGCTGGATCTCATTAGTTTATTATTTATTTTTTACTGACTTAAGGAATCTTTGAAGTCCTTCTCTCTGCACCAAGCCTAGTCAGGTGTGGCAACCTGGTGATGAGAATGTCATCAAGAAACACATTCCACCTTTAGAACATTATGTTTTTGTTGTTTCAGCTCCAACACTGCAGTTGTTTCCTTCTCAGCACCTTGCCAGCAGAATCAGTAGCATTTTTAACGAGCTTTTAAAAGCCTTTTGTTTTAAATGTGTGCAATGCGATCGTTTTAATTTGCATCTTTAAACTCTGTTGTTTTTAGCCTTTTCCATGAGATTGCTGATGTATTTTATGATGTTCTATTTTTGTACACCTGTAAAGCAGGTTTGTAAGTCCGGTTTCTAGAGCTGTCCACAGTAACAATGCAAATGGAAGTCTTATTTAATCTTAGTCTCTGTGTTTATTTAGATTCACACCTCTCAGAGTTTGCATTTTGTTTTTTTTTTTAAGATTTTTTTGGGGCTTTTGTGCCTTTATATACAGGACAGCTGAAGAGTGGACAGAAAACAGAGCAGAGAGAGGGGGAATGACATGCAGCAAAGGACCACAGGTGGAATCGAACCCGGGTCTGCTGCGCAAGAACATAGCCTCTGTATATTGGGCGCCTGTTCTACCAACTGCATTTTAAACATTTCAGCAAACCTGAGCTTGGAAAATGTTGCTTAAATCTAAAGTTCATTTGGGTGGAGTGCAGTTTCCGCTGTGTGTCAGCTGTGTGCGTACGTCTGTTTTTTAAATGTTTAGCAGACAACAAGAAACTCCTGCTCAGAGCTCAAAAGGATTGTCTTGATGCGTGACAACTTTGTTACTTAATATAACAATCACTCCATATCTCCAAATGATTGTAACTTGAAAGGAACAAAGAGAAAATGTACTTTAATTTATGAAATCGTTCTTTCTTACTTTCTTAAATATGATTTAGCCTACTTGAAAACAAATTAGGTTTATTGTTGAATTAAAATTTGTCATTTAGATTTCTTTTTGAAAGCGCTGGACTGTTTGTAATGAAACTGGCTGGTCAAACTGAAAATATCTCCAGACAGACAAGCTCCCATTTTTTAATTGTTTTTGAAACACATCTAATCTCCAGTTATCGCTCTCCTGTCATCAAGTTCACGCAAAAAGAAAGAACTATGTGTGGGAGTCTGAAGTCAGACAGCCAATGACAACTTCTTGATAATGTGATAAAGAGGAACGAAGTAAACATGAAGAGTGCATGAGGAAATCACAAAGGCCAAACTTGAAAAGTGACCCTGTAGTTGAGCAGGACTGCCCAGTGTTTATCCTGGCTGTTTCGGCAAAGATAAAGCTCATGTGAGGGTATCAGATTAAGGGAAGTGGTGAAAAATCTGCTCCGAAGCGCTAACAAATTGTGTAAGAGCATTTTTCTGAGGTTATATGAGGATGGATACATTATGAATGCTGGTTGAAACAATGAACTCCCCTGTGTCAGTGCAGTGTGAGGGATTTAAATCCTGCTTGACAATGAAAACCTTTGGATCAAGGTTTTTATGGGGACCTTCACCTGTGCTTCAAACTATCATGACGCTATTAAGATCAGAGGTTTGAAGAGCGCTCTTTTTTTTTTAGGTAAAAATTTTTTCACATAGATGACTTTGCTGGTAGTTTTCGACACACCCTCTGCGTGGTTATCTGTAATCATCCTTATTATCTCTTCAGCAAGTATGCTTGTGGAGTCTTCAGCTCTTAGGGTGTGTGTTCCTTTCTTTTCTAAAATGCATCAGACATTTTACCCACTTTACAAGCGATTGGTTCGTGAGTTTCGCCAGAGTCCTGTTAGTCAGCTTTACCTGTTTCTGCCTCTCACGACAAGGACACAGGGATGAGCGTCAAGAGGCAAAAACAGGTTTTAAACAATCTTAATTATTATGGACAAAAATCACGAGGGTGTCATATCAGGGCTGACATTAGATTCAGGACATGAAAATACTACAAAAAAACTGACTGTAAATAAGATTTAGTGATGACATGGGTATCATGTGTTGTGGTGTATTTCATCCTTGAAGTTTTATATCACGTTGTGGAATTAGTCTCCTAACCTGCTTAGTATGTACTGTTAATGGACTTTTATACTCATCATATACACATCCACAAGTTTTATTTTTAATGTGAGTAAAAATAAGATAAGAGCACTGTAATGTGTATTTGTTCCTTGTCTTCGGCTGCCTTTAGGGAAACAGTTCAGACTCAAGAGCAGTGAATAAAGAGCTTTGGCATCTGGGGACAGAAATTGCATAACTGGGGCACGCTGACAGCTCAGTTGGTCGAGCAGGTGTCCCATGTTTGCAGTTTTTGTCCCCAGATGCCAAAGCTATCCCTTAATTAGCAGTGGCCCCGGGTTCAACTCCATCCTGTAGCCCTTTGCAGCATTTCATTCTCTCTTCCCTCTATTTTCTGTCAAGTCCTTCAGATATTCTATCACTAAGCGCTGCAAAAATGTCTTTAAAACAAAACTGCATTCCTAGTTGAAACAGCTGATTTAGAGTCAGAGGTTAAGTTAGTCTTAGAGTTCGGGTTAAAGTAAGCCTTCAGGAAATAAACGTAAGCATGTGTAATTTCGCTAATTGTGACCTAAGTATGTCTGTGTGTTGTTTGCATGTGTGTTTTCCCTTAAATGAGCTCGGTCTTTTCTTTTGGTTAGTCACACCTTCGTCATTGTTTTGCCCTCCTCTGTGTCTTTGCATGCTTCTTTCTGGTACACTGCAGACGGAACAAGAAAATCCACTGGTTGGACGAGTTTCCTCATATTCTTAAATCTTATCTGCTTCATCTACAAATACTTTCAAATGGAAAAAAGCTATTGTTTGCTTTCACACAATTAAAAAAATTAGGTTGATTTACTTGTTGCAAAGACAAAGCTGACATAAAAAGGTGGAGCCACTTTGTTTTACTCTTTGTTTGTTTGTTTTTTATTTTATTTGTTTTGCTTTTTGATGATCCTGTCCAAACCAGCATAAAGTAGCAGGTGTTGCTCTTTTGCTCTTTCCTGTGAAATTAGGACAAATTTATTTATTTATTTAGGGGCATGTTCATATAATAAGAGTTAATCACACACAATTTCAGTTTTACAATACAGCACATGGCCCAAAAGGGTACGGGAGAAGCTAATAGCTTAT
>JAQLOL010000026.1:14235298-14245765 GCA_029783665.1 Naso thynnoides | reverse complement strand
GTTCAAGAAATACAATCAGTGTCATTATTAAAATGTTCCTTCAAATAGGTTTAGAGAATATATTTTCTCAATTTGACTGATGTGACAGAAATTTGACTTTCCTGTTGTAATTCAAATTCACTCTTTGATGTGAATCTTTGTGCCTCTGCACAGCAGGCTTCCCACAGTAGTACGAGGTCCACACACATGCTTGAGGAGAGATAATAAGGGAAAGTTTTTGGAGGAAGTGCTTCTCATCTTTTATGCCTCAGCTGGGTGTTCAGGCAATCCAGTCCAGTACATTTTTAAACAACTCCTTAAGCAGAGGAGAGGAGCCAATGTCTGCAGATCAAATGCGGGAAAAAATGAAGGAAAATTTTACAACGGTGTTCAACTATACTGTTTCTCCAGCCTTTTCTTTTTTCCTGATGCTTCAAACTGTGCTTGTGATCTGAGCATTGTTTGCTTCTTTAATTGGACCAACTGTACAAAGGTTATAATATTGTAATCTTAGCTGGGGAGGCATACCAAGGCAGAATGCCTCTGTGCAAACTTGCACCCTGAGAAAGTCCAAAGTCTTCAGCGGTTCACTCCAGGACACTTCAAGACATTGCCACAGAAAGTAAAAGGAAAGAAGACAGCAGTTTTGCCTTTTGTACTATGAGAGATACATGTTCAGTAGGCACATCCTGATTGGCCGACTTCTTTTCCCCTGCATGCAACAAATTACAGCTAGCCTCAATACACTAGAAAGCAGAATAGTCAGAAATATAAAGGGTACCACCATGGTCTAGTTATTCTCCAATCCACACAGTTTTGTGGCTACATAGTCAATTTATTTTAATCATTATTTGAGCTGAAGTCTGTCCCCATGACATCAGTCCAAATGTAGTCTGGGAAATGACATCACTGATGAGACAGCATTAAAAAAAAAGAAACAAATTCCACTTGAAATACAGGAACTTTTCAAATGTAGTCACTACTACAAATTCAATATACTGTATGAAAAATACTGTTCTAGGATAGCTTTTTTCCTTTAACGGAGATGCTTCATTTACTCACAATTCATGTTCTTTCACTTCCTGACTTATTGAAGAGAATGCAGACTGGCAAAGGGGCTAAATTCCACCTAAGCAAGCATGTATGGCACATTAACAAAGGGATAGGCACAAGGATGAGACCATTATCTTTCCTGTTAAAAAAAGTGCATGAGCATGCATATGGACTGTTGCAATATGTGCACCCAGCCGTTTATGCTCTCCAGCTAAGTGTGTGTGTGTGACTGTGTTGAATACGTCCTTTGAGCATTTGAAGCTGAGGTCATATGCATTACCTTGGTTTGATGGAATTTCACATGTAACAAAGCTGCTTCTTGTCTTGGGAGTCAAATCCCTACAGACTCTGCATCAGAGTTGAACATAGAGTCGGTCACAGCTGGGACTTCCAGAGGACAAGTAGCAAATAGGTAACTTTAAAAGCAGGCTGTCATTGCACTGATTTTCAGTGAATATCATAGCTACATGTCATTAGCATTTCAATACAGTTTGAAGTTTAGCTGCAATGCTACGTAAATTTCAAAATATTTTGTGTGTTTATGTGTGTGTGTGTGTGAGGGCATCTGTCTAAAGCTGTCATTTTTGTTACATGGGTCATGTCATTGCACCAGATGTAACATATGAGCCTCATTTTTCAATGGACAAGAGTCATACAACAGCTCTACTTTCAGTCTGAATATTTGCAAATAACAATAATATGTTAATGTTTAGCTGGTAAAGCCTTTTGTCTGTGTACACAGAATTCCGAAAACATCTCTGCTGATTTCCCGCAGATTTTAAATAAACAGACGTGGTGCTTGCAAAACCACAAACATTAACACACACACACACACACACCTCCACCCCCTTTTGCATGTTTGTGACAGTCGGAATGTTTTCCACACGACTTTACTTGAGCAGGCTGCCTATTTGGCAACCCATTTTAGTAGGCCTGTCCTATAATTTTATTTATTTTTAATCATCTGAAAAAACAACACCATTGGCAATCAAATAAGGTGTTCACAATATTTCATCGCTCTTCCTCTCTCTCTCTTTCGTCCACTGTCAGTCAGATATGCTCTGCAGAGAGAAATGCGCTGGTATCACCTCTGTAACACACCACTTATAGTGCGATCTCAGACTTCATGCAGCTAACTTCAAAATTAACTGCAGAGAGACTTTGAGAGAGAGGAATTTTATTTCTTTTGTAATTTAGGTCTGCCAACCTCAATGAATTGTTCCGTGTATGAATTTAAAAGGTTATACGAAAACCATCTAGATATTTATTTCAGCTTGCTTGAGGTCATTTCAGTTTGTTTTAATGTAATACATGTGCTTATTTACACTCAAAAACAACCTTTATCTTAGACCAATATTGTCCATCACATTTAAAGGACAAAAAAATCTGTAGAATCTGTTTGGGCCTGCACATCACCCATCTCAATTAAAGCCTATCAGCACACTATGAGCTAACATAAACGCTGAACACAAAAAACACCGGAGGCTGGTAAGATGACCTGATGGTATTTTGGTCTAGATATTGATATACTGCATCTACAAATGACTGAAGCTCTTTATGACCCCTCAATCAACCTTTTTAAGAAGTGTTTCAGATTAGACCGCTCCAGACTCATAATCCAAATGCACATTCAGTCAGATTACTTAATGCCTGTGGATTATGGGTCATGCATTATCTCGTATTTGCTGCTGAAAGAGAGAGATCCATGCGAGTACTTCTGTTGTTTGTTTGTGTCTGCTGTTAAAAGACTGTTTTCATTTGTAATGCAGCCATCAAAAGTGTAGCCTGTAGCTTAATACTGGATGGAAGATTGTTCAATCGCTGTGATGTGATGGGCTAACGTCAAGCATTGATTTAAGCATACTATTTAATATATTATGCTTGAATCTACAATGTTATATTGTTAATAACCAACGCGTTCTCATTCCTACATCAACCTTCACACATTTACAGACTTGGATGCTGTTCGTACTATGTCTGATCGAGCAGTCGATACAGTGTAAGTGTGTAATATTGCCAGTTTGAATTGGAGTTTGTTGAAGTTGGAGCGTGCCATACATACGCTAAGCGGCATCTTATGCGTCTCTATGAGGCTCCAAGGAGCATGATGGATTTGGCTGCCTAGGAATAAGACTGAAGTGTAATCACTGTTTCAGAAGTAATTTTTCTCTGTCGTTGTCCTTGAAACTTGGCAAGATCATCACTTGGCACACTCTGTTGTAGCCTACATATTGCAAATGCTCTGCTCATTTGTTCGTGTGTGCCATGAATATGAATACGATTTGACTAATTTAATTGCCGCCATATCTCTTCAGGGAGATTTACACGTCTCACATATAAAACTCATCGTTTGGTTTCCAGCCTGCACACTGAGCCAAGTAAACACTTATCCAGACCTCTGGCCTACAGGGACAAGGAAATGCTCCGCTCTGTCAGTATAACCATGAGGAAAGTTAGAGGAGACGAGACTGATGGATGACAGGACTCTCTGTCCAGCCATCACTGCTGCCGCTCTCTCATTTGAAGATGTCACATTAGCATTCAGGCTGTTCCCTTTTCCCACCCACGGAAATGAATCACAGCTTATTACAATAATGAAACTGTCATGACAGAATTGAAATAACTCATTAAAAAACTACTGAAATTGAATTGCAAAGTAAATTCATGAAAAACAGTAACAACAAAGAAAAAAGAGAACACGGCAAGACAGAAAATGATCAAATATACCTAAGTGCTGCTATCAACATTCCAACATCTGCACAGTGACAGCGCTAATATTATGTCGGAAAGTTACAGAGTAAAGATAAATCATATAGTAGAATAATGTTATGACCTCATGTACTTGTTTTACTCTGTGGAAGCTCTGACAGCGATTTTAAAGTTACAGGTCACCAAATTAATTACAATTCATTTTGTGGCCAGCATGGCACAAGTCCCCCAAAATAGTATCAGATAGCGCAGAAAGTAACCTCTCAACAAAGGCAGAATTGCTGCTTTGGAAATTCTGTGACAGAGGGCAAACAGCAACATGACTCTGGTTGTTCCGTGCACGTTTTTGACGATTGTATTGGATGATTTTCTGACCAATCAGTGTTTTCACTCCACTGTATAGCGTCTACTTCTAACTTTGACTCAGGTGATACAACAAAATAAGGAACCTGTCAACAGGTACTATCCAAAACTTTTGACAATGAAAAACCAATAGAAGAGGTTCTCGAGTCAAGCAGGACCAAGCAGTGGAAATATGGCAATAATTCCAGTGGCTGCTAGAGGGCTGTTCCTTCAACATAAACATGTCTTTTTGATGTACTCAAGCTCAAATTCTTATTTGTGGAGAAACAGTCTTGGACATTAATCTCTGTACTAATTTTCTTTTTTTATTTCTTTTTCTTTCTTTCTTTCTTTCTTTCTTTCTTTCTTTCTTTCTTTCTTTCTTTTTTGTAAATATACTTAATTTTTTTTCCCATGTCAGCTTATCTACTTCTCAGTTTGCAATTCACTGCAAAGAAAATATTAGTCAAAATCAAATAAATATTTAAAAAATTACCAAGAAAACAAAGAAAGGGGGGGGAAAGGGTAGACACTTGAATAGAAGTAGGCAATAACTACTAGTTTCTGGTTAAAAATATACTATACACATTTTTATACATTGAATTCAATAACTAATGTGCTGTATGCCTGCATACACACACACTGTAACACACAACACGCATGCCCTATTAAAATCCTGCATGTACCCGTACGTACTCATTATGTTCATTTATACACCTATATGCTTATCTGTATGTACCAGTACATACACATAAATGTGTACATATATATATATGTATATATATCTGTATGTACATCCAAGTTTACAAGCTAGCCACAGGAAGTAATTCATCTGTAACATGGTCATCTGTTTCTTTGAGTGTAACGGGGCAAGTCAGCTCTTTGATATGTTTTAATGGTGTAGTTATATTTTCCCATCTTCCATTATCTCTCTTTTCTTAAGCACATCTTCCATGTTTCTTATTTCGTGAGTCACTTTTTCAATGAATTTTACTTCTTGAACCATAGTTTTCCATTTGATTGAATCTGATGGGTTGTTTTTTTCCCCACCCTTTAGCTATCTGTAACCTTTGCACCAAATGTTATGGCGATATTTTAGTAGTTGATGAGTTACTTAAGTCTGAATCAAAGTGGTGGACTGACTGACCAATAGACAGACTGACAGTCCATCCATAGAACCACACCAGTAGCATCACTAAAATGTAAAACAAGCAAATAAACAAGCACAAAACAGAACAGAATAAGAACAGAAATTGATCTAACCAGCACATTGTAACTGAGGAGTTTGTGAAGGTGAGAGACAATCTGGACCTGAGGACCAAACAGGTGGCTGGGCCACTTGCAGGGCAAGGAGGAAGACGGTCATCTGGTGAGGCAGCAGCGTCCAGCAAGGTTGTTTCTCAACTCCAACCCTCAGGGAATTGTGGGAAGGGTGGATTAATTTGGACTGGAATGAAAAAACGTGACGAGGGGGCAAGAGAGGAGGTACAGTCTCAATGTGACAACCATTATCTAAGCTAAGCTGACATGTTTCTGTGTGTTGAGACAGTATTAGTATAAGTATAGCTGTCGAAGGCCACCAACTAACCATAAACACACACAATCCTCCTGCCCATCACATAAACTCATACTGAGAGCTTCATTTTTCTTTTAACTAATAATGCTGAGCCAGCAGATCAGGAGCCAGGGAGAGGTTGTTGCCATATTGGATGATAATATCATTGAGCCTCAACCCATAACTTTTTCATGGATTTCATTACTTTTCTGCCCTTTTCTCACTTTGCCCTATTGCTCCGTTGACCTATTTATGGACTGGATTTTAAAAAAATACTTACAGTATATCAACTACTGTAGTTGCATTATTAAGCATCAAAGACTAAGATTTAATCTGTATTCCCAGAAGAATAGAAAAGCTTCTTATCATTGGTTCATAACTTTTTGATTCCCTGTGAAGTATACATCAGCTTCATGCTGGGCTCATCAGTTTGACCGTTTGACACTTTCCAAACATGCAATGACATGCAGCTAGCTGCAATCTGGTCTCCCTCTGGCCCCCGCCGTGCACAGTGTGTGTGTGAGACTGTTTATGTGTTGATGGTTGATGAAGTACGAGCATGTTGGTGTATATCTGCAGCTTGCCGTCCAGACTAGGTGTCTTGCATTTTGCCATGTAACAATTTAGGCCTCTATCTTCAAATCGGCACATATGAAGCCCCTGTCGCTGGCCTGGTATTAAACACCAACAACAATGACAAACAAAACAGCAGCAACACTTTTTTACATGTTGTCTTCTCGGAGGCTTCCAAACTGTGAATATTAAAGCACGTGTGCAGCAGCTGAGCTGTTCTTTCTCATCAGGAGGTTTGCTTAATACATTAGGTGGCACTGATGAGATTGTGGTACAAGCATATGTTCTATTGGTTTGTTCTCCCAAAGACTAGTATGATTTAATGTTCATAATGTAAAACAATATGATACATTCGTGGGTGTGTGAGAATGGGCAAAACGTTCTCAAACTTTGCAGACTAGGAGAGCCCAATTCAGGAGAGACAGAACCTATTTGCAATCGTTAACAGAGCATAGATAAATTGCCAGTAAAGGCTGCTTTCATTCAGTAAATAATTTCACCTCATATCTTCACACACAGGCACACCACACATATTTTTACCTGTGAGATAAGATCACCAACCTAATCTTGACTCAGCTGCCTCCCTGCCCTCTGCTCATTTGGTGTTGAAGTAACTTCCGTCTTAACAGTTTTTGTACTTCTGGTTTACAAAACACCTCTGTCATTTAAACAGTGTCACCGTGCTGATATACAGCAGATTAATTACCAACATTTCATGAAGCTGAGGCCTATAAAGTGTACCAGACATTTTGTCACAAAGAACAAACATGGCATGCAGCATTGTTTTTTACTATTTTTACTATCTTTGGAGGGTATAAACATGATTTTCCTATAATTCAGTCAGATTTAGCTCTGTACAGTTACTGACAGTGATTCACTGTGGTCAGAGAAAAAAAAGTAGAAGCAGTTCTAGTTCGGGTTTTTACCACTGGGAGTTCAGTTTGTCTGCTTTTGTCAGTGTTTGGGTGTGTTTTCTTCTTGTTACAGATTGTGACTGCAGCTGGGCAGTTTTGCTGTCTGTGACTCTTTGTGCCTGCAGTGATAGTTGTTGTTTATGTGCATTAAGGTGGCACTGTTGCCCTTTCTTCTTGTTTTGTTCCATTAACAATAATTAAGGTGGATGTGTTAGTCAATTGCTAAATATGAATATTTTTGGCCAGATTTGAAACTTTTGTTAGGAATTCCACCAATGTGATAATGTTTATAGTTTGTTTGTGTGAAGATTTTAATAAAGGTTGGTCGAAACTTTGAAAAAGAATATTAGTTTCAGTAGTTTTTGAACTTCCCCCTTTTTTTCCTGGACCAATGCAGAACCATTTTCCTGTGACTAGCTGCCAGATATTTCTACACTTGATTTACTTGTTGCATACAAGTGATTCATTTTCTTAAAATAAAGCCTGTTGTGCAACTGCATTGAATCAACAAATCAAATGTAAACCTACTTCAAGCTTTCCTGCAAATTTGGAATTTTGCCTTTAAACGCCAATATCACACTGGCTATAAAACTAACTTTATTCATATTTTTTGTTTGTGTATTAATATATTATCTTAAATGCATCGACACTTGCTCCATTTATTGTTCTACACACAGACGCACACACATGCTAACACACACTCCAAAACCTCAAGGGTGTAGCTACAGTAAATTATGCAGATGAAAACAGAGGAAGGTCCGTCTCACAGAAAAGAAAGAGATTAACCTTTAACACAGAAATGCTGCTGTTCTTTTAGCTGCCTTTGGGTACCAGCTAGGCTACACATACACTCACACATATACCTGCACACACACACACACACACACACACACACACACACACACACAGCTACACACACAAATACACTGACATATGGACTGGCTGAGGTCACTCTTTATCATGAACTTGCCCTTTCTATCCTTACACTGTAATCTCGCCTTGTAGCTGGTATTCTCTGTTTATCCTCACTTATGTAATATTTTTTGTGTGACCTACTGACCGGTGGCTACCCTTAAATCAAACCCCTCTTTCTCTCTTTTTATTTAAACAGATCATAAAAACTACACACAGGTTACGTTCCAAAATGATTTATTTGCACTTTTTATCTGGAGAAATTGGAAATCATGACAACATATTTGATTTTTTAATTTGCTTGTTGCTTGTCATTCTTATGCAACCTTTTCACCTGTTTATAACTTTCCTTTGGGACTTCTCATCCTCTGATACATTACACACAATCAGAACTGATACCTATTAACCCATTAGCAAACATACATGTTGATGTCAAATGCTGTGTTAGCATGTGCCTATGAGCTGCACTTCTTTGCAGTTTCTGCCTCTGTCATGGACTGTTTCACTCATTTCTATTCCCATGCCCCTTTAATAAATGATTAGAATACTAACAGTGCAGGAGGTGTAACTCAGCACCTCAGTGTCCCTACACGTACACACACCCACACAAACACATATACAACATAGAGCACTGAAGGTATGTCTGGCCTTTTTTTTACTGGACCATGAGCATTCACAATCTAGCAAGAGTAACTGTGACAGTTTAATTCTATTTAATTCTATAACTTGTACACACCCAGAAACCGATGTCCTTCTACAACCTGTATGGCTTCATATCCTCTTTACACCATTTCCTAGTGCACATTTATCTTCAGTCAAGTCTGAACATCTTAAGCAGAAGAGATGTATGTGCTCAGACCAGTCTGAACATGCTACAGCTTTTCCAGGTCTTATTAAGGGGTGGTGGGAGGATGGGATGGGATTTCACATTTATGTTCAAAGGGACCAGTTACATGCTACTTGTGGGCCTTGTCTTGTTGTTTGGAGTTCATCCACAAAACATCAAACAATAGGAACTTGAGAGGAAGCCTTTGTTGGCCACGCAAAAAAGAAATCACAGCATATTTTCTTCACCAGCGAACAAAAACATGCCCCACATTCTTTGTCTCGCGCGTTTTTTGGCATATCTGAGCTCAGATTTCTATTTGATTTCTTCTATCATTTCATTTTGATTTCCTGCTTTATCTGCAACCAAAGATGATTTTCTGACGATCTAAGAAAATTGGATCTTCACTGAAATAAAGCCAATTTTCACATAATGTTTATTGTGTCCTAAACAGAATATTTATTTACTTTTTTGACCTGTCTGAAGTGGTTAAATCTCAGGCAAATGACGCCTTGTTGAATCTGACCTTCCTACCAAGGTGCACACATCTGTCTCACTGACATGATGGCATCGTGAATACATCACTGTAATAAAAGCTGGAGTTTTAGAGCCCTTGGTGACACAAACACCAGACACTTTAGTGTGTCATTAGTCTTCCTAATAATCATCGAGGACACTGATGGTGACATTCATGCTATTGCTGCAACTGTTGAACGGTCATTTAAACCACTTATTCCTATTTGCTTCTGATTATACTTATCAAATTTGCACCTCGGAAATCTTGCTGAACTCTGAGTGAACTTGTAACTTGCACAGTTTAACAGAATTGAAATTATTGGCTTGTGTTTTGCATAGCAAGTTATGCAAAGGCTGTGTTTGATTCATTTAACCCTGCAGCTGTGCAGAGTCTCAGAGAGTCTACAGCCCTTATTTGTGTTTGAGATGAGGGATGCCACAACATAACATGCTCTTATTTCATTTTATTCACCGGAGTGAACCTGTAAGGCTTAGCTGTGTATTGTACTTCATGATATCTAGTTTCTGTGGCAATAAAGTATAGGTTTCTTCCAAACATCCCCCTCCCTTCATATTCTCTCCCCACGGATTTATCCAGAGCCTGTTATACAGAGAATAAATAAACTTTTATTGACACAGAGCGAAAAACTCACACTTGGAATAACAGAGAATGAGATAAAGAGACCAATGACTGTAGCTACGACAAAGAGGTGGTTGGGAGGTGGAGGTGGAAATAAACACATAAACAACTTTGTTGTGTGAATCAGTCACTCGGCTCCTTCTACAAAACACAGAAACTTACTGACAGTGGCAATCAATAAATCTACAGTATATTCTCCAGTGATGGGGCGGATGAGGTTCCAAAGTTTTCCTTTTGCTGTCCAGCTTGCAGCCACTAGCTAGTGGTTAGAGGTTCAAAAGTGACAAATCTCTTTATCTTCAGGGACCCTTTATGTACAGTGAAGACCAATGTCCAAGTCCATGTACAAATTTTGCAGATTTTTATGAGCTATGTGAATGTGTGTGTGTGTGTGTGTGTGTGTGTGTGTGTGTGTGTGTGTGTGTGTGTGTGTGTGTGTGTTTTGAAA
>JAQLOL010000026.1:14222980-14234548 GCA_029783665.1 Naso thynnoides | reverse complement strand
ATTTTCATAATTACTTGTTCTTCATTAATAAATGTTTGTTCCTTTACTGGGTCAATTTATTACATGATTTAGCTGCTTGGCAGCTCTGCTCTATTTACTGTCATGAGTTTCAAAAGCTGTTATGATTTTTCCCACAAAATGCTGTGTGTGCCCTCCTGCTTTCTTATCAACTGACCACACACTACCCCCTCCATCTTCCTAATCTCTTCTTTATCATTGCTATCTCTCCTGCTACTATTACCAGTTATGTGAAGTCCTTTGAAACAGCCTCTATGAAGTTGGGTGCCGACATGAGGATGGTGAAGGTGCAAATGATGGAGAAGAGAGAGAAAGCCACCAGGCACAGCCGATCCACCACTGCCGCTGCAAACTTCCACTCACTGCAGATGGCCTCGGCCTCGTCCTGGTCCCGGAACCGCTGTGCGATGTACGACACTTCTTCCAGGATGCGCTGGATCTCCGGTGGAGGGATGCCTACTCCCATCCCCAGGCCTCCGACACCACCAACTCCTCCAGGTGGTTCAGCATCATCACTAGGGGAACCGTGGGCACGTCCCCCTAGCGCCACCCCGGAGTCGCTAGAAGTTGGGCAGTGTGAGCCTTCTACTGGGTGGTAGTTGCTGAAGTAGAGGCTCATGGAGCCGTTGGAGGTGCCTGTGGGTGGGCAGGAAGTCTGAGAGAGGGGCACGCTTAGGCTTGGTACAGTGCCCATCTCTATGGAGCTCGTGCTAGAGTGGTGCTGAGAGGCGTGACGGTACTTGTAACCGGGCCGCTTTCGCTCATCCCCTGGTTGTTTCATACGGAGAAACCAGGCGCACCAGTTCAACAGAACCACTCGAACCTGAAAGAGAGGGTGAGTCAGCTGCTCACACACGAACAATAACACTTTCATACTAACAGACTGATGGTGCTAAATGATACCAATGAACAGTGATAATTAACTGCTTAAACTGATCACTTACCCATTTAGGCATCTTTCCTCCTTGATGGTCATGATGGTGGAACTGCAGGACTATAACTGTCACCACCACAGACATTCCCACGATCATCATGGTGCTGGCAAAGTACTGGGCTGCCAAGTGCAGAAAAAACACTGACATTAACATGCTAGAAGTTTTTGCATTTTATTACATCCTGTAAAATTTTTCCCTTTTTGAACTACCCCATGGTCACATTTAATGAACATGTACTAACAGCTTGAATTAATTCTAAAAATAAGCTGATTTCACACCTAACATGAAAGGAAAGCGAGTCTGATCAATCTGTGCAATAGGTTATATCGCCAAGGGGAGAAGATACATGCTTGCACTCAAACGGGGAAAATAAAACCTGTGCAAAATTTGTGACAAAACATAAAATAGGGCTAAACAAACTAAAAAAACAGAGAAGTAGCAGAGGAGAGGGGGAAAATTAGTGCTGGTTCACCCACAAGAGGAAACATTAAGAGAGGAGGGGAGTATTAACTGAACACTAGTGTTCACACACACACACACACACACACACACACACGCTAATTAAGGGCCTGGCCTCCTTTTGCATTTGCTGGGGAATGTGAACAAAGAGGAGCTTACAGCTAAACACAACTACAGCCACTAAAGTGGCAGCAAAGTCAAACTCCATGTGACCTCATGAAAACAACAGCTATGACTTCATCTGTTGTAATATTTGAGAGAAAGATGAGAAAGAACAGCAACACAGATGAAATGCTTGAGTCAGGAGAAGGATCAGAAGAGAGAAAAGGTAGAAAATGATAAAACAAAGGTGAGAAGAGAGATGAGGAAGGAAAAAAGATCCAGGACAGAGACAACTGTATTAAAAGATGTTTTTATGAGTGTCCTGACTGTTTTTGAAGGTCAATCACTGCTCAGTTTGCTTTTCTTTATGGAAGAATCAAAAGAAGAGTCGGACTACAAATATACCTATATAGGTCAAAATGGGAAATATAGTCAAGAAACAGTTAGCAGATCATGGCTAAACTAATTTAAAAATAAAATAAAGTTTAAATGAGCCAAGCCAAATGGTCTTGAACCAAAAATAGAGGCCTGACTCAATTAACTCAAACAAAATAAACACATTCTGTTTATCTGGTGACTAAGAGTTGATGACAAAAGACGAATGGCCGTTCTGACAGCGTTCTCTTTGTATATTTACAGTCAAGTTTAAGCGACTAAATAAAAACAAATCAACATTTGGCCACTGTGATGTAAAGCAGTGTGAGTCATTTTAACAAGACTGCTGGATGTGTCCCTATTAGATGGTGTTGAGGTCATGGGAAATAAAAAAAAAAACAGATTAAGTCCTCTATAGATGAAGCATTTACAAGCTTTTCCTCAGCAAGAGCACGTATGATTTCACGGAAGTAATTTCCAAGCACTTGTTAGGCTCCAGTAATGTACAGCTGATGTGTACAATAGATTTAATTTGATCAAAATATGTGACAGCAAACGTTGTCTCACACACCTACAAAACAAAAAGACAAGTATCTCTTCTTCCTTTCATCCTTTATTTCTTCTTCAGTCTTCCTCTCCTTTCTTATTTTTCCTTTTTTTCCTCCCCAGTGGAGGACAGACATTTCACAGCCTATTAATGGTGCTGACAGCTTTAGTTCTGGCCACCAAATTTACGCCACACACCATCCAGAAGCATTGTCAGTGATGTATAGATGCCCTCAGGCTAATCAAACCAAAGCCCGGCCACACACCAACAACCTTTTTTATTTATTGTTTTTCAGGAGAGTTCATACAATGTATAGAGTGGTCAGACAATTACCTACATTGAAAAAGCTCAAGACGTAATGTATGTTTTATATCTCCAGTGTTTACTGGAAGTCCAAGAAATACTCAGAGGAGCAGTTAAGTTGTTAATGCGGAGTGGTCAGTAATGTATTGATGTACTGATTGATTGTCCCTTTAGTGTGACTGTTTTTTAAGAAACCCTCTGTTAAGTGAAGCTTTTTGCAGGGGAAAAGTACAGTATCAGGCAAATGTTCTTTCTGCAAGGACTAATGCCAGTGTCGCTTCTTCCTGATTCTAAATTCAGCATATTGTATGTTGACAAACACACATCAATAAAAACTCACCGATCAGAGGAACGGAGTCAGACGTGGCAGGCATGATCTCTGCTACCAGGAGCATGAAGACAGTTAGCGAAAGCAGCACAGTGATGCCTGGACAGAGACAGAGAGAGAAGGAGAGCATCATGTTGTGATCGGGGTCACTGGTGTATGAAGTCATTCCTGTAATTACATATGCATGTAATTACTTACGTTCCCATGACTACAACAATTTATCAGCCCCTGGCTCCTGTGACAGGTCCAGGGTAGGTTACAGCTCCATAAATCCCTCAAAAACTCAACTGTCGGCTGCTCATCCACAGACAGCTACTCATCAGAACTCACAGGCACTGATATGATTCTGACATTACTGTGTTTATCTATGGTTGTAGAGTAGCGACTGTATTTGTATAAGCTTTAACACCCTTAAACAAATATTTGTATATTTCACTTTGTACTTTAAAACATCCTTCCTACAATTTTTGATTGTTCTCTACATACTCTGTAAAAGCTGTTAATATACTAATAGATAAATAACGAATTAATAACACATTTCAAAAAAGTTATTTAATTTAAAAAAAATCTTGTGTTTATCATTGTTTGTGTCCCCCTTACCCAGAGAAATCTTCTCTCCCGAGTCAGCAGGTAACAAGAAGACCAGCAGAGCCAAGCCGGAGATGAGCACACATGGGATAAGCAAATTTAGGCCGTAATATAACGTCCTGCGGCGCATGGTGACCGTGAATGTCACATCAGGGTAAGGCTCCTTACAGCACTCGTAGTAGAGCTCATTGCGCTTGGCCGGCACACCTACAGGAGGAGCACAGACATGCAGGTGAGTTTTGTGGACAGACAGGGTATTTAGGTTGAAGATTTAATTACTGAAATTAACAACTTTAATGATTTTATCTCTTCATGTATCTGTTAACAGGGATGGTGACTCAGTTGAAGAAGTGGACTGGACTGGATTTGAGCCAGAGCAGTTTTAGAACTTTCCTTCACTCTTATTTTATCCTCATATGGTGTAGTCCACACAATCATTTATTTTAATTTTCAGTGGCTGAACTATGTCACCTTGAACCCCATTTCTGGGGATGTGATGCGCTGCTCTCACATATGGCCTGGCTAACATTCCTTCTGCATACCATCTGGTGCAGTCTGACACCCATTTCCAGCTAACTATCTAGCCAGGGGCACAGGCGCTGGAATCGGCTGCTACTCCATCCCAGCTGGAAACAACCCACCTGGAAGGTCTTCCAAAACTCTCCCCTTTCCAGATTATGCAGCTACAACCATCCAATTGATGTCTCATTATGAAATCATTAATATAAAAGTAATAAATTTGACTCTAATTTGGACACAGGAAATTGGAAAGACCTGACACCCTGGGTGGAGCACAAAAATAGTAATACTTAGTCTGTTATATCTACATAATTCAGCTTTTTTCAAATATTTTAATATTCTGGGATTTGCTGATATAAGAGGTATCCCCCTTTGTGCTGCATAGAGTGAATACAAGGGGGGATACAGTTAGTGCATGATTTTTCTGTCCTCTAAAATGAATGTTTTTATCTCATCTGAGGATTTGGATGGAAAAATCAAAACTACAGAATTGTTAAAATATATGTTAAAATATACTCACTGAATTAAACAATTACACTAGATTCTGCTGTGACGAACAGTGCATCTCTCTTACCCACAAGGTCCCACTCCCCGTTGGGTATGTACGTGGATGTGTCCACATCCAGCATCTGGAGGTCCAGCAGCCAGCCGTTGTGCGTCCATGAGCCAAACTTCAAGTCACACTTTTGCACGTCGAAGGGAAACCAACGCACATCTATGTAGCAGGTACTCTTCAAGATGCCAGGAGGGATGTACTGGCAGTGACCTGATGCATTCACCAGCACGTTGGTGTGGAAGGTGGCGTCAAACCGCTCGTCCGCACTGGAAAGAAATTAAAAGTTGTTTTATTATCTTGCTGTGAATCAAAGAGCTGAATCGCTGAAATGTCTTTATTGGTGTTTAATTGTTTTTGACTTCATGCATTAACATGCATTAGTTTTGTCAATTTCTACTATCATAAACAGATGACAACTCATTATATAACAACGGCATGAATGTAAACTGTGAAAGGAGTTACAGGAGGGCACTTCTGTCATGGCTGGGGGTTTTAGTTAAGGTGTTTCCTGTTTTATTTTGAAATAATTACTCTATGCTCGTTACAGTTTCTGCAGCAACATCTTGCTCTTTCAGCCCCTTACACTCACAGGTAAAACTCAAGTGAAATCCATAGTGCAGTAAAATTTAATATTCATCTCCATTGCCAAATATGCAGGAACAGGAACACTGTTCATGTTGTTCTATTCTTTCCATGCCAATTAGGCTGAAAACATAATAGCCATGCATGAAGTGGTGGCTTTGTCGTCACGGTTTTCAGAATTGCAAATCGCCAGTTTATCTTATGAATGTTGAAAAATTATGAATTAATACAATGAGTCATTGAGCTATATTTGTTTTGGATTATCCTTTTTCCTCTGACAGAGAAACTAATGTCACATGAGTGTCTTAGTTAAAATTTATCTGGATTTACACACCCCATTTACAGTTACATAACCCAATTCTCTTTATCTATTTTCATCATCAGCCAGACAGTGGGTTTTATATTTTCTTTCAGCTGTTCCACTCATAAGACATGTTCAGTGATACAGGATTTTCTCTCACTTGTTGACTGGTTGAATGAAAAACTCAACAGATACAATACAATAGTATTTTGTTAGAAAATCTCTAAAAAGGAGCTGGATGCAAATCTACTTTATCTCCTACATACAGGCCTCATGCACCACCCACTCCTGCTTGTGTTAGACTGAGAACAACTGAGCATCATGTTGGCTGCCTAGAGGAAACAATAGAGAGATGCAGCCATCATGTCTGAGCATCAGTCAGACTCAGACTCAGATGAGCCTATTCTTCGCCAAAATTGGCATTGGTAGTGGTCGTGAAATACATAATTATATCTGCTACAATATTGCAGTCATTATAGTTAGTAGATACTGGAAGAAAATCCAATGTTGTTGTTTTTTTTTTTTTTACATCCAACAGCTGCACAGTCTGCAATGTTTCCTGCCAAAACTTATGCTACTGCAAACTGACTCTCTGTACTGAGAAGTTTGCTCTGTGCTGAAGTTTCCAGGTTTTTTTGCCTGCGACTTTCAACTTTGTGATGTACCAAAACAAACTTGCCTAAGGTTTGAATCTCCAATTTTAGGGAAGTGCGCAGACACCTCCCTTGAATGTGAAAAATCTTCTCAAACTGTGACAAACTCTGCATAGATAAATCCATATAGTCAGACGTGAAGCCAGACATTTAAAGGGACATAAACATAAAAAAAAACATTTTTAATAGAGGTACATAAGACTACATAACAAAAACCACATTTTTAAAGCAGAGAATTTTTGACTAAACTAGCACCAACTAAATCTTTAAACCATTCACTAATTCATATTCAATGTTAAGCAGTTAAGTGTTAAAGTTGCAATATTACATTACCCTGATGAGTAGCGTAATCAGTTACTAATTTAATACCAATAAAATTTAATAAAAATATTCAAGCTACTGTGGAAGATCAATTTTTAACATACACTGTAAAACATCATTTAAAAAAAATAATAAGGGGAGAACAGCTTATTACATTAGACCAAACAGCCCAAACCACACAAACAATAAAGAAGGAAACCACTGATGTGAAAAAAAAAAGCCCTCACAAAGAAGAAAACGTTTTTAGTGGTTGGGGGAAACAAAAAATAGGTAGATGCTATCTGCACCCAGGCTAAAAGTTTTTGCACACAGGGTGCAAAAAAACTCAAAAATTGCAGCTGACAACCAACTATTCTAAGTAATCAAAATAATCATAAATGAGCAAACAAAAGTCAGCAGTAACATTAGATTTCACACCAGACTCAAACCACAGTCTCCTGGTTAAAAATTTTTATGGTGGTCATTCATCCACCACAACCTCCTCTACTTTCACACTTTGTTTGACTCTTTATAAATCCTAAAAAGCCATGGCTTTGCTCACCTGTGTGCAAATGGACACACTGCATCAGTGTGACGTAGTTCAGATTTTTGAAAACATGAAACGGCCCAAACATACAAACACACATTAGAATCAGCCAAACTTTGGGTTTATCATTTAAGGCCATTCAAAAGCACACTGTAAAGCTGACAGTCATTTTTATTTTAGATGCATAAAACCCACACACTGAGCATTATATATATATATATATGTTTGTGTATAAAGGCACACACAATACATACACACACACACACACACACTGCAGTCCCCAGCAAGAGATAATGTCAGTGTGTCTGAAGCATCCAGAAGAATCATTCAACGTAACAAAAGAAAGAAAGAAAGAATTTGTGCATGGACCCTTGTAACTTGTCCCCTGCCTTTGCTCCAGTTGAGTGATTTACCTTTTCAGGGTGGTGGTTAAGTGTTGTAATTTATTTCTCTTCTGTGTATGTGTGTGTGTGTGTGTGTTTTGCTATCAGCTGTGGCCCCTGTGCTGGGGCAGGGATGTGTGGGTTGGCCAAGGCAGAGCTATCAATGAATTATTCAAGCTTTGGCCTCACTTCATCTGAAGGTGTGCACTTTTCAGCAATCAGCACTTACATCACAGCAGGGCATGTCTCTGTGTGCATGTGTAATAAAGAATATATATACTGTGCAAATGATGTATGTGCAGAATAGGGTTCAAAGAATGACAGAAAATACTTCAGGTTATCTAAAAAAAGAAATTAGATCAAGCAAAAAAAGACGATTTATTTTGAAATATTCAAAAATTAGTGAGACAAACCATTTTTTAAAGTAAACAAGCTTGTTTTAGGAGCTATTTTTAAGTCCTTCTACATTATTATTATAGCTTCTACAACTTCCAATTAGAGGATCTTCTAATCTAATTACAGGATGTAGAAGAAGAAAGAAAAAATAGTTTGAAAAAATTGACTTTTTGCATTGTGCGTGTTTTTAATTAGTAAATGTGCATACAATGGGACAAGTGATAGCCCTGGGAGAACAGAAAATGGTCATGACACATACATATGCACACACACATCCTGGAGAAAGAGCATTGTGGACATGTGAGACTGGAGTGAAGTGGAAACAGAAACTGAGCGACAACTACAATGGGGCAGTGACAGTTTCCCGCACCATGGGACATGAGGCAACCAAGCTCTTCTCTCATTCACTCAACACCTGCCACTGTGCTCCTCTCTCTCACACTCACACACACACACACAAACACAATGGGAGAGTGAAGTAGAAAGGGAGCCATGCAGGGTGGAATAAGATACAAGTTGAATGTGATGTTCTTGAAATGATATTTTAATGCCAGATGAAGAAAATGTATGTAAAATTACAATATCATGTTGAAAACCATGATTTGATTTGTATGCTCTCTGTTGCTGTCAGACTTCAGGTTACACAGGCTGAGACAGCTACAAGAAGAACAAAATCATTTTTGTCCATTCATGTATATCATGCCCGATCATAGGAATACAAAATCCAAATAAAGAGCCACAGAGTTCTGACATTAGGCACCTTGTTTGTGTGTTAACTATGTGCAAGCAAGCAAAAAGTACAGTGTATGTCTGGGTGTTTATTTCAAAGAGAATGAGCACATATACACACACCGTCTTTGATGAATGGATTACTTGAAGACATCTTCACCGTCATCTTCAAGAGGATATGGACAGCTTGTCATCATGTTGGGTTAATGATATGTAACATAATTGCTGAAGGTGTGGGGTTTTTTTCTTTTTTTGTGGACCACTTCAGCAGTATAATCAGTGACTGACTGAAGTATCAGAGCTTTATTGTTGTTGATTAGCAGAGATCCAGGACAGCTTTTAGATGTCATCAGCGACTGTACTGTAACCTTCTCAGGTAAGAATAACATCCATAGGACAGTAGTGTCGCTTGATATCCTTAAATGGTACTCAAGTAGATCTTTGTGCACATACATACGCACATGCATACAGACAGACAGACAGTGCAGACTTTTGCTAATTCTGCTATGATTGTGCTCAATAATTTGTTTCAGTTTTGACTTGCTCATCTGGTTTTGTGAAAAAAAAAATTGTTTTGACCTTTTTTACTGACACATCTTCCTCATGGTGTATTTCTAACAGAAAACTAAATGCTCATCTTACCTAAAGACACTTCATATTTTCTTTTATTACCAGTGCGTTTATTCATTTAAGTGATCACAGAAAACTCATCAAATCTGTCCATCTGTTCAGTCATTAAACCATCCGTCTGTAAAAAAAGAACAAAAAAATCCCTTCAACTATCCATTTGCGCGATTAATTCCACTTTCATCTTTACCGCCTGTCACACTGCGTCGTCTCTGTTGTACATCTACCTTTCTCGTTGGCAGAGTTGGAATTCTGTCTGTGGTTTACCTCAGTTGGACGTCCTTCATGTGCCTCATCGATCCACAGTCATGTGAGATCATTGACTCTAATGGGACGTCAGCTGCTTGTAAAGCTATCTGAGATGTGGATATTCTTTTTGTGAGCACAATAACATGTGCCAATTCAACTTAGCCTAGCGCACACAATCAAAAGGCATAAAAACTTATGCACACAGGCTGTATTGGCAGACAAGATGGAGCCAACATAAAGTTTACAGCTGGCTGTAATCAATGAAGTGAAAGAGCTTTGTTGTGGACATGAATCTCTTTCTTAGTGGAGGCTACATGCATTTGTCCTTTTGACATAATCGTCTCTCACTTCTTTTTATACTGCAGGAATACTGTCTTTTGGAATAGTTCTGAACATTGCATGTCATTGAGAAAAATTTAGGCACAACACTATCAAGTATAGATGGTGGATAAGATGGTTTACAAGGAGCTGTCACTTCGTCTAGACAAGCTTCATTCATTGGGAGGTAATTCTCTTGTCTTTGATTGGTTGTCTTGTTTGAATATGCACCTCCTGAGATGTGCTGCAGACAGATAAACACACACACACACACACACACAGGCATATGCTGAAGTCTGGAGGAGATAAATATGTTGAGTAACAAAATATTTTCCTGAGGCCGTACGCATGGATGATCTGAGTGGTAAATCCATTCCTCGCAGTATGGATTATCTATGCGTGAAACATCAGTGTAAGTCAGTGGGGGAACAATGATCTGAAAATATGAAAAGCAATTTGAGTAGCATATGACCAATATCACACTGGGATGCTACGAGCTGATTAAGTCATTACGGACAATATCTGATTATTTTTCATCTCGCTCTTTTTGAAACATGTTGCATACTGAGATCTGACCTCGGCTGTCTTAACATCATTAACTTCATATCAAAACAACAGAAATAAATGAAAGGATTTACAGCGAGTTCCCATCTGAGCGGCATGTTAATAAGCCTGAATGCATCTGCATTCAACACAGAAAGGCTTGCGTGTTATTGGCTGCACATTGATGGCCCACTGTGTAATGGTGTGTGTTGGGCCATTACTGTCTGTAATTGTATGAGTGTACGTGTGTGTGTGTTGTAGGCTGGAGAGGAGTGTGTTTTAGGGTGTGTCTGTTTGCAACATATGCGCATGTTAGCATGTATTAGTGAGAAGGGAGTTTAGAGGTATGTGGTGTAATTAGTTAGGTGCTCACGTGTGTGTGTGTGTGTGTGTGTGTGTGTGTGTGTTTCCAGCAGTGATCTGTGTTATTGCTGAAAACTGAAAATTTTCATCTACCCTCTGTGGGGCATTTCAACCTTCTGGTTCGCCTGTAAACTTCCCCCTTAGCTTCACTTTGCCATTAATCTTATCCAAATTCAACAAGCTAAGCAATTGTACCGAGTCAAAAACCAGCAACATGAGCACTGTTTGTTTCAATACTCAAACCAAAGCAGACATGTATGCTTGTTTTCAACAGGATAAGATGAATCGCTACGTTCTGCTTTCAACAATATCTTCTGTGTTCATATGCAGCATAATGCTAACCAGATGACATACAGCGGAAACAAGCATACTGAAATCAGTAAACTGTTGCTTTTAACTTTTTTATTAGTTTTTTTTCTACAATGTTCAATTCAAATAACTAAGGTGTGAATAATTTGATTTTGGTTTTATCAGAGCCCATTTTAAGCTTTGGAAAAGGTGTGCATGGTTAAACATTAGAAAAAGTCAATGATGACTTGACTTGACAGAACTAAACTAGTTCTGTTGGATACTTCGGTCCAGACCAAAATATCTTCACAGCTTTTGGTGGATTATGAAGATGTTTGGTATACTAGTGTACTATGTTTGTTTATGAATCTATAACTGTGATTATCCTCTGATTTGATAACTAGCACCATGACCAAACAAAATGTTATCTGTCTAACACTTTGGTTTTTGACTGAATATATTCTAAACTACTGAGAATTCCTTGTTGTTTTGTGCTACATGTGAAAGTTTGTCTAGTTCTCTCTTTTTTTTTTTTTTTTTTTTTTTTTTTTTTTAAGTA
>JAQLOL010000026.1:14204662-14217101 GCA_029783665.1 Naso thynnoides | reverse complement strand
TGTGTGTGTGTGTGTGTGTGTTTGTGTGTGTGTGTGTGTGTGTGTGTGTGTGTGTGTGTGTGTGTGTGTGTGTGTGTATGCGTGTGTGTGTGGTTGCAATTATGAAAATAGAAATGTGTGTCCTATTAAAATTTATAACCTGAAAATATTAACTTCACTCATATATTCAAGGTCGAAACAGAAGAAAGCCTGCAGCACTCTGTGGACAGTGAGCATCCGTTTATACACACTGACACAAACTGCGCTTATGGTTCACTGGTGCATGTTTTTTCTTATCAATTGACGTCTTTCATTAGTACAAACATTCAGTGTTAATACAATACCCTTTCTTTAATATTCTTAAAAGCACACCTGCAAACCAGCAGTGATGGAACACACACAGTGCAATGGCCTTAGGACAAGAGACCCAACCTGGAGTCAAATAGTCTTGAATTCAGTCTTTGTCCAATTTGCAGTTTTAAACATAAGGCCATCAGTGCAAATATACGGAGCAATTCCAGAGAAGTTAGAGACAGCTTGTGTTTAGCTGGAAAACTTTAAAATGAACAAAAGTTGCAAACTCAAAGATTTTCACATTTTTGATGAAGTACATTGAGGATTTTACTTTGTGCATTAAACATCAGACACACATTATTGTTCCAAGCAGATTATATTTGTTTCTGTGTGTCTCATTACATGTCTGGAGGGGATCTTAAGTAAAGAAACTGATTACGTCTTTCACTGCAGAACAGTCGCTCCACAGTGCACCCTTATTTCATTCTACATCACTGTCCTGTTTTAAAACCCTTGTTTTAATGACTTTCTTAATCTTTGATTTTTTTTTATCTGTAATTTGAAAACATCAAATTTCCACACAGTCAGAGACAGCAAAAATGCACGTCCAGGTCTTAATTCATCAAATCCTGCTGCACCGCAGAGTTTCTCTCCTGCCAGGCTGCTGACAGTGCTGCCAGCTGAACACTGGTTAGTAGGATTGGGTTTTTACAATCCCTGTCGATCAGTACTTTACTCGATTTTGGTTGTGATGACGCTGTACAGAAAGTTGAAAACCAGAGAATGTTTCCTTGTTGAGACATGTAACTGCTCAGGAGGCAACAACAACTCCAAAACAAGGTCAAACAACTCTAAAATTGCCTCACTGTGAAAAACCCGAGGCCCTACAGGAAGAACATTTACACACGCACATACAAAAAGAAAACATGATATATGTGTGATGAGGTGAAACTCATTTCACAAGCTAACACTTCTGTTAACTGTCTCCTCTCTGTGAACCGGATGACTGACAAACATACATTCAACCTGCAAAGGTTTTTGGTCCTTTCTGGAGGTTAATGGGTGGACGACTCGTTTAAAGGTCCCTTGCCACTTTGAGAAGAAGTTTCACAGTTAAAAAGGTTTTTAAAGAAAGTAAACCTGAATTGATTTCTGCTTAATGGGTGGGAGGGCAGAGGAAGGAATGGAAATTTTAAGAAATTGGGAATGTGTCAGGGGTGTCTATTCCGGTCGACACGTAACACAGGACAGCAGCTCCTCTGGGAGCATCTGACACCTCTTATCTATAGTCTAGACTACACAAATAAAATGCGGATGAGCAAAGTAAATAAGCAATGTTAGCCATCTTTCAGCCGCAGCTCTAAAGGAGAAAGAAATTTGGCAGTGGTTTAGACAGAAGACAACACTGCACTGAAACAACAGAGTTTGTTGGTGTTGGTTTAGGGACTGGTGAGACCGGAAAAATGAACCAGAGAGTCCTGTTACAGTAACAGACTTTTTATAGGTCTTTAAAGTTTGCACTGCATAACAGTTTACAAGTAAACAGACAGGGTGTCACCACGCTGGGAAGTATCAATAGTAACTATTTGGTCTCTCATAATGATAATAGTGAGATAAACACCATGAATATCGCTTTTACGACAAACTTATCTGCTACAACTGTGTGACTGCATGCATTTCATTTGCATTGATCACACAGAGAAAAAAGCTAAACCTCACGCATTTTAGATGCAGTTTGCAAATGACAGTCTGACCACATGCTCTGCTTCAGTGGGGCAGCATGACAACTGGGTATTTCCGCAAAAATGGCAAATATGCTGCCAGTTTTGCCTTGATGAGTACAGATTAAAAAGAATGAAACAACTGTGAATTGCAATGACTGTTCTGTGGGACTTCAAAGCTACTTTTCAAGTTGCAATCAAGTCTTCCTGAATATGACACTTAGATAAACACCCATGATGGTATTGTTTGGCGATATGATGGTATATATTGTGCTTTTGTGGACTGTGGACATTTGGCAACAACATTTCCATCATGGGAGCTATTCCTTAGTGTATTTTTTTATACATTTAAGTCAGGCTATATAGTAAATCAAGGCTGGTTTCTTGTGTTCTCCTGAATCCAACTGCCTCACAAGTTAAGCCAGTGGTTATATGCCAAAAATCGTATCTTAGTATTTTCAGCCTGAGTGGGCATACACAATATTAAACTCAGTATTTTCCATGAGGTGGACTAAGTGTGAAGATGCAAATCTCATTTGAAATGTTGCAAGATAACACACCATGCTCTAAAGTGAAATGTGACATGAGAGCAACAGCTGATGATGCACCTTAAATTACTCAAGTGTGTCTCATGTGAAGCATGAAATTTTTTTGTCTGTTTGTTTGTTGATGTTTTTTTTGTATGGAAGTTCCACATAAAAGCCAAAAATAATCAAATGATCAAATATGATGAAGGCAAGTGTGGACATTTTAAACCATTTCTTAAACCTGAAGTAGGCAGTAATTAAAAAACAATAATTATAATTGATTGCATTCATGCAGAGCTTTTCTTGATACTCAAAGCACTTTACAGTGAAGGGGGGATCTCACTAACACCCATCAGTATGTACCACCCACCTGGGTTCTGGTGATGCCCCAGAACGCTCACCACACACCGGCTTGAGGTGAAGAGTGAGATGAGTGAATAACCCACTTACATGAAGGGGATGATAAGGAGGCCAGATTGAATTTGGAATTTGGATTTAGCCAGGTCACCAGGAAACCCTCTACTCTATGCAACAACTGCCACGGGATCTTCTATGACCACATTTAGTCAGGACCCTGGTTTTGACGTCTCACTTGAAGGACGGCATCTCCTGCAGCACAGTGTCCCACCACTGCACTAGGGCAGTGGGATAGATTTTTTGGCCAGAGAGAAGATTGCCACCTGCTGACCACGACCAAGACCACTTCCAGCAGCAACACTCACACTTGGCCCAGTTGCTTCGTACCGTGCTGAAGCATGACTGTCTCCCCTCTCCTTGCTGGCCTTCACTCACATTGCTCCAGACTAACCACGCCTGAGCACGCTTGAGCTACCTGATCTGTGTCTGAGCACGACCCGTATTTTTACCTGCATTTTTTTCATGTTATAATAAAAAAATTTAATTGTTCTTTGGTATCGAAGATTTAAAAGTCAGTCTCAGATTTTTCCACTGCTCTTTATCCAGACTTTCTGTGCTGTTGTCTGTCTGAATTTAAGGTGAATCCTCCACAGTCACAGCGATGTCGGCGCTTTGTGCCTGTGCTCGTGCATGTGCAGAACTCCACCCCTTTCAACTGTGCGAGGGCCAACAAAGTGTATCGTGCTTGAGCATGGAACAGAGCACTTACACAAGTCAAACAAACTGGACTTTAGGAGTCAAATGTGCTCAGGCACAGGACGGTCTGCCCAGTGTGAGTGCGCCCCTAGTTTTTTTCAGAGCGTCTCCCATCCGAAGACTAACCAAGCCCACACCTGCTTAGCTTCAGAGAGAGCAGAGGCAGGACCATGTCAATCTGGCCACTGGCTACATTTGGAATTCAAACTAACTGTATCCTGAGACTCCTTGAGCAACAACTCTGCTGCACACTCCCCTCACTGTGCATCCAAAAAACTGAATATAAGTGAACGCTGTCTCCCTCACCACATCTATGATCTGCAGCAGTGTGAGGCCCAGCTCGACCAGGATGGCGGCAGAGTCATTGACCACAGGTCTCTCCAGTCGGTTGTAGTTAGCCATCAGCTCCTTGTACAGCCTCCTCTGGTGTTCTCCCTGCAGGGATCCTGCAGCAAAACAAAAAAAAAACCATGAGAAAACAAGGTTTGTGTGATAATCATTTCAAATAGGCATAATCTGCTTTAAAAATGAGCTTAAAGGTCTTTCCTCTGACAAAATGCAGATTGATCTTTGAGATCAGTTTTTCAAACACAAGCACCAGCAGTTACCCTTTATTTCAGTTAAAGGTAAGAACATAAATTTATAGACTCAAGGTGGGCAATCTTTTGTTTTGAATTAAATCATAAATCTACCACTGAAGAATAAAGTTCCAGAGCAGGATTTTTTAAAAATGTTATTTTGGCACGAGACACCCCTTTTCTGCAAATTGAACTTTGGAACATACTCTTGTCTACTGAGGCTGAATTTTAATCCAGAAAGTGGCTTTAATGGCCTTCCTAACCTTTTACCCTTCCTCTGCTGGCACCGGCCTGCAGCCAGATTATAATTTACCTGGTGGAGCTTCAAACACAATGCCTTACACTGTGGCCATCAAGTCTGTACAGTTTGTGCCCAGATGTCCCTGATTCCTACAGAGCATGTACAAACACTGTGCACCATAACAAGAGAGTCTGTTGCTGAGCTGAAAGTTTTAAATGAATAATGTATAAATAAACACATGCTCTGAGATCCGCATATACATTCAAAGGCTGTCACACACACACACACACATACACACAAACACACTAACACAAACACTGAGTGGCAGGACTGTAAGTTGGTGTAGACTTAAAGTCCAGGGTGATTAACATGATGTGTTTGTTGGCCCGACTCTCATCAACATTATTGATCCTCTCAGCCTCACCATCCACACACATTTAACTCTATGCATTAGACCCAAAATGAAAGGAGACAGACAGACACACACACACACAGACACACACACACACACAGTACACAACAAATGTACACTTTGAACTAACTAAAGTGTGTCTTACAGTAAAAAATAAACAAGTGCAACACTTTAAAAACTTCATTTTAAAACATTATTCATTGTAACAAGTCATTTGTGGTTGACTCATAGTAAAGCCTCACATGCATGTTGGCTCAGTTGCTTGTGTTCGTGTTGATGTGTTCACACTGCAGATAAAAATCAACCCAATCATCTTCTTTTCCTTCATATATGACACAGTTGTGTTAAATGCATTATTTGGGTCTTCCATGTCTTCTGTAGAGCCCTTAAGTATGATTCTTGCATGCACAAAAGGGTCAATTGTTGTTACTTATTTATGTATTTTATTAAATTCCTACCCTGACCAGGGATACACACACTTCAGCAAGTGAACACACTCTGAAGAAGCAGTTTACACATTTGTCTAACACTTGAATATTGTTTGAAACACTTTCCACGCACTTGTACTGTCCATGTTAGTAACTAGTAATATCTAACAAAGTTACGTAATTTGATTTCAAAATAAATTTAAGACAAGGCAGTTTTATTTGTAGAGCACCTTTCATGCACAAGACAACCCAAAGTGCTTCAGAAGAACAAAGAAAAGAAAAATACAGTCCCATTAAAAAAAAGAATCACTGAGCAATAGAAATAAAATACAAAATAAAATAAATAATAAATAAACTCAGAAAAATACAATCATAATAAAAAACTCAAAATTACATTAGAAGTGAGTTAAAAGTAAGGTAGCTTTAATCCATTACAGTTACTAAAAAAAAATGTAATTATAATACAGTTACTGATAAAAATAATGATTACAAAGGGGGTTCATTTTTGAATGTTTTCTGTAAAAAGCTTAGACTACATGTTAAATAATGTTCATTTTGTCGCTTTGCATGTTTTTGATGCCATCTTTTGCCATTTCGAGTCAAAGCTGTTTAGTAAAATTTGATGCTGTTCTGATGCTCTGTAATGACGTTTGCAACTGTCCAGTTTAAACATTTTAAAAAAGGGTTAACAGTTAAAAACATTCATTGGAAATTCAGAAAAGTAATCAAATATAATAAGTTACATTACTTTGATAAAACAAATATGAATAATAATATGAACATTTACATTACTTATTACATTTCAAATAGTGTAACTGGTAATCTGTGACCTATTACATTTCCAAAGTAATCTTCCCAACCCTGTGTACTGTGATACATCGACACATCCGAATATTGTAGATAACGTAACAAACACAAATCAATAATCCAGCTCTATCATACAGCACCTTCACAACTGTTAATCATATGAAAAGGGCTAATAAGAGGTCATTATAAAGAGGTCATCCACATGAATCGACAGCACGATGACACGCTTGTACACACTTACAGTAATCTAGTGAGAAATGTTGAGAATGAGAGAATTTAGAGAAAATACCAGAGACATATACGTAGTGTGGATGAGAAAAAACGAGAGGTTTACAAAGAATAAGGGAGGCGAGCACTACAGCAATGTGAAGCTGTAAAGAACAGAGAAGCGTGCTTTTGTCCCAGCGAGGTGTTGATTGGCCCATTAAGGTTCTAATGAGGAGAGTTATGGCAGGACTGAGCCTGAGGTCAGAGACAGAGGAGCTGATGGAATCTGTCAGCACAGCACAATCCCTTCCGATGCCACTAAGGAGCCACACAAACTATCACGATGGATGATATCCATATGTCTGTCTATCCAGCTTCCAGCACCTTGTGTGAAATTCCAATTGATGATATATTATCTTTTTTTCTTTTTGTCTATCCATCTAAAAACATGCCTGAACAGACACTGTGGTGAGTGCTCTAATAGCTCTAACCCAACAGCTTTGCAAAGGTAAAGACACAATCGAAATTAATCAACACACAGCACAAGAAAGTCATAAATGTGTCCATCCACACACAACATCATTTGCATACACTTGTGCTCTCAAAATTAACTACAGCCTTGTCTGCAGCTGCTGTCCTGCTAGCCTCCCTCCTGAGTTTTATTACTGTGGATTGTGAACTGAGGTCCAAACAAATATAACCAAACTAATAAAGCCAGTGAAGAAGAATTGAAAGCTCAGCCTCTGTGGCTGCTTGTCTCATAAAAATCACGTTTGGAGGGGATTAAAATAACCAAGTAAAATAAACCATTGTGCCAACTTCAATTCGCAACCAACATACGAAGCGTGCGCCAGGGATGAAAGGATATAACCATTAGTTTTCGATTTTTTTACCTTTTCTTTTTTTAAGCATCTCACTATTAAATGTGATATGAGAAGATGGCAAGCAGACAATTTTCTAAACACAGCAAGAGGCCTCATCAAACAAACTCCCGCAGAGGGAGGGAATGAGAGTGAGGGAGCTGGAGGATCTGTCGTCTGTTCATCACCCTCTTCCTTTATCTCCGTGTTCTCCACCTTTATCCTTTTATTTAGAGAGCATGACAGAAAACCCTCTGTATAGATGTTCCTCAGAAGAGAGGATTTCAATTGTCAAATAAGTCTGACTTATTCTAAAGTTATCTTAATGCAACATATCTTTGGTTTTAGGTGGATTTAGACTAATAACATAGCAGCGTCATGATCCTTACTGATTCTCACTGTTCACATACATACAGTACGTGCAGCGTTGGGAAGGTTACTTTGGAAATGTAATAGGTTACAGATTACTAGTTACCCTATATAAAATGTAATAAGTGATGTAACTTTTTCAATTACTTGATCAAAGTAATGTAACTTACTACGTTTGCTCATTTTTTCATTACTTTTTCTACATTTTTTGACAGATGTTTTCAGCGGTTAACCATTTTCAAATCCTTAACCAGGCAGTGTTAATGACAGACATATGGGGCGCTGCAAATTCAAACAAGAGAGCTTGTCAAAAGCATCAGAATGGCATCAAACTATACTAAACAAGCTTGATTGGAAATCATTCAAAATCTAGCCTAAGCTTTTTACAGACATATGCAGATGTTATCCCCTCTCGAACTTGTAATTAACATTTTCAAAGTACACATTCTTTCTTAGTAACTGTAACTTTATACAATTGCATTTATTTTGTAATTAAATGACATAATTTTGCTGCATGTAAGTAGTTACTCCCCAACACTGAGTAAGTGTATTTGATGCACAGGTAATCATTGAAAACTTAAAATAAACAACATGTGACAGTTATTCAGCACTAAGAAGTAACGACTTAATATATATCATTCTATTGATGCCTCTACCTTTGACCCCAGTGACCTTATCTAGTCTTTGTTAGTCATTTTACTGGGTTGGTTCGACCTTTCAGTGTCTGTCTGCACACTCACAAACACAAACGTGACTGTCAACCTTACTTTGTTGATAAAGATAAAATAATTAATGTCCCAACATGCTAATGATAAGAAATTAAATGAGATCCGTTCCATCAGTTAAACAATGGTCACTACACAACAGTGGTCACTAGAGTTAATGTCAGGGGTCGTCACTGTGTTTTTCAGGTCTAAAAGAAGGTCACTGATAAGTGGAGCTATTTAGACGATAAATTAAAATGAAGACATGTCCATTATTTACAAATATCTCAATGTATTTAGGTCACCAACTCTTACAGGTTTCCTCATTAGAAGCTGGAAACAGTCTGTCTGACTTCAGAGTAGCTGAAAGTCTTGGCTGTCCTCGAACACAACCTCCACTCCTCACACTGTGGAGATGCTCTGTTCACAGCACCTTTATAGGCAGTACATTTTATTGGAGGATGAATGCATTGCTACAAAAATAAATAAGTAAACAAATCACGGCACTCAGTCACTCTGTTCTGATTCAGAGCTAATTTATTGTTCGAGGAGTACAACTAAAAAGACAGTTTTAAAAGAAATGGTCAGTATTTGTTTAAGTTTATTTTAATTTATATATTTTTTTTGCAAATGGTCACAGAGTGGTGCTGAAAGAACAAACTCCCCCTTGATAAACACATACAGGAACATTAAGTCTTAATTGAATCAAAATTACCACAAATATAGCTTATAAGATGTACAGGGATGCCGCTGTGAGAACATTTTCAGAACAGTTCGGGGTTATTGATTACACATAATCTGTAGATCATTGTCTACACAACAAGAAACGAGTCATTTTAAAGTTTTTTGACAGTGGACTAGTTTGAAATATTGCAGGAAGTAATGAAACCAGGCGCCACAGCAAGCTGTTAGATGATAAGCTGCAGACAACAGACAGCAAATTTCCTATTTCCTGATAAAGGTAAAAAATAAAACTGTGCTCCTTCGTCAACATTACTACATACTAGCATTGAGTTTGCGTCTGAAATAGCACCAAAATAGAGACCAAATCCTCCGCCATTGCCTTGTTGGTCACAGTAAAAAAGTTTTTCGATGCAAATGCCTTTTTATGTCTTATGAGAGTGAATTTAAAGCAGAAAAAACTTTTAAAATTCACTTCACACTCTTCACACATAATTCAGTTTTGTAATCTTTGTCGGACTTAAAATCACTACAAACACACACACACACACACACATACACACACAACCATTCTTTGTCTCCTCTTTGCTCATTTGAACTCCAGACACAAATTATCAGTAACAGGTAACACATGTTTTTGACTTAGTTCCATGTGTGCCCAACCTTGTATAAACTGATGTGTACATGTGAACCTAAACTCACTGATCTTGCGCACTGTGGTCGCCCTGCAGCTCCACGATGTCTGCATATTGAATTAGCTCCAGTTTAATAAGCAGAGCCAGACTGCTTCTGGGCACCTCAGGGACCTCGAGGGCATCAGCACCCATGGGGGTCTTTAATTTAAGCTCGGCAGATCCCCACAAAATATTACTACATTTCACATATTCACAGTCTCCTTTGAGACCAAGCCAATTTTCTCTTTGCGTGTTTCCTCGACATTAGTGTTTATTGGGAGAATATTGGACAAGAGAAACTATCTGTGCAGAACGAGATTATTGTGAAAGAGAATCGACAGGAAATGAAAAGCATGGGACACGATGAGACGTGAATTTGGTGTACAGTTATTCATTATGAATGCCCTGTCCCCCTGTTCAAGAATGTGTCACTCTGCCTTCAATCAGCCTATACTTGGAGAGGCTCTGGGACATTATGTAAAGTTTAGGGCCGTACAAATGGTGAGGTCATTGTTTTTGAAATTGAACTCACTTTAATGGTTGGGATTAGCATAGATATAGTCAATTTATTTATGAGAATTAGAAGGAACACATTTGGAATTGACATCAGGACAGAGGGATGGTTTGAAAAAGCATATTGACAACAACATCTATGACTGAGTCAGGACAAACGGCTGCAGGCATGAATATGTAAGAGTGAAAACAAAAGATAATTTTGCTTTGCATCAGCTGAAAGGAAACATTTCCATACTGTGTGCAAGGTAGGAGGAGAATCAAATTTTGGACACATGGTAGCTCTGCAAAAATGTGATAGATGAGGAGAAGAAGTTATTTCGATGCTTTGATTGAAGACTGCTGGTCGACTCACTAGCTTTTTCCAGAGCTCTCAATTCAAATCTGAGTCTTTACAGTCTTCAAGGATGAGAGCTCCAGAAAAGGCTGCCTGCAGTAAGTGGACCTTGAACTAAGACTTCTGGTTTCCAAGTCCAGCACAAACATGAATCTTTCAGTTGTCAACAGAGGAAGCTCAACACACCGAGGAAGACACTGTGGTGCATTTGAAAGCTTCTGAAAAAACATACGGGTGGACTTAGGTCAGATTTGTTTATATTGCCATTGTATATATTTATGCTTTTCGATCTAAATTTTAATCTTTTTCAGCTGTCTCTGCTCCTTATCATTAGTTTTGCAATTTGTATTTTTCTTTTGCTCTTTTTCTTTTCCTTCACTCCCTCTCTCGTGCTTTCCACCAATAATCTTCATTCTTCACATGTAATTTTCTTTTTGTACAAAAGCTACAATAATTTTTTGAAAAAGCCATTTCTTTCCCAATTCTACTGAAACTTTTTTTGCAACTTTTTCTCATTATATATCTTTCTCTCTTGTCACCACTATTCCCCTGTTTCAGTCTCTTCTGAATTTATTTGTTTCTTTCAGTGTTTTTGTTCTTATTTGCAATGATTGAGCACATTCAAGAGCCAATTAGGTTGTGAGGAAAAAACAAAAAGCTGGAAAACGTGGTCAGCACTGTTACCAGTTAGTAAGCATCATCTGCAATCAAATAATGGAATATTACGAGAAAGTCCCTTAAGGTAAAAGGCAAAATGATGCCAAAAAATAAATAAATAAAAGGAAAAATGTGAACTTTGGGTGTCAGTCCTCCATCTGAAAATACAAGTACCATGTAAATATACTCAAACAGATTAGAATTCTCTCTCACACACACACACGCGCCCAAATTAACATATACAGAGAAATTCAGCTCCACAATTCTGTCCCATCTGAATATTTTTTTACTGGGTCAGTGCGTTCAGATGAGGCTTCCACACACACTCATCAGACACAGACTATCCAAGCACAGATGGCATGAGGGAGCCATTCTCCCTCTCGCTTTCTACAACACACAAACAAACAGAAAACCCAAACAGAGTGCTATTTTAGGCTGAGCACTCAATGACCACCTCTTACATCTGGGTGTTTTTGTGCCATGATGAGCCTGGCTAAACCCATCCACACTGAGCCACTGTCCAACACACACAAACACACACACAATTTCAACTGGTAGGATTAAAGCACGAAGACGAATGACCATGGTTTTTTCTCCTCAGTCTCTTTCTACAAAGTTAAGTTCTGCCGTAATCATAAAGATCATTTAAATTATTATCATATAAGACAGATTTTTTTTTTTTTTTTTTTTTTGGAATATCCAGAGATGTTGCCAAAATTCAGGCCTCAGAAAAATACCGGAAATTATTAAAAAGATTAGTTGGTAGAAAAGAAATTATTGATGTTGAAGATATTCTTGGTGTGCATAAACATTACAACTAAACCCATAAAACCAACAGTTAAATGTTGAGGGGAATATACAGAAAGATAAGTCTCAGGATAAGCTCACACTTTGTCTAGTCTGTAAAAATACTCATATTTCCATAAGTAGATTTAAACAGGTATTTGTTATTTTAATCACTGCTGTCCATGCTAGTGATGAAGAAATCCCTACAGTGCAAATAACACCAGTGTAACAAATAGAGGACCAAATCCACAAGCGTCATTCTACGTAAAATGTTTTTAGCACAACCAAAGTAAGGCTTCAGCAATTCAGTTCGGATTTTTGTTATTAAATGTCCTCTTCTTGTTTCCATCCCTCACCAGCTGCTTAAAATGGAAAAACAACACATCTATTAGGGCCTGACTGATGTATCAGTTTTCCAATATTATATCATAGATATATTGATATCTATATTATATAGATATATTGATATCTATATTTTCTCCAATAGGAGCTGATATTAAAACTGTGATTTAAAGCTGAAAAAAATGCTTGAACTAGTTATTTAAATGGAA
>JAQLOL010000026.1:14177459-14188333 GCA_029783665.1 Naso thynnoides | reverse complement strand
TAAACAAATATACTGAACTTTTTAGGACTGTGCAGTTTTAAGCAGAAAAGTCCAAATGAATTCATTACATTTTTATCATGTTGCTTAAAATAGTTTCACTAACAGTCGTAACTTGAATATAGCGAATTTGCATTCGAGGGGAAGAAAGAAAAAGTAAAGAAAAAGAATTGATATTTTGCTTCTTAACAGTGCAAACAGTTCAAATACATTACACATTTCAGCTCTGATGAATCACTTAATGACTTTATTCCCCTAACATAGAGAACATCTTCAAAGATTTTACAAACATGTTAAAGGTTGTTGCGTCTCTGATGGATGTGTTAGGTAGTTCCAATGTTGATGTTACCTTGAGAGGTAAAATAAATTCCTTTTTTTTAAAAAATATACTGCTTAACTAGGCCTAAGCAGGTAAAGTAATGTATTTTCTGCTTTTTGTGCTAACAAAAAAAAATCTTTCTCACCCTTATTATTGTGACAGAGTTGCAACCTATTTTTTTGAGTAAGTAATAGCTTAATTGTATGAATTTTAGATTCGAAAAAGGAATTTTCTTGCAGCCAGGTAAAACACAAAACATGTCCACAAAATACATCCAAATTAAAAGGCAAAGTCAATGAGACACACAAAAAAGAATGTAGTGAGAGTGGGCTTAGAACAGTTCAACTGTATGATGTTTCTTTTGATTTTAGTTCATATACTTTTCTAAAATAATAAGTATGTGTATACTTGTGCACTTATAGCTGCATGCTACTTAAAGCCACTATGTGTAAAATTGAAATTTTATGAATCTGGCAACAAACAGGCTATAGAGCAACACAGGTTGCCCAACTGATTGTCTTGTTCTTATTTATCTAGCAACACAAAAATTATGCCATAGTAATAACTTAAAATATTAAATAATGAGCAAAAAGTGACACACATACTGACTTAAGGACATATAGAAAATTTAAAACAGTGAGTCCTGAGAAGAAACCTAAAAAACTAAAATCCAAGTTCTCATTTTAAAAGCATTAGTCGTAGCTTCCTCCTCAATGGTTTGCAGATTGTTGAAGGTGTTTCAACAGTATCCTGTGAATTGGGTGTGTTATTGCTACTAGTTTGAAGGTGGATCCTCGCTTGCAGTTGGAGGAGGGATTTTCATAAACTTCTGCAGAGCTGGAGTGAAGATGAGAATAGTGCCCAATACTGAGACGGTGAGGAAAGCCCACAAGAAGATCCTGTCCAACACTTGGGCCACAAACTTCCAGTCTTGCACAACCTGGGATACAGAAAAAATGAGACTTGCTATGAGGACTATATGCACATGTATGTAACATTAAACTTGTTCTTGAACGATATGATCAAGGTAAACCCACCTCACGAATGAAGTGTTCTTTGCGGATATGTCTGCTGATGTAGCGCACTGAGTAGATGGCCTTGTCCAACATGGTTGCCCAGGCCTCGTCCTCCTTTCCCTCAGAGGTTGTCTGTCCATGTGCTGCGCTGTTCGCCCTCTGGCCTCCTCTCCGTCCTCCAGAGCGAGGCTTCAGCTCAGGGCTTTCAGGAGCGAGCTCTGGGTAGTGGTAGCGGTCAGTGTGTCCACGCATGCAGAGCAACCTCGGCAGCTTCTGAAGGAAGAGATTTCGAACCCATGGCGACATGGGATGGTAGGTGGCCGAGGAGCGGTGGTGCACATTGATGACAAAGACAGTGACAATGATCGAAAGCGTGACGAAAATCATGATGAACAGCAAGTACTCTCCAATGAGAGGGATCACCTTGGAGGAGGAAGGGATGATTTCTTCTATGACCAGGAGGAACACAGTGAGCGACACTAGGACAGAGGTAGAGAGTGACAGCTTCTCTCCCTCATCTGAGGGAAGGTAAAACACCAGGACAGTCAGGAAGGACAAACCCAGACAAGGGATGATAAGGAAGAGGGTGTAGAACAATGGCAGCCTCTTCAGAATGAAGGAATATGTGATGAAGGGATACGAATACAAGCCGTCCTTTCTGTTCCCTTTGGCACCAGTTGCACTGAGGATCTCCCACTCCCCGTTATCGAAGAAGTCCTTCCGATCTACCTGGTTGTCAATCAGAATCAAGTCCACCATGTTGCCATCGTACGTCCAGGAGCCAAACTTCATGGTGCAGTTTTGGCGGTCAAAGGGGAAGAAGGTTACATCCATAGTGCAGGCAGATTTGTAACTAGCAGGTGGCGTCCAGGTAATGGCACCGTTGTACCTGACAATGGCTTTGGTCATCAACGAGCCCTCGAATCGCCCATCGGCACTGAAGAAACATGGAAAAGGATCAGAAACAAAACAAAACTTTTCACCTTTTGTTGCTGTGCTTTTCATACTGGCAAAGAGTCTTAGTCATTAGGTTTCACTTGAAGGCCTGTCAGTTTATTCCCAGCACATCAGAGCAGTCTTACTTCTCATACAGGACGATGTCAGGGAGCCAGATGTTTTCAGAGGGAACTCTGATCGAAGTGATTCCTCCGTATTTTTCTGGATTCCATCTCAGTTTGTAATCGATCCACTCCTGGTCAACATAAACACAGGTCACAGGACGCAGCATCAACAGACCTCTAAAGCACAACATCAAAACAGATGAAGCATTTTTTAATAAGTTATCGGCCCCTGGTGCTGGATCGTATCCAGCAGATTGTCTTGTGTCTCCCCTAAATGTCTCCATTTCTGGCTTAAGTGTTATTAAAAAAACAAAAAGACATACTGAAATAAATATTTCATAGGGTTATTTTAGAAGAAAATAAAAAAGCATGTTGTCCAGTTATATGCTATTTGAAATTGCTTTACAAAAATCCTTCTCTGTCTTATTCCTCATTTCTCAAATAGGACAGGAACATGCAGTGATCAAGAGCCAGTGCTGAACTTAATTTGCAGTTTTTAAATTGGCATATCTGTATTTCTGTGAAGGACACTCACTAATCCATATTAATATTATCATGTTACTTTTTAGTAGATTGCATTCTGAATAGCTATCAGCTTGTGTCTTCCTATAGACCTGTGGATTAACACGATGAAAATATTGTGTAACCATGAAGCCTCAGGTCGTATTTGTGTCTCACCTGACACAGCCAAACGTTAGTTGTCATCAGCTGGTTCTTCTCATCCTGAAACAAACACAAAAGTGCGTTGTTTTTTTTTAAAGCAGGTACATAAACCTGAAGACATTTCAACAGCTCCAAAATCACTCTGTATCGTGTTGTTAAGAATTGTAATACATATGCCAGTATAAACAAAAAACTTAATCAAATCAGTTTTATTTCCTGATCCTTGAAACAAGTTCAGTGTTTCGTAAATTTTAGAGTAAAAACTTTTTTTAATTAATTGCAATTACAACATTGGTGTTGGTGTTGTTGTCATTGTTGTTTCTTAAATGCTTTGTATACATCAACACTAATGACACACATTGCAACAGTATCAGCTATCTTCACATGCATAAATTTATCTCTTTTGACAAGAAAATCCATTGTATCTTATGTGATGTTACTTGTTTACAGTAAAAGCTGTTTCTACTCTTTGCACTTCCATCATGATGTTAGATTTGATTAGTGGACCAGACGAGAAGCTCGATTGAAAGTAAACCGAATCATCGTTTTCTTTTCTGTGAAATCAGACAGACTCTCATTTACCTGTCTCTGCCACTTCCTTAGCAAACAAGACAAAACAAAAACATGAAACCAGAGGTGCGGTGAACAAAGCCGAAGTAATATTAATGCAGCAAGAGGTAAATAAAGGCAGACAGGAATAGAGAGATGGAGGCCAGTAAACAGAGGTCAAAGTATGAACAATAAGGGGGAGACTGAGAAAAAAAAAGACGGAGATATGCAAAGACGAAGCTGTTCAGTACATACAGACCAGGCCTCAGCTGTCAAACACAGTTGGATGTTTTGGTGATTACATGGAGCAGAGATGAACTATAATCTAATACAGAGACATGCAGCAGCCCAGAGAGACTCAAGGGACACTCATAGTGTAGCCAAGATGCTGTGTCTCTACTCTTGTTAGCTCTCTTCTAAAATCCAAGACATCATCCACTAAATCTTTCGTCTTCTGCAAAGCCATGTGAGGGGCTTTATTTAATTCAACACTGACTGTTTTTGCAGAGCTCATATGTTAGCTGGACGGATGAAGAGTTGAAGTTAAACTGGTTAAGATGAATATTTCAAGCAGAGAAGAGTTGCTCCTCCATTAGCATTCTCTGTGTCCTTCTCTTGAACACCTAAACCATTTCAACCTATCACAGCAAGCCTCTGAAATATTAAAGGGACACTCCGCAGAGAGACTGTGTTTATGGATATGAAGAGTGTTCAGCATCTATTTCAGGACCAGGGAAAGCTCCAAGCTGCGACGCAGCCAGAGGCCTGTTTGGTTTCAGCACCACAGACAGCAGTACTGCTCTGCTGAGACAGTAGAATAGAGGAAGAACCAACAACATAAAATTTAAATTATAAATTATTTGCTTGTGTTTGTGTTCACTAAATTAACAAAACTTCCAAGTTGCTTTGACGGCTGAAGGATCTAGAGATGTTATATATTTTTGTTGCGGTCAACAAATCCTAAAGATCGACCAAAACCAACAATGTCTAAGTCAAATACTTTTCGATGTTTGTGGCTCTCAGTCCAAAGCTCAATGACTGTCAATTAAGGCATAAGTCTTTAAAATGGATCAAGAACACATACTTTAAATATAACAATTTTAAATTAAAAAGTCCCTTAAACTAAATATTTTCCTCAAACAGCCAAGCCTGGCAGATTTTAGCAAACTAAAGCCAATAAAGAGTATTAAGAATTTTTTAGGGGCTCTTCACAGATTTGTTATTTCTGACAGCCGCATCATTCATGCTCCTAGTAAACTATCGTACCCATGATTATAGTAATCATGGAATTTATTACCAAATACAATAGTGTGGTCTTTTGATGTGATTTTAACAGTTTCTGAACCAGAATTTAAGTTTATGGCACAGGGCAAGACGCTATATCAGGCAGTTACACAGAATAGCTGACTGGCATGTGATTTGTTGACAATCCGAAAAATGTGAAAAAATCCCTAAATGTAGGTTTATCTTAAAGATTGATTTCATGGTTAGGATTAAAGTGTTTGGTTCAACCCTTTTCTCTAATTACATTTCTCCTTAACTTGATTCAGAACAGAAAAATGTTTTCCACATTCCATATACATCTGTTCACTGATGCTTATTATCAGCAGCATATTCTAATAGATAATGACATGAGTGACACTGAGCTTAATGTTTTCCAAATTAAATAACCAAATACACATTTCAATGTGATTAACCTCTTTGATATGTCTAGAAACCCACAACACCGAAGGGATTTTGACCTAAACTTTTTTATCTTAAATTTAAAAAAAATTTAAATCTAAGTGTGCTGACAGCGATAGACTCACTAGTTGCAAAAGTGGTTGAAGAGACTTTGTTAGGATTTGGCACAGATTAAGGAAATGTACTGGCCTCAGTTGTGTAAATACTATTATAGCAAAAGGTTATGAATAAATGAGGACAACAAATTTCCTGATGAAGACAAAGTGCATGAGTATGTGTTTGTGTTTCTAGGTGTGTTCTCACCACGTCAACCAGCTGTGAGATCTTGAGTCCGAAGCGTACTTTAATGGTGCCGTTGGCGTGCTGGATGGGCCTGACCCAGCGCTGGTAGCCTTGGAAAAGGTTCTTTAGCAGAGCATCCTCCATCTCCGCCAGGGACACAAACTCACTCGGAGCTGGGACAAAGAGAAAGAGGGAAAGATGGTGGATTCACTGTTTGTTACAATGTTTTAGAACACAGTAACTGCAGGATAAAGTTGAATAGAGTAAGAAAAGCTTTAATGGTCCTAGGAAATAATAATGAATAATAATTACAGAAACAAAAACAAAGTAGTAACATCCCTCCTTCTGTCATTTCATTAAACAGAGATGAAATATAGACACTTCCAACTAATTAACTTACTGCTGTTAAAATACTTTGTTATGTACTTTCCTTAAAAAATCCAAAAAAACATTGAATTAATGCTTTTGGGGGAAGTTTTAGGCTGCTTTTCGCATCATTTCTTCTACCTTGTGACTTTTTTAGAGAGTTTTCACACAAAGAAAACTAAAAAGAAACAACTAAAACTTTCAAAATAAGTTTCAGCACCATGGACAGTAACCCTGTTCAAAAACAGTTTAGTGGTTTTCACAATGACAAGGCACCACAGAGAACAAAAAGAACAAACAAAAGTGTATAAAATCTGACTTTTCCCTCTAAATCCAGGTTCTTCATCCCTATGAAGTCGGTCTCCTCCCCTGGAGAATCACAGCATAATTTAAGTTATCCAGCTTTGTGCGGAGGCTGATATTCAACATACATGGGAATAAAAAAGAGGATGATGAGTGAGTGATGCAGTTCTGCACTGAGTAAGAAATGTGCAGGAGAGGGGGGCAGAGATATCCGTAACAGGGTCCGGTGGATGAGCAGGCAGCATGTCAGTTGGTCTAAGGGGATGTAAAGTCTCTGGAGAGGCAGAGACAGAAACCCTGACAAGACACGGGGGATGCAATATGTAAGAGGAAATGTTCGGTGAGGGAGAGTGAAGACCTTTCACCTCCTGCATGCGTGTCTGGACTCATTGGTTTGAATAAAACAAAACCGCCTGCTGTCATCAGTTACAAGGCATTTTAATCCCACTGGATCAGCTCTTTCTGGGCTTTCAAGGACTCTCATTGAGAGGTGCTGAGAGCTGGACACTGAAATCTGACACCTGTGTTCCTGCTTGCGTCCCTGACCCACTGGGCTTCAGGACAAACAGATCTGAGTGCTGCAGCACAGTGGAGCATGATGGGTAACTCTGATAACATCTGATTAATTTCGCTAGTTTAAAATATTGATCTATATTGCATTATTGCCACTGAAATTACAACTCTAGCAAAAGCATTTTTTCAGTGGCATTCCTTCTCAAATTTGGACTGAAGTTGAGCAGCATGTTGAACCCTTTAAATTTTCATCCTCAGAATTAATTTTATTAGTTTAACCAGAACAACAGACATCTGTGGATATATGAGGAAAGCAATATGCTCGAATTCTGTGACAAATAGCTGCTAACAACAATAAGCCAGTATTTGGATTATAGGTGAAATAGTAGGCTGTTATATTTCATAATTTCAGCCTTCATCAGACCTCAGTGTTGCACCACGTGTTCTGTCTGTGATGCTCTTTTTTCTCCAAAGACAAATGACGCTGTAGTGTAAAGAAAAACGGAAAAATATCTCTATACTTTGGAGTTTTCTTACCGGGGATGTCGGCGGGGGACACCGGGCAGAACACCGACGAGAGGAGGAGGAGCACAGTCAACTTCATGGCGGTGTCCCGCTGGTTGGGCTGAGCGCTCTCGCAGCCTCCCGTGTGCAGCTGGAGAGGACCACAGCGCGCGCACCGAGACGGCAAAGGCACCAATGTTCCTATCAATGTTACTAAAACAAGCAAACAAACAAACAAACAAAATAACAAGCTCTCTGCAGGAGCTTTACAAAAAGCAGGGACTCGGTGTGAGACTGGCCGATGACCGCACACTGTGACTCCGATCGAGGCGTCGCAGGAAGCGGCGGTCAGCGGAGTGGCTGTCTGGAAGAGGGAGGAGGAGGGAGGGAGGGGAGAGGGACGCCGGGTGGAGCTGAGGCGTGGAGCTTAAAATGAAACTTTTATTTTTATCCTTGTAACGTCACTCTCCCTAGAAATGAGTTTTATCACCGTTTTCTTATAGGCTATTTAGTACTATGAAAGGATCGAAAATTTGTTAAATTGAACTTAAAGCTGCATGTATGTGTACTTTTCTTACAGTCCTGGAACTTAAACATACAATGATATAGACTTTTTGTTTGTTAAAAGTCGTATTCCTTTTCACTAAAACAGAACTCTGTTTTATTGTACATTAAATTGGCGTGTGACATAAATTGGCTATTATGTCACATATAAGCTCACAACCTTATCCCCCATAAGGGCTCTGAGCCATCAGCAATAGTGTGATAGGCCACAGCGGCAGATGGCAGATGTGAGATCAGCTGTACCTCAATCAAAGCGATGGATGTGCATGTCAGTGTCAGCCTGCCCACTGGAGGACGCTAATAGGAACAACAGTCCACATAATGTTGTTAGATATCTTACAGGGGGGAACAAGGAATTCTCTGTCGTTCAAAGATGCCCTCCACACAAGTCAACATCTAGCTACTCCTTGTATATTTTAAAAGTTCAAAGACTGAATGCAGAATGCTTCCTACTTTGCTTTTAAAAACAGTCCATTCTTAGACTGTGAAGTGGAAGAATTTCAAACTCTGTAGGGTATATACAACAATTTGCACAATGATATTATTGATAATATTGTCCTATAGCTGACAACAGATGTTAATAACAGAAAACTTGTGCAAAAATTTAATTTTCTGAAATGTTTTACTGGTGACACAAAATCAGCATTTGGGTAGGACTACTCTACATCTACACTGACCACAAGTCTGGATGACTCCTCTCTTTCTTGCAGCAGGTTTTTATTTATGTAGGCTTCTCCTCAGCTTTTAATGCAGTGAACACACTCTATTTAACAGCCTCTCTGGATCATAGATTATCCCAGTACTGCTGTCAAAGATATTGTTTCAAGCACAGAGGTCTCACTGGGTCATGTCTCCTCTCTCCTTCTGTTTCCCACATGAACTGCAACACAAACTGACAATTTTAAGATTCACAAACACTAGTGGTGCATATCACCAGTATGAGGACTGTGAAATCATCATGGTGACAGCTGAGCATCTCTGCTTTTGGATGAGACTAACATCTCACTCGTTGAACCCTCTTGAATTAAAAGGGCAGGGGGTGGAGTGGGTCAGGGGCTTCAAACACCTGGGCCTTGAAACAGACAGAAGTCTCTCTCTGAGGAGTGACACTGTGTACACCATGGCTCGGCGGCCTCTTTCTGCCAAAGAAAAGACATTTTAATTTTGGGCTTTTTGTCACAGATGAGTCAGTCCCACAGTGCATCCTGGGGCTGCTTTCTTTTTTTATTTGAACAAATCAAACTGTTCTCTGAGAACAACAATGCAAGAAAAATAACAGGAACCGCCCAGTATTTACTGCAGTATCATATCTCTACACCACTACAGTTAGACTTTACAATCCTTATCACAAAAGAGTGTTCACACCTCCCCCACAACTCAAACAAGCTCCTCCCATCAGACTGTGAAAAATTAAAAACTCTGGTTAGGACAAATATTCAAAAATCATTATAACCAGCTGCCATTAAAACAATACACAAGCTATGGAGGACTAAATGTTGCACATATTTATACTTCACAGGGAAATTGTTCATGTAAATTCATGAGTGTATATTTGAGCTGCTTGTATGTTTTTATTCTATGTGTACCTTCATAAACTTATAAAAATAATAATCAGGTATGTACAATTTACCTTGTATATGATTACCTGGAGATGAAACACACACACACACACACACAAACACCTTTTCTGTGTGGGTTTTTCCATGGTGTCCAGCCTACGTCTTAGTCTGAACACATGTACATTCTGACATGTGTCACAGCCAAATGTTTCCAGAGTCAGATGCTCAGTCAGCCATGAAGTCATCTTCTATCCTGGGACATGTGTCTTTGTCTGTGTTCATGTGTTGTGTCTAAAGACAAAGTAAATGTGAGAGTATTGACCACAATGTTGCACAGACTTATGGCAACAGAGAGCAGAGTGTATCTGTGTGTGAGCTGTTACTGTCAATGCAGTAGGGAGAGAGACCAAATACTGCAGTGCAGGTTAAGGGGGAAACTGAGGAAAAATGAAAATCATTTGAACATTTTTTTTCCTTACTACAAATTTTAAGAATTTTTATCAGACCTTTAAAAAAAAAATAACGAGATGGAAGAGAAATGTTTTCTTATTCGTGTATCTTTTTTAACCTGCATTTTACATTATGTTTTTTTTCTCTTTTAAAGCCCTAATTAGAAGAGAATCACACATTTTCATCTTTGTTGATTGTCTGTGTTGTTTGTAACGTGTGTTATCATGGATGCCCTTGACTACTGCAGGCCAAATATATCTACAGGTTCAAATGCCGGAGGGGAAACCAGGAGCCAAGACTAAACTTGACTAAGACTGCAGCTAGCAATTCGTATAGAGGAGAAGAAAAAGAGAACAGATGGTCTGATTCACACACAAAAAAAACGAAACAGAAAGAATAAAAAAGAGAAGAAAAAGAAAGAGAAGGAGAGAGCTAAGAGCAATTTATACTCATTACCATCCCCCTACAGAAACACACACTGAAGAATGGTGGAGGTGGTTCATACAGTAAATCACAGCTGAGAACAACAACACTTCAGAAGAAGAACTGTGTCCGGGGAAATCTGCACTGTGCTACCAGCCGACTTCCAAGAGAGTGTGGAAAATGTTTAGCTGAAGTGAGAATAAGCTGTCAAATATATGGCTTCTACAATTCGGAGTCTACTAACTTGGCAGTGTCATACATAAAGATATAACTGTTCGAAACATTGTTTTCCCACAAAGTAACAAGCAAACAGACACTTGCACAAAAAGGGACGACATAAGGAACAAACTGCATTACACTGATAAAAAAAACCATAAATAGCATTGGTGGATTTCAAGGGGTTCATGTGAAAGTTAAAGACATATGGTTAGAGCTACTGCACTGATGACATGACTGAGAACCCTCCCCCCTAGCATTTTTATATTTATTATTTTGCTTTAATGGTCTAAACTCATCTAGAAAAGTCTGTCTACATGATATGCTCTCATTAAAGCTGCAGTAGGTAAGAATTATTAACAATTATTCAGTCATATTTGCTGGAACTGTCACTATATTCTGATAG
>JAQLOL010000026.1:14150525-14167655 GCA_029783665.1 Naso thynnoides | reverse complement strand
ACTGCACGGGGGGGGGGAGGGACCTGAGAAAAGGGAAGAGGGGGGTGAATGTGATGATCTTGTCAGTATAAAAACAGTAACTGGATGGAAGAGACTGGATTGTTTGCACACTGGCAGGGCCAGGCAAAGGAGAAATGGGGAAATCAGCATACGTCATATGAGGACAGAGGCAACTGAGAGCCAGAGGTGACGGCTGACGATGGAGCCCGGAGAAGAGCATGAGACGGAAAGAGGAGACAAAAACGCAGAAAAGGAGAAAGAGGACAGCCCACTGTTTGATGTGAAAGAGCTGCAGGAGGGATGATTCCCACAGCTATTCAAGCCGGGTACAGAGGCAGACAGAAGTAGACAAGAAGAGAGAGAAAGAGACGAGACGGAGACAAGAGTCTCATTTTAAGAAGCTGATGAGTGGCTGGAGGAAGAGTCCCAGTGTTCCCAGCACACACACTGTCACAAACACCCACAGGAAGATCCTGTCGATAACCATGGCGACGTACTTCCAATCATCCTCCACCTGAAGAAAAGGAAAAGCAATTTAGCGTGTGTTTAAGGAGACAAATACAAAATATTACAATAAGTGCATTCACACAGGATGACAATCTACTTTCCTAAAATACTTCCAGCAATCTTTACAAAATGGTAATTGTGAAATTTCTAGCAATGGCACAAACTGCTGCATTCACTCAATGTCACTGTGTCAACACTAAAGCTGCATAGCTATAAGGCGTGTGTGTGTGTGTGTGTGTGTGTTTGTGTGTGTGTGTGTGTGTGTGTGTTTTATCTGAGTTTTTGTGTTTCTGTGTAAGAATATATATATTGTGGTTCCTCCAAGCCTTCTCAGTCAGGTGTGGACAATAGGATCCAGCTGCATTGACCGTAATGCCATTGTATGCCTATAGAGGAGGAAGTATGGCTTTTCTGTATGCATCAAAGAAAGATCTCAGCTTTGCAAAGAAAAGATGGAGCTGGAGCAACAAACATATCAGGGACATCCAGAGTGTGCAGAAGGCGTCTGCAAAGCCCTCCATCTGCAACAAACAAGCCGCTTTATGTTCCTGTTATAGCTGTGCATAAACTGTTTCTACATCTTTCACTAAGCAAGGTGGGACTGAAACACTGCAGAGGTAACACAGTATAGCTTTGCTGTTTTCTGTTTATTTAATTGGGGGCAAAGAAAACTAGGTCAGCCATTTATTTTAGGGTCAAGATTTAGCTTAAGGTTAATGGTTAGTATAGGAGCAGGTTCAATTTGAGGTGAGGGTTTGGGTTAGTCAGCGGCCCTCCAGCTCTGTTATCGCCTGGGGGTCATCTTGTTTTTTTATCTTGTGTTTGTGTCTCCCCTTTGGTTCTGCTAGGCAGAGTCTGTATTAGTGTAACTGGATGCATTCAGTTATTTAAAGCAATAATGCATTTTTTTTCCTCTTACTCCATTTCTTGCTCTGCATCACATGGTGATGGTGTGCGGGCAGTGGTGGCCTGATGGTTAGAGAAGCAAGCTTGTGACCCCACACCTGACCAGCAGGAGTGGTCTGGGTGGTAAAAGTGAAGGGAACTGCTTGCCCCACCCGCATTCTACCACTGAGGGCCCTTGAGCAAGGCCCCTATCCTCAGTTGCTCCGGTGGAGATGCTCAGTGGCTGCAGATCAGACTGAGGTGGTGCAAGACAACTTCCAGGTGTGAATGTGTAACTGTATGAATGTGGTCTGGCGTTCCTGAAAAAGCTCAGTAGAAACCCTCCTGAATACAAATAAGATTAAAAAAAACATCTTGATTTTGTTTTGTTTTGATTATTTTTGTTATGGTTCTGAATTTTCTGTTGTTTTTGCCTGCTGCTGATCCTCTCTTCCTCTCCCTCTCCCTGTATGCAGAGAGGCGGGGCTGGTCAACTTGGGAGCGGGGCTCATTAGTCTCACCTGTCTCTCGTTGACAATCAAGCAGCCTTTATAAACTCCTCTCTCCCTGACTCCTGTGCTAGATGATTCCTGTACAAGTCTAGTGTCTTTATCCTTGCTCCCAAGAAAGATCACCCCGCTCTTGACTATTTCCTGTTCCCTGTGTTTGTTACATGTTTCTCAAGTGTCGTTCCAGTGAGTTTTTGCAGTCCTGGTATTTTGTGTTCTAGCAGTTTATCGTAAGTCTAGTGTTTATTCCCTTCAGATGATTTTCTGTTGTTTAGTTGTTACTTTTGCCATTTTTTTGGTTTTTGTGTTTTTTACCAGTTGTTTTCCTTGCCTGTTTTTCCCCATGAGGGTGTTTTTCGTTGTTACTTTTGTTCAATAAATCATTTCTTTATCGACTCTGCATCTGGGTTCTGGCTCTCCTTGACAAAACCATAACAATTTTTAATTCACCCTTTACAGCACCACATACTCATTCACTCACAAACACCACTGATTCTAATTAATCCTGTACATAAAATACAGATATAAAAGTTCATCTACTGTATATGTAAATGTGCATGTTTTCAGTTGGGAAATATTTTAAGAAAAATATTAAATTCTATCCTAAAGCTGAAATACTATGGAGCCCAGAGGGTGACATGGATGTGTATATTTTATAAACGTGGGTTTTCTATTTTGCGTGTGCCTTTTATAAATTGCACATGCGTTTCAGAAATTGCATGTGCTTTTTGTTCATATTTTGTGTACCCATTTTATTACAACGGATGCGTGATTTATAAAACATGCTCGCAAAATAGGAAAGGCGCATGTGTTTGAAAAAAATAAATTACATCCATGTCATCTCCTGGGCTCCGTAGAAACACTGACAACTGTGATCATGTTTAAGATAAAGCAAGTATGTTTAAACACTAAAGAGAAATATTTGTTGTGAGTATACAATAAAAATGTGAATATTTGACTGCCACACATAAATATAAAAAAAGTGATCTTAAATGCATTAGGAGACATTATGGATTTTGGCTTTAATACACAAAATATTTTGTATTCAGTTTAACATGTCATTTTTCTCACAGCTGCATGTGAAAAATCCTATTCTGAATTTTATTTTGGTTTTGAATATAGTTTCACTTTCTACAAACATGGGATAATATCTTCCAACAGTGCACAGTGAGGCAGATCTCGGTCAAAGACGAGACCTCAAAATGTTTTCTAGCAATATTTTGATTTAATGTAAAAGATTTTTCAATATGCAAACTTCAATGAGAGGAATAGGATGGGACCCTGATCACTGCACACTTGGGATTTTCAGTATAAAAACTAAATCCGTGTTACAGAATTATTAGATACCTAAACTTAATTGGAAGATGTTGTGCCTCCCAAAATAAATAGGCAACCATAAGTACATGTCTCCATCTGGAGGGATAATTTCTAGAAATGCATAATAGCAGATACTCCCCATATTTGTGCAGATGAAAAATGGAGCTGTAACTAAAGATTATTTTCAGCCATTCATCTGATGATTTTTTTTCTTGCTTAATTATTGGAATATACATTTTCTGAAAATAAGTAAATATGTTGTTCACTCTTTCTATAAAACCAAGATTGGAGGAACAGTCCAAGCCAAAATGTTTAGTTAACTATCATAGAGGAAAATTCCATCAATATGCATTTGCAATTACTGGGAAATTTCAGTATTTTAAAACTAGTAGATCATCTCAGGAGAGGGAACCACAAAATAGAAGTAATGGAAATCCAAGTTCATAAAGTACCAAGTTATCAGCAGTCACACAGGATTTCAAAGTAATACTTTTTCTATGAGCAAGGTCTCTATAGAGATCTGTTTGGTTATGTTGTCACTTACACTTGAAATAACAACTGCAGCCTGTGAGCTTAAAAAAAGCAGTTTATGTAGTAAAAAAGGTTGTGGTTGCCCTCACAGGTTACACGGCAGCCATGTTGCAAATCCTAACATGTACAATTAGGGCCTTGGTTTTAAAGTGCCTGAATTTTCCTTTAGGAAGAAATTAGGAAAGAAGAGGAACCAGGACTGAAATAAAATAATTAATTGACTAATGGCTGTAGGTTAATTTTCTCTTGGCTGAAATATAAAGAAGTCATCTAGAGTTTTTTTGCTTTAGAAAAGAAAATTCAAGTTTGCTTTTGTACCTCTTTGGCTTTGTTGCGAGTCCTCATGTTCTCTGCAATATACTTCACACTCTCTATGGCCTGCTTGATCTCTGGGGACACCACAGAGAAGGCGACCACTGCGTTGACAGGCGATGGGGTATTCAGAGGCCTCGGCATCTTGGGCAGCTCCGACTCCTGGGGTCCCTGAGTCGGCGGGGCCTGGGGAGGAGGAGGTGGCACCATTGGGGGAGGGACAGGAGTCGGCACCTCCTTGCCTCTGTAGGGGAACCTTCTGTTCATATCCCGGTTCATGTCACGGTTCATATCGCTGTACTCCACACAGTTCATGGAGCCGCCAGCTGAGGTGGCCCCTCCACCTCCTGAACCCCCGTCCAGGGGTGGGCATGCTACACCTCCAGTTATGCCCCCAACACTTACACTCCCTGAGCCACTTCCTCCTCCAATGCTGTTCTTTCTCTTTTTGTTTCCTCCACTGCTCCCTCCTCCCGTCCCTGCTGTAATGGCCGGGGACGAGCAGCCTTGGTCGATAGGCCTCCTCATCAGCATCACCCTGGGCAGCACTCCGAGGAACACAGCCCTCACCCACTCTGGCATGGTGTGAGTCATCGGGGTGCGGTAGTGGACATTCAGCACAAAGACAGTGATGACGATGCTGAGTGTGACAAAAATCATGGTGAAGAGGAGGTACTCTCCGATCAGGGGGATGACGAGTGACGTCGATGGGATCGTCTCGGTGATGACCAGCAGGAACACAGTGAGGGAGAGGAGGACGGAGATGCATAGGGTGACCTTCTCGCCACAGTCGGATGGGAGGTAGAAGACCAGGACTGTGAGGAAGGAGATGAGGAGGCAGGGGATGATGAGGTTGATGGTGTAGAAGAGAGGCAGGCGGCGGATGTAGAAAGAGTAGGTGATATCTGGGTAAATCTCCTCACAGCAGTTGTACTTGATGTCATGCTTGTATCCTGGTGCATCAATGATCTCCCACTCGCCACTTTCCCAGAAGTCTTTCAGGTTCACCTGATTGACAAGAAAATGGTATGAAAGGGATTTTTAAGGAACAAATTCATAATTAGAAGTTGTCCAAAAGAGAAATATTGTACCATAAAGATGAGAGACTGATGCACACAGACACAGATGTACAATTGCTAGAACACAATCATCCCCTTGTGACCCAGAGACTCCCTCTGACCTTTGAGCCGATCAGCACCAGATCGATCTTGGCCTTGTCGTAGGTCCAGGAGCCAAACTTCATGGAGCAGTTCTGGTAGTCAAAGGGGAAGTAGGTGATGTCCATGGGACAGGAGGATTTGAAAATAGCAGGAGGAACCCAGGTGATGGTGCCATCAAACTTTAGCAGAGCCTTGGTCTTGTCTTCCACAAGGAAGTCACCCACAGCACTGTAAAGGGACATTTTCAGGGAGATGTAAATGTCATTTCACTTAAAGTCCATTACAGCATTTAAGTTAGAAGGTCAGCAGATTGAGAGCATAAATAAATAACATTAGCATGTAGCAACTGGAGGGCTAATTCTGCATTCTAACTGACAACGAACTAATACTTAATAAGGTCATCTCATGTATGCCCTTATAGAAAAATTCAAGATTCTCCTTTTAAGTATTTGAGCTAAAACATACTTGTTGTATAAAACGATGTCTGGCCTCCAAATCTTATTGGATGGAACTCGGATGAACTCGATCCCATCATACTCAGCAGGGGCCCATCTTAGTTTGTAGTCATTCCAGACCTCAAAACAGAAAAATACAGAATAATTCATTCGTTCGAATCTAAATGATATGGAATCACTTTAAACATCACATAAAATATCAATATCACTTACATGTCTAAGCCACAGATTGGTTTCCATAATCTGATTTACCTCATCCTGTGAGGACAAAAAGGAAAAATCAGTCAGCAAGAGAAAAGAGACTTTTGCATCAATAAAGCATTGATCTTTTCATTTAGAGACAGTTATTTGTTCTTTCTCTACTCTTACCACTTTGACCAGTTGAGATATGGAAACTTCAAACTCCACTGTGACTGGATCAGATACATTCTCCACTGGTCGTATGAACTGGTTGTACCTCCTGAACAGCCTCCGAAATAATCTGTCCTCCCCCTTAGATGAAAAACACCCTAAAGAAACAAAAGACATGAAAGACAAATAGTTCAAACACAAACTACCTTTTTTTCAAACTTTCCTGCAAGTTTTGATAGCCTAACTTTAAATATAATATATAAAAGAGATTAAGTTTTAACTTCTCTATATTATATCATTGATGATAAAATCAATCAAAAATATACTTCATGTATATTTATATTGACATTTAAAGACATCAGATCAAATGCAGAGGTGTCCATTTATTGTTCATTTTCCGAAACAGGGGTGAACTGCATTTTCAATCATCTGAAACAGAAATACCTCAAATGTTATTAAATTCAACATTTCTGTACAATATTCAAAGACTTGACGAGCACAGGCTGTAATAAGAGCTATAAAACCCTTATCCATTTACCTTAGGCCACCAACTTATCAATTACACTTGTATTTTCCCTCTCCTGGAGCTCTATCTGTGTGGATATTCTTACTTTATTTCTTTTAGGTTTCAGATATTTACTTTTTCCTCCTCCATGCTACAACAAAGTCGAATTAAATTTTGTCTTGAGGGTGTTTTGTTTTCTTTGATTACAAACTAAATTTCACACACCTCTATCATACTTTACATGTACAGTGGATATATTGGAGAAATGAAGCCAAAACTAAAGTACCTGCATATCTAGATTCCACACTGGGAAAGTTTGGAATGCTTTTGTTTAATTTGGATAAATAACCCTGAACTGTTCAATCAATAAGTCTCTTTGTTCTGGATTGCTATGAGAGATCAGAGTGTCTTTTAAGAGGCTTTTCAATCACTTGTTTACGGTGGGAAGGAAAAGCCTGCAAGCTTTGTGAGAAATCTGCAAATACATCTCCGATGCTTTAAGCAAAATATGATGTGCCAGTGGTCAGTCTGAAGATGTGTGTGTGTGTGTGTGTGTGTGTGTGTGTGTGTAGCCTTAGGAGGCTGAACTGAAGGTCATATTGTGGAAAACTGCCACTAGTAACACTGGTGCCTCCAATGGCACAGAGATCCATGCCTGTCCAAGCAGAAAATGTTGCCTCACTTAGGACAGAAAACACTCACAACACCAGAACAAGCTCAGAAATCAATGAAATGGACATCAACAGAATGACACGGAAATGCATCTCTCTTTTTAAACGTCCTCTGTGCCTTTCTTACTTTCTCTATTTATCATCTTTTCTTTGTCATGTTCCTCTTTTGTTGCATTTATTTCCAATGAGCAGCTTTCTTTCTCTGTCACCTTCTCCTTCTAAGTTACCAAATATAGGACAAAGAGGACACCATTGGTATTCACTCTTAATATATGGAAGTGATGATTCATTTCATTCAAACATAAAGATTGAGGCACATAAGAAAAAACAGATTTTTTTTTTGAAAAGCAGAGGCCGACCTCTCCCATCATGGCTTTCAACCCAAGGAGTGACGCACACATTGACCATCAAATTTGCTCTTACCAAGCTATTTCAGAGATGTGGGAGAAAGTGTTTCACCAAAAGGCCAAATGGGGCACAACCCACATACACACAAATAGCCACATTCGCTGAAAAGGTTTGTTTCCTTGACAACAACTAAATAAAACATGGTCCTTTAATGGGACACTTTATTTCTGTCTGTTAACTCTCTGCAAACCAGAAGCATGTAAAACTGGCTCACAACCTTTACTCTGAATAATTTTCATTCAATTTATGCTTCATCATCCTCAAAGATATCACACCATTATAATTTGTAGGTCACGTCTTAAGACTTGTACAAGAGGAACAGCTGGAACACTGTGAAGGTTACCAGTTAGATTTTGCACAATCAAGTTTGCCTCAGAGAGTTTTTTACAGAAAAGGTCAGCTATCTAGCACACATGGTAGAGTGGTAAAAATTCTGAAAATATTCATTAGAAATATAAATTGACACATTTTATTTGCAGGCCAGTTGACCTAAGCTAACATTGCTTGAGCACAAGACTGGTTAAGTAAGTGGTTGTTGATTGATGTGGCAAAATGAGATGACACCAGCAGCAGAATTAATTAACAAAATTTCTTTTATTTTTACTTTTGTTGTAAACTCCACTGGACACAAGTTATATACATGCATGTCTTCCACTGCTATAAGACACTATACTGAGAACTTTCACATACCTTGAATAACAATAGAGTGTCAACAGGGACAACACTTTAATAAAACATCTTTTTTTAAGACCTATAGGCTGAAACAAATATTTCATATTCACTCTCCATACAGTAAATAAATCATAAAGCCGTTTGTCTATTTATTGCCTTTGGGAGTAGATGGATGAATATCTTGCAGACGTCTCAGCTTACAGTCTGTCTGGTTTCTCATTTCGGAAACTTGTTCATTTGCTCATGTTGACAGAATCAGACTTGCCATGGCCAGGAAAAGCTTGTCCCTTGTTGGTTTATTTTGGGGGTTCTCTGAATCTGAAGCTGCTCGTTATAGTCTGACAATAATAATCATAATACAAAAACATGGCGCACAAACTTTTTAAGCATTTTCACATTTTGAAGGTTTTAACAAAAATTTTTATTTCCCCTCAGATGGGACAAACTGAGCACAGGGCAGACTCAGCTTCCTATGCTGAAAATTCAGCAACACTTACATAAGCACAACATCTGGTGCACATAAAACAAACCGAATACAAACATCAAGGGTCAAAATTAAACCCTAAGCAGGATGCTGCAGCAAAAAGGGGAATACTTATTTATCTTCACATAATATGTGTATGATAAAGTTTAATTAGGGATAAATTTTTAGATCAAATGCAGCGCACACGCTGCAGGGTGCAGAACAATGGGGATATCCACCATTCGATTCCACCCCATAGTGTTTATTACCTCAAACATTTCTCTCAGATTTTTTTCTTGTACTTTGGTGAAGATTTAAGTCTCGTTTCAACAGGCAGAATGATTCTAAGAAGTTAATTAACTACAACTACATTAAACCTGTCAGATCTAGTGCAATGCTCCATGGATAAGAAGTTACATTAAACTATAGTGACTTCAAAACTCTAAAGAAGTTTTCCGAGGTCACCGGCAGAGACGAGTGGAGTCTTAAAGCTTAATGAAAAGGCCTCTCTCCTGAGACGCTTGTGTGATTTCAGCTCTTGGTACCTGCCATGAAAACTGCCCGCTGCTCCCTGATTCGCTGCAGTGCCAGAACCTTGTTTAAGCCTCTAATTGGGCGAGGGGAAACCAGGGCAATTATAATCAGTCAATTAATTGGACCTTTTGTTCACTGCAACAGAAAAAAAAGAAGCCAATATTTTTTTTTCTCACAGTTGGCACAGTAACTCCACTAATTCTTTTCTTTATTCTGCCTCTGAAGATCCAAAATAGCCTGTATTTAAAGGAGGTTAATTATAACCTTTGCCCTTTAACCTCTGATGATTCTGCATTGTGCACGTCACACTCCATAGATTTAATTTATGTGCCACAGAAAGCATTTATGAATGTATATAAAAGTAACAAAGTAAAAAATAAAACTAAAGTTAGAATCCAGAAAATATATCACAAGCTAAATGCTAGGATAAGCATGCTAACATGCCACTCTAAGTGCTAAGGTGCTAAGAGTTAGCAGGTATGATGTTCACCTTCAACATTTGGATGGACAGACAGACAGACAGATAGATAGATAGATCCCATATCATTATTTTCTTGCCTTCTAAAATCGACATCAGCCACAAAAAATCATATATAAGTTGGTTATTTAAGGAATCACCAAAGCTGTCGTGATTAATCCTGAGGGGGTGATGAATACCTGTGCCGTATGTCTTGGCGATCCTCCTGTTAGTTGTTGTCAAATCTCATTCAAAACCAACTCATGGTTGAACAATGGAGGGAAAATTTAAGGGTCCAACAACCTCATTTGGCTTCTCCATCAAAGGCCCATGAATGTTGTGCAAAATTTCACAACAGTCCATCTCAGTTTTCGAAATATGTCAGTCTGAACCAAAATGGTAAACACATCTCCATCTCTTTAGAGCCATTGCTAGCTTAGCTAAAAGTGTAGAATTTTTAAACAATTCCAACTCAAAATGTCTCTGTGTATCAGTTCACTTGTCTCAAATTTTGTAATAAAGCCATTAATCACTGTAGACAGAACTGTCTTTGCTCCACAGTCATGTTTCATTTCACCAGACGTGTGCTCTTTCCTCCCCTTGTCTTTGTGATGCTGTAACAAAGTGATGAGGCTTTGTTCTGACGCAGATGAAGCTGAGTCAAGCAGTCATGCATTTCTACCTTAAATAGCCACATTGATTTCGAATTAGTAAGCCAAACACTGAGTCCCTTTCCGTCTCTTGTGGCTACAGGAGCTCAGAGCTGCAGAAAGACCCACGGCCTGTGGAAGGCTCTTTGATCAAGCATGTGCGTAACAGGATGAGCCTGAGAGTGAGTGCTGGACACTGAAGGAACTAATTACCCTTCAATAATACACTGCTGACTGTGTGACAGGGAAAAGAGATACAAAGCGAGGGAGAAACGGTGGAGAGACGAGATAAAAGGAAAAAAGTGACAGCAAGAACAGGCGGAAAAAAGCGTGATGGCGTGTCTTTGCTCTCCAGGGTTTTTGATGGCCTGACTGTGACACACTGAATGACGCACAAGAGGATCCACAGTGATTACTGCATGTGCCGTGACCATCCCATTAAACATATATGGTGCATGCTATATGTGTGTGTTTGTGTATGAGGGTTTGCCTATATACTGCAAATACATGAAACTGTTTGTTCCAGTGTGTATGCACATGTTCCTATTTATGTACTGTATGTCCACTCACCTTTGATTTGACTCACTCTGAGCAGAGCATGATTTTTTTTTCACTGATGCATGAAATTTAATAGCCCCCTGCCTCCACGCGTTCATCTGAGAAGATGTGGAGGGTTTAGGGTTCAGATTGTCTGCATACGTTACAGGATATATAGAAAACAGTGGACATTTCTCTGAATGTAAAGATGTTCTGGTAAATCTGTCCAATGAGATGTTTACTATAAATACTCTTAAGCCCTTGATAAAAAAACATCAGGAAACACAACATCTGACCACCCAACAGCATGTGGATACATCACATCATCTCAACACATGTAGTCTGATGTATCTCTCAGCCATGTCATGGCAAGAATGTACGACTATTCAATCATCTAGTATCACAGAGTGACCATCCAGAGAGATATTAAATATTGTGTGGTCAGTTTGATTCTGGCATGACCTTCCCCTTACATACATGTTGCTTTTTATCACACAGACAACTAAGAGATGTTCATCCTATGTAATACATCTAGAAATCTTCTAAAATGCTGGTATCGGTATCTGCAAGTATGCCAGTCTATGTGCCAATCTAATTGCCATGTGATTTTTTTTAGCTGCTAAACTGTACCCAGCTTCTCCCCCGTTGGCTGAGTTAGCTCCAACAGACATGACATACCTGAAATCAATTATTCTTTGAAGTTGTGCTGCGCTGCCACTGTCAACTATTATTTTTAAGAGCAGCGAAGAAGAACAGAGAGATTTGACAGACCTAGCAAAATGTCTACATTTGACAAAATTTTATAGGAAAGTCCCACCCATGAAAAGGTGATGTGTGAGGAATTAGCTGTTCCGAGATTTTAGTCTTTAAGTTGCTGTTGCACTACTGTTTATAGTGTTCTATTTAAATCTTTTTATTTTACTTAATTATGATTACACTTTATTACTCCAGGATTGTTATTTTATATGTGCTGGTATCAGAGCAGTACTCGGTATCGGCCACGAAGCAAGTCAGGTATCAATACTGGAGGGTAAAAATGGTGTCAGAACATCTCTAAATTTAACATTAGAGATACAATCATGATTAAAAATCCACAAAATGTCTCCTTAAAAAGTAATGAGATGCAACCAGAACAACAAAAAATTCAGACACCGTTTGTTTTTTAAACTGAGGTAAGCAGACAGACCACCGGCTGACCCATTACACAACAATCATCAGTCATTCCTGTATCACAAACCTGACTGCTTCTGATGGTTTGTTACATACAACCATCTGGGAAGGGTCCGATGGAAAACATTTGGAAAAGGGCAGGCACTTTAAAAAAAAATACTTGGCAAGTAACAGGATAAGCCACCTGTCTATCACCGTCTATCACAGACTGACTTTGACCAATCAGATTCAACAAACCATGCACAGTGGAGCCAGTTGTTAAATCAAAACTCTTACCAAAGCCAGTTAGGAGAGGAGCAAAGACATCCATCAAGAAAAGCTTTCAGTGTTGTTCTTTGCTTTTCTTTCACTGAAAAAATGTTCTCCAGTTCTGACAGAACAGATGTGACAGCAGCATCTACACTAACCACGTCCATAACAACCATTGTTGTTTCCTGAGCATCACACGCCCAGAGTTCATGCCAGTACTTCCTCAATGACTGCTGATTGGTCAGGTCACCAGTCTGCCGACCAGAAACAAACAGCTTGGAGTCTGGCGAGAGAATTTGTATGATCTCATGATCTTGCAAGTACAGCTGCCACACAAGGTTACAGTATCACAACAGGTCGGTGAAATGGTCACGAAATGGATGGAATTTGTATCCGGGTACAAGAATCTGACTTTCGTTTCACAAAACATTATACTCAAGACAGTCAGCAGACAGTTGTTCCGTAACCTTAAGTGTTTTGGGAGTATTTTTGTTGGCTAGAAAAAAGAACAGAGGGGAGTCAAACTCTGGATTCACACCGGATGGCAGATGCACTTTGCACACCTGCCATCCACACCAGCCTACTTCCTGTGACTCCAGCAGTCAATACATGTTGTGCATCATCAGCCACAAAATATGGTGCAGGCACAATATACAGTTGTACTAAAATTAATTTCCATGTGCATTAACCTCATAGATTAAATTTGCAACTATTTAACAAAAGATCATAAGACTGTTGACTAGATGGGATAGAAAAAGAAGGTGAGGACACAGCAGAGCTGATTGCTTCTAAAGGAGATCAAATTCAGTACTCAGTCTTTCTACTTAAGAGCTGAATTGCAGATTGAATAATGTGTATTCATGTGAATAATTCCAACTCTTAACAAATGGGATTACCATATATACTGAATGATAAAAAAAAACAGCTTCAGATTGACACATTTATAAGGGTTCCTTCTGCAACAGGAGCTTAAAATATAGCAGCACACTGCTGCAGAACTCTGGTCTGAAACTCAAAACGGTTTAAAAACTGTGTGTGTCTGGAGTTGGAGGTTTTGGGGGTTTTCTGTTTTGTTTTTTACAGTACTGCAGTTGCAGTTGCAGGTAACTATTATTCAGGACAAATATCTAATTAATTCTGCCACAGCGAGACTGGAAAAGGCCTGCACACCAACACCATTGACTGAATCAGTAAAAATTTTAAAAACCTCTGTGCTTCTGTGTCCCCAAGCAAATCTTGTACCTTTTCCCCTCATTTTAAGCCATCTGAACATGTCTTTCTATGATATTGTACATTCAGTATAACAGGCTTCTATCATGGCAAAAGCAGAAGCAAAACATAAACGATGGCTCTGTTTTGTTTAGATGTCAGTGCGACGGTGAGTCAAAGCAAAATTTAATTTAGCAACTGTTTATTTTATTTTCGTGTTTTTCCTACTGTGTCCAGTCAAAATGTTCATGTCAAAGCTATCACTGTTTTCTATGCACTTGTTAGCCATTTGCATTGGACTTTTATGAACCACTTGATCCCTTTCACATGGAGAACTATGCTTCCATACTCAGGAAACCAAAGAGAACTAGAAAGTCACTTTCTGACCGATTCAGTACAGATAAGCAGCTGCCAAAGGGAGAACCGCAATCAAATTAACCAGTTAATTTTCTGGCTGACTGTCACCTACAGCCTCAAGCCCTAACTTGAGGGAAAGAATAGAGATAATGGACACAGTAGGTCAAATGGATTGATAGCTGTAGTTGTCGTTGTTCAAGGCAGAGTTAACAATGGAGGCAGCAGCAGAATCTCCAGCTCTTCAATACTGACAAGAGTTACTGAAGAAGGTAAGAAAGATACCCGACAGCTTCCTCCTTCTGGAGTTTTATTAAATTGTGAAGGTTCTTCACAATCTGCTGAAGAGATCACATTTCCAACACCTGACCTGAGAAAAAATCGATCGAGAAGAAAAAAATTTCTACAAAAAAAAAGGATGATTCCCTGACATGTTAAAACCTTTTGCATCTATTTTGTTGCTAGCCAACATCATATCACCATCATGGTTGAGAGGGTAATTTGAAACTGAAGGGTGACTGCCAGTGGGAATGTTAACGAAATCATGATGGCAGTCAATGAGAGACTCAGCAAAACGTGAAACCCAACCTGGTGATAGTTGTTGATGAAATCAGGCTAAGTTCAATCAAAACTCAGAGTGATTTTATCAGCAAAGAGACCAAGTTCACACTGAAAAACCTTTTAACAAAACGACTGCAGAGCAACCAAGTGACCAGGACCTTTTTCATTCTTGAAAATGGTAATTTTTTACAAAAACAGACGAGGGGAGGAGCTGAAATGTATGATTCAACTGAAAGGACCAGTACCATACTGTACATGTTGTTGTATGGAAAGCATGCATAATTAAAAATATCTATTAACTATCAATTAGTTCATTGAAGCCTGAACAAAGACACCAAACACACTGAGCTACTGCCAAACATGCCGAAAAGAGGGCCGACATGACAAGCTCTGAAGGCCCAATTATGTGCTAACAATTTGGGGTGAATAGATGAAGCAATGACAAATGTTGTTGCATGTGAGGCTAAAACCTGTAGTACTCTGTACTGTTAGCTCAGGAAAACATAAGAGGGAAAATATGATATTAAAAACATTGTATACAAGTTGAAACTGGGTAAGAGGGTATGGGGAAGAAAATCAGGGGTAAAAAATTTCTTTCTTCCATATGTCTGCTTAGACTCATCTCTAGCTTTTCTACTTCTCACCCATCTCCCTCCATCCTAAAGCGTGACTCAGTTCATCGCCAGCACTGAACACCAGGATGTCCCAAAGGAATCAGGCAGCAGGGCTGTCTGGAGGAGAATGTGTGTGTGTGTGTGTGTGTGTGTGTGTGTGTTTGTGTGTGTTAGTAGTTGGAGGGAAGGATGACGGTTTAAGCCAATCCATGAGGAGGGGGTGGGCTCTGCCTCTGCCTGTGGTGGTTAAACTGTATGTGTGTGAGGGACACGGCGGGGGGTCCGGTTGCAATAATCACGCGACAATCGCGTTAAGAGAATGCTGAAGCCACCACACAGTCCTTGAGCCACACACACAGCAGCACACACACATACACACTGTAACTATATTGCTTCTAGGAGAGAAACCAGAGAGCTGCTCTGTAGTTGTGAGCTCTGAAGAGCATTTAAGTCTGGCAAAGAGAGCAAATATGCTTAATGATGCTGCAATGCAAGCAGACAACTCCACACATGCAGACTTCGATAACGGCTACAGGGGCTTGACAGGAACTATTGTAAATGATGCAAAGCATTTGATTGTGGCTTTTTTGTCGGCCACCACTGATTGAAAGGGATAGTTCAACTTCAACTTTCCACTTCATTATCCTGTAGGAAATTAGGTTTGCAGCAGGTATCAAGACACCAATATACATTTAAGACATTAGGACTTTGACAACATTATAAACACAAATACAGAGATTCCACAGCTCAAGTAAAATCAACACTCCTATACCACACTTACACACGTGGTGTGATATATATTGTCAAGTCATGCAAAGAGCTTCTGTTCTATAAACACAAAACAACAGAGTTAGCCTAGCAAATTAGGCATTCAGACAATTAGGCGTGCTAAAATGGCGGCCAGAGGGGAGAAGATCAAACTCCCTTAGTGGGTGGTCAGGACAGTCAAGTATTTGATTAGTCACGCTGGTAACACGCTAAATATCTTGCAACTGGACTTGCTGCACCCCAGTCACCTTACTTGCCACTTCGACCAACCTTACTAGCCCATTTTTACTTGCCTTTGTATGACAACAAAAAAACCCAGAGGGCATCAGGCAAGATAGACTCAAGTCACTGTGACACTGAAAATATGACATCGGTAGCAGTTGTACCTTCCGCTCGTGAATGAACATCCACCACTTCAAAATACTTGGGGAAATTTTCACAGCAGATAAAAGGGTTTGACTGATACAGACAACAGCTCAATGTCCGTAATAATCTACTCACTCTCATTTCGATGGAAGGTCTGGTGAAGTTTATTTTAATCCAAAAAACACTGCGGGAGTTTCATGGGAAAAAAGGGGCTGCAGTAATCCCAAACAATTTAAGTGAATGGTGAGCAGGATCACGTCCAAAGTAATTCAAGTGTCCCAAAGCCTTGACATGCTAAGTTGTTTTGAGTTGTTTTGACTCAACTCCCATCTTAGGAGCTACAGGCTACAGTGAACAGTGAGACTAAAAAAATAGTGTAAGTGACGTTTTAAAAAAAAAAAAAACTTGGCTTGTTGAGGCTTTAGGACACTTAGAATATTTGGGATGAGCAGCATGGAGGCATTTTATGGTTTGATTATGTATTTTTTTAACTGTGAAAATTGGTCACCATTCACTTCTATTGTTTGGGAAAAGACTGCAACGCCTTTTTTCTGTGAAACTCAAACAGTGTTTTATAAACTGAAAAACTTCATCCTTCCATCGGCATGAGGGTGAGTAGATAATGACTGAATTTTCATCTTGGTGTGAGACGTCCCTTTAAGAATTTCAGCTGTTTTCTTCATTTGAATATTTAGCAGTCTGCACTTGCCGCTCTCTTGGGCTTAACTTGTTTGAAAAGGCAGATCCTCTTTACGCTGTCAACATGCAGCTGCAGCGTATTAAAATGCACAGTAAAGTGAGATAAAGGGTGACGCCTGAAACATAACGCGGATGAGATCAGTTTAATGCTGGCATTGCCGAAAATCTCTCTCAGATATTTTTGCTGGAGATGATGCAAGCAGCGTGCTGTGGGGT
>JAQLOL010000026.1:14138693-14150425 GCA_029783665.1 Naso thynnoides | reverse complement strand
CAAGCAGCGTGCTGTGGGGTAATGCATCATGCAATTTTACTCCTTTTAATCATTCAGTCTCAGACCTGAAATATGCTGACGTGCACCATCACACAGGCTGTGACTTTTATTTTAAATTTGGTAAATCCAGCTAACAGCCCCTGTGCTGCACAGATCTGTCACCTCCAAGCTTCTCCAACCAGATTCTATTTTCGACTAAAAGACCTCAATCCCATGGAGTGCAGGATCAGCGCTTCCTCTGTTATGGGGACAAATCAGCCGATCCTGGATGGCAGGAGACAATACCTTCTGTAGCCGACTAATCAGACCCCCACTGGGAGTGTGTGTGTCAATGTGTGTTTTTGGTGCACTTATCTGCATATACAGCCTCAGTACAAAATCACAGAAAACCCCACACAGCCAATGAGGGATTGAGGGAAGGAGGGAGGATAGAGGAGGTGGGATGAGGAAGGTGAGGGCAAAATCCTTTCATTTTTACAAGTTTCTCCAACCAAAGTGCAAAGTTAACCACTTCTAACTAGCAAGGACACAGAGTAATTTGCTCTCACTTTAGGAAAATCTGTTTCTACTGTGAGAGGATTGACAGTGTCATCCCTTCATGGCACCTTTCTCTTGCTCCTTTTGAATTCGCTCAGTTCAAGGGCAAAGCCACAAAGCAGTCAGCTGTGGCAAATCTCTCCAGCTGAAGAGAATGACAGAGCGAGCGAGTGAGTCCGTCCCACGTGTCACACAGAGACACATCCCTTCCCCTCCGCTCTGAGTCTGCATCAGGTTACAGGATGTGTGAAGTCAGTGTCTCTTACATGATGACTGGAGCGTGACAGTACGAAGGCACTTAGTGCTGCTCCCACAGGGGATTCTGGGTTGTGGGTACCATGTTCGGGACAAACTTACTGCTGCACCTCAGGCTTTGAAGTTAAAAAAAAGATACAAAATGTTCATATAACATGGCAGCGATTCAACCTATAAGAGTAATTACTCCTCCTACACCCTGTTCAAAGCACAATGTGTCTGGTTTGTATGAGATAAACCGAAGGAGAGTTTCAGTATGAGAAGTACCTACCATGATGGCATAAAGCAAGAAAAGGCTTCACATAAGCCTCAAAAGCAAAGTTCAGGGTAAAGTTTTGCCCTGAAAAGTCAAAAATGCACTAACAACCCTTTCGTAAATTTATTTAACACTTGAATCTAAATTTTGAGTAAATTTCTGATTTACTGTAATAAAAAATTCGAGCTGCACTGAATGACAAAACATGTCATAAAAGATGCCAAATTGAAATCTATCAAAGTTATTCTTTTAATGAGGCAGCAGTTTTGTAAATGTTTCGCTATTTACCACTATTAATGTTTCACTGCTAATGGTAACTACATTAGTAGGCTATCTGCCAGCTCAACCTTTGACTCTCGGGGCATTAATTGATTTATTATTTACTAGGCAGACACCTTGCAGGGACACTTTCTATTCCTATAAACTAAATTAAAAAAAGGTTAAAGTTTATAACAAACAAGTATTAACGTCAGGTAAGCTAATTGTTAAAAAGCTAGATGCTGTTTAATTAAATTTTTCCAAGCAGGAGTTAAATAATCAACCTAAAAGTAAATGATGAAGGCATTAAAACTTTTCTCTCTCTGTGTGCCTGAAAATTTTGAACCCTTTTTCTCTAGCTCAAGGCTTCTGTAGTTACTGCGCTCCGCCTTTGCAGGGCACTACGGAAACTTGAACATTAGCATCAGATAATCCACAGAAAAAGATGCTGTAGCACTTCCTGTTTGACTGACAGGTGTTAAAGCGCCAAAAACATTCAGTGAGCACTTAGAAACAAAGATGTTGCCAAAAATATATAAATATATCCACTTTAAAGGGAGTTTTTTTTATCCTGCATGTAGAGAGATTAACATTATGATGATCCCACCAGTGATGATGCACTCCTACGAAACCTGCTTCAGCGAACTCTTTGTGGATGTGAATGAAGACGAGAAATTCAGGATTAAAAAGACCTTTCAGCTACATGTGAACGCAGCACAAAGTTTCACGATAAAGCATTTATCTGTTCTTTGTTCTGCTTTGGATCCCCTGGGAGCCACTTCAGGACCCCACTTCAAAACCCAAAAGTTCACAGGAGATTGTCGTACTTATGTGAAGCAAGAATGGAAGAAAATAGAAAATATGTGTACAGGTGATTTTGGAGACAAGAGAGAAGAAAAAAGGGTGAGTGCAAGAATATAATGCAGACGACCTGACAGAGTGCTCACGTTTTGATTTAATGTTACAAATTGCTGATTTTAAAATAAACCACAAGGGAAATGAGAGTTTTCTTGATAGCTTGCACTATTTTTTCTGCAGCATTAAGATCTATAGACTGTCCTTCAAGACTGCTGCTGGCGAACATCTATCTGCCATCACAACAGCTTTACAGAGATCTTGTCTTGCACCCAACACTGACCTCTGACCTCTGTGGGTGGAGGGAGTCCACAGCACTCCACATCCAGGAGTTAAATTGGCATTGATAGTCACTGTGCTGAAAAAAACATATGTCATCTATGTGTTGGCTCATTTTCTGCATGAATGCATGGCTGCTTTGCAGTTGCTGCAGGGGCTGAAGTATCAGCAGTGATGCGACTTGTCAGGATCACAGATCATCATGTTCAAAGAAAACTGAACCCTGTGTGCATATTAAAACATCTTGTCCATCTTATCTTATGCACCATTAGCCTCCTTCCCTTCAACCTAACAGTGAGTCTCCAAGTCTCTAGAGAATCTAGGATATTATAATTCAAACAACGTAACGTTATGCAAAGCAGACATATTCAGGGGAGAATAAGCAAGTTGTAAACATCTACACAATGGAGCAGCAAGAAGGACCCAAAAGGGCACGCACAGCATCTTGCATCAAAATGTGACGAGGAGACTCTCTTCACTTGATTTCCTGCGAGTTGTGCGCCCCTGCGCTTTTTGCATAAACTGTCAGTTACAGCGATTAAAAACATGTTGCATTAAGCACAGTTACGCAAGTTTCGTTTATGTAGGCTACATTTCATCAAGCTTGGTTAAGATCCAAAGTAAAGTTTGTCTGCTTTTTCGAGAGTAATACAGATCGCCCACACCAGACTGTTTCCACTGATCTTTCATCCAGAAGCGCACCGGGGAGGTAACTTGAAGTGGGGGTGGTAGCCTACAGATAACTTATTAAAACCCAGCGAATAAATCAGTCACATAAGTCTCAAATTAGGGGTTTCGAAAGTAGGCAACGCAATGTAGTTTTGAGAGCCCAGCAACGTTTCACGTCTCGCTGTGTGGGTCGCTGTGCTTACCTTGCGCTGCGAGGAGCACCAGGAGGACGTTTGTCAGCTGCCCGGAGAAATTCATGGATACATCGGCGCTTGAAGATTCTTTCTGCGGGTAAAAGATTATGATGAAGATTCAGATCAAGTCAGTAACCTAATGCAGACGTCTGTGAAGCCTCAAGATCAGAGAAACATGTTTCTTTGCGCTCCAGTGCGTGGAGAGGTTGGACTCGCGGTGCGCTCTGCCGACATGAGCAACTTCTGCACGTCCCGCCTTCCCCCTCCCCTCCTCAGTCCCGCACCCCCACCCACCCAAGGGCCAAACCTAGCGACCTGAGTCACAGTGACTCACAGGTAATAAGTTTGCGATAATGACAAGTTTACTGCAAATGTGGCTTCGGTCTTGAAATCACATTTCCTAAAAGAATTTTTTTAAATAGCCTACTGTTAAACAAATCTATCTATGTAGCCTATCTATCTATGTTCATTTGAAGTTTGTGATTTGAAGATTTGTGCCTATTTAGCATTTCTTTGGGAAAAAAATCTCGGACTCAAAGAATTATCCCTACATCTACTGTAATATCACTCTCGAAAAAGATGCAGCTCACACACACAATATTGCATATTTTCACTGCTGAGCTATAAATGACCTATTTAGTTACTTAATTGATTTTGTATGCATAACAATGCTCAACCAGCTTAAAGCATTAGCTGCTCTATAATAGAGTCTTGCAGGCTGCAGACTCTGCCTAATTCAAATAATGGAAAAGTATTAATGCCCTGCATGGATTTGCACTGTCAAGTATGCATTGACTACTACATCATGTTTTAAGGAAAGCAGATCAAAGTAAACATCAGAGAAAAAAAAATACAAAACATCTTTAACTTGTACTTTTGTTTTGAACCATGAGCTTTGGGTTTGGGAAGTCGAATTTCATTTCCAAAAAGTCATTCCACAGGACATTTTCAAACCATTAAGGATCCACAGTATTATTTCCTTGTTTGTCTAAATTCCCAAAATGTACCTTTCATAAAACTCAGTCAGACAAGCACGGTGGTGATGTTTTATCAGGCAACAAATACTGTAACAGGATGGACAGAAATAGCTTTCAGTTGATTTGTCTCTGAATATTTCATGAAACTGCATGTGTGCGTGCACGTATGAGGCACATTCATCTTCATCAGTGTATCTGTGCATGTTTCAGCTGCACAAGATGTATTTGTATCTGCTCTGCCACATAACCTCTTAACCTACATACCTGGCGCAAAAGCATCAAATATACTGCTTCTGTTACTGGGTTAAACACATACTCATGAACGTATAAGCACACTTACACCATGGAAGATAATGAGGCATCGAAAAAAGGTTTCTTAGATCATTTTATAGAAGTTAAAAAAAACAGGTAGGTCTTAGAGTGAGCAACAAATGTCCTTTTACTTTGTTGTTGTGTTTTTTCAGTGTACAAAACAGAAGTTATCTCTACACAAGTTTTATGTGGCAATGAGAGCAGTTTGCCTGATTCAACATGTGCTGCAGCACTGCTGCTGACTGTAAATGTGGAAAGTGTTTCGCGTGTTAGCAGCTGGGACATGAGGACCCAACAGGCTGAAGATGAGTGGACCTGCTCAGTCCTCGATTTACAGCTCAATTACTTTCGTCACTGTAGAAGTGAAGTCAACCAAGGCTGTCGTTGAAGCTCAGAGGGGGAAAACTGCAACGATTATACCTCTTGTAAGTTGGTAGAATGAACGAAAAAAGAAACAAAAGAAGGAAGAAAGCAAAGTACAGAGTATAAAGAGATATTTTAGTTGAGAGAACGTTTCAGAGAGGACATGATGGGTGAAACTAAAGAGATGTGGACCTGTAATGAAGACAGATAATTCAAATCAGCTGAGCATGATAGGTTAAAAAATCCTGGATTGAAATGATACGGTGTGGGGTGAGAACAAGAGAAGAAAAGAGAAATGTTATTGTAACAAACAAATAATAATCTCATTCAGTCAATCAACAGCAGCTTTGAAGCGGCACATGGATGACAAAAAATTCCCAAAATTATAGTAATAAATTTCATTAAAGTGTCTCTTCTTTGCATGTTAGTCATTTTACACATACAGATCCCCCTTATACTAAGAGTGAGGGTTTAGGGTTTGAATGATCAAAGTAAGATATCTTCTATAAGGCATGACTTACAAAACAAAATTTTGCATGAAAGTACTTGTCTGTATTTGCACGCATGCTCAAGTATATAGTTGCACGCTGTGTTTTGAATATTAATTTTATTATTTACTAAAGATCTTAGTACGTCATCCAGCAGAGATGATAGTCAAAAGAAGAAAGTGATTTTTTTTTTAAAAGTGTAATTCAAAGAGACAAAACGTCTGCATCAATGCAGCAATTTGCAGGTTCACATGAGGAGACGATTGCCCCACAGTGTCACAATCATTCAGCTGGTGTTTCTGAACCGTCTCCAGCTGAGGTGACGTCCCAGCGCTGCTTTCTTTCCAACAGAGAGAGCAAACAGAGGAAAACACCTTCCTTTTTCTTCACCACTCCATTTCCTGTCTCACTCTGTCTTTGTGTTTTGTCCTGTCTCTCCGTGTGTGATCACACAGCCAGAAACACTGTTTAAGAACAGCAGGCATCTGGTCAGACAGCTCAGACAAAGCAGGAGGACCCCGAGGGCCTGATGGAGACAGCAAAGGAAAAGGAAAAGGGCAAGTGTAGTAACAGCAGTGTGTGTGTCAGACAGGACTGTCCCGGCTCATCCACATCAACCTTTTACACTGTTTCTCTCTTCTATAAGAATCTATTTGGGTACTTATTCTTCTTTTCTTTTTTTTTTCTTTTTCACCTTTTCATTTTTTTCATGATCACTTTCATGTTAATATGTCCGTCTCTCTAAAGCACTGATATTTCAGGTCTTCATGTCTCATTTTTCACATCAGATTTCCCCCCTTTTTTTTATTTTTCCTCTTTTTGACAGCAAGTTTTTCAAGAAATCTCTCTTCTGTTGTCTCAATGAAACCACAAGACAGAGAGGATGAAGGGCTCTTATCAGTTTAAAGCTGGTGGTCATGAGAGAAGAGAGCTTGAGTCCGTTTAAAATTTCCTTTTCTAATTAACTGCATTGTTAGTTCTTTTCTTCTTGCTCTGATCACAGTCTCACCCTATTACACGTCACTCACACTAATGAGACATTAGCTTTTAAATAGCCTGTATCTGATGTTGCAGTGAGCCTGATAAATGTCTGTATTATTAAACAGGTTGCGTCTGGTGCAATTGTATCATCATGCTTAACCCATTCATATACATTTGACCTTGTATTTTCCCCCACAAGATAATTAAAGCTGCATCAATCAATGTTTGGTCCACTTTTAAACTCTGACTCCACAGTTCCCCTCAGCTGAGTTTTTGGCATCTTTCCGCTCAGTGCTGCTGTTTCACATTTTTAACTTTAGTTCACTCCCACCGGGTTCTCCTTGTTATTGGCTGCATCTGTTTTCAGGGAAAGGGTTCTCATCAAGAGACTGTATATAATATTTTCTGCCTGGCACCAAAATGCATAGAGACAAAATTAGCAACAAGACAGCTAATTTACAACAGCTAATTCTTGTTAAAGAAGTTCGCCAAGCGGATCATTTTTCTTTTAACATATTGAGGAAGTGTTGTTACTCAGCATATCTGGCAAGCCTCATAAATGTCTGTAAATGGTGGTGAAGAAGTGTTTTATTAGTTTTTAACCAAAGTGTCCAATCTTGCAAGAGATTGTTTTCTTGTATTGAAAACTGCATTATTAAATTTGATGTACTTGGGGGAAAAGTTTAGGACTAGAAAAAAGATTGTTATTTGCTAAATCTATATATGTTGAAGTAGGCTTTTCAGTTTTGGCCATATCACTAAAATTCATAACTGAGAAGGTTTTTGCCCCTGACTTGTTTATGTCTTTACCCTTTCACAGTTTAGCCCTCTTCCCATGATCCCCTTCCTCCGTCCTCTCACTCCACCGTCTCCTCCCTCCTTTTCTTAAAAGCTCTCAGCATCCCCTCTCATCCTGTTCTCCCAGTCACGCTACACTCTGTGACCCTGCTCAACCCTGCAGCATTCACATCATCAAACCCTCTTCATCCCCTCCACGCCTGCTCTCACTGCTCTCTCTTCCTCTTCCTCCTCACTCACACTCTGGCCCAATTAACACTGCAGAGTGTCCGCTGAACATGTATGCCGTGGCCTGTTGCCGCCAATAGCAGCTAATTTTAAGTCCCTTCACTGCTCAAGTCACAGTTATCTGATTAAAGCCTTTCGCCGCTAATTAAACTGTCATTTCTCTGCACCATGTTTTTTTTCCCACAAACCCTCATTTACAAATATACAAATCAAGAGCAACAACTTGCACACAGTATTACAATTGTTTGTTTACAATTATGCTTACAGCTCCATTTCTGCATTACATATTCATTCTCTTTGCCATGTTGTTCTCTGAATAACCAGCAGTGTCATTTTCATTTAACGGCTGCAGCCTCAGGGGTCAAACTGAGCCACGTGAAGCTTACTCATTATCTGGTACACTCATGTTTGTCCTAAGATAAAATCTGAACGAATGTCAGGGCCCTTTTTCCTCTCACAGATGATCTGCTCGTAATAGCTTCAAGTTATTTTTAATCAGTTTCTAATATGTTTGGAACATTTCATTAATAACCCTTGCAATCCTCATTAGAGGCCCTGGGGAAAGTGTCCAACCAGAATATTTCAACCATTTCTTATTAAGACTTTAATCAGAAAATTGCAAGATATCTTGTGATATTTTTAGTCACAAACTGTTATGTGTTGGATCATATTAACGTAATTCAGAATGAATAAGATGTAGATGTGTTTATTTTCTTCACAAATCTGGCCTTGGAATGTATACTTCAGGACAGATTTTTAATTACTAAGACAAGATGTTGACTCTGATGTCTGGAGTCAGATAGGGAAGCAAAGTAAAGACAAAGTAATTTAAAATCTTAACATGCAACTATACAGAAGCCCTAAAGGATCTGAAAAGTTTTCTCTCCTGTGTTATGACTTTAGAAAAGGTGAAAGAAGCAACATTTTGTCGACAGCCTTGACGAATTCTCATTGTTTTCTCATTTGTTAAAAAAGTAGGGGGAAAAAGTTTTGTCAGGTGACAAAAAAAAAGATTTTCCAGTATCATTTTCAGAGTGTTTATTGTTGCAATACACATTTCAGCCACAATAGAGAAAGTGCATCACCACCCCACACATGGGAGAAGCCTCCTTTAATGTTGTTAAAAGGTCTGTTTTAATGTAAACCATCTCTTTTTCTTAAACCCTACCAAGTTGTTTCTGGTGCCTAAAATTTTGGATTTTTAAAAAAAATTCAATTAAATAATTAACAGAAGTCTAAATATATTGATGATTTCCATGTAGGACATGTATGCCAACCTCCTGAGTGAAAGTTCAGTACTTGATTCAGTCATTCTCTTTTCTATATTGAGTTTGTAAATTTTTATATTCTTTGTTCTTCGTGAAGTTTCCTGATGTATATGTGGGGCAATTGTTCACTTCGCCCTGTTGTGTCCAAAATGTGTACATACAACAGGGTCACTGAAACAAAAGATTCTGGCAATAAGAAATATCCACTTGTTTTACGATAAGATAAAATAGAAATGTGAAAAAATTATCATGAAATAAGTTTTTCTTTTTTTACCTATCACAAATTTAAGGATTGTCCCAGTAAAACTTTCCACTTGTTAAGTCATTAACATGCCTTCTATCAGAGTTAAACACTGTAAATCCTAATTTATTGAGTTGACTGAGAAAAACAAATAGGAAACCAATTACCTTGGGAAGAGTTAGCTAAAGAATTTAACTGACTAAAGCTGCACAAAATGATCATTTGTTAAAAATGAACATTTTCTATGTTAGCTGTATTTTGAATTTGTAAGAACTTAGCATATCTTAGTAAATTGAAATTAAAAAGTTGTTGCAACTCTATATTCTGCCAAAATGTGCAGGTGTGGTGATTTTTGGAATGCATTACACTTAATGTAACTTGATGTTGTAAACTTTGATGAAGTTGACAAAACTAAATAATAGTAAGTCTGGCTCAAAAGGAGGAAGTGACTCGCCTCATCCCGGGTTACACCCCCACTCCCCACCCCTTTACTGGAGCAAAACGCACCAAGGAAGGAGACATGGTAGCTTTGAAGGTGCTTTCCCATGATGCAATGCTGTTCCAGACACGCGCACAAAACTTTAATATGACAATGCAAACTCAAAAGAACCAAGCACACATAACTTTCAAGTTTGTAGGCAAAATATAAAGATTACTGAATGATGACAAATTAAAGGACCAACACAAATCCAGTAAAATTTGCTATTTCATTTTAAGTAAGCACAAAGTTTGGATTTACATTGAACAATGCATCTTCATTTTTTCTTTTTCTTATTTCTCTCTCAGGGCTTATTGAAGTTGCCAAAATTCATGAGTGAAAATTTCCTTTGTAAAATCAATTTTTTAAACTCTGGTTGCTAGAACTGGATTCTTTAAATTCAGATAATTCAGACATACCATAATATACATAAATGATACATATGTGACATAAAATTTGTTTCGTCAGCATACACCATCATCATCATCATGCCCAGAAGAAAATCTGCACATTTATTTCAATAATATCATTATCCACTACTTTACCAACACAGCTTGTCATTGAAACAGCTTGGGTCTGTTGTAGCTGAGAGAAACACAGACCTATGCAGTGTCTCTTTTGACCACTAGTGAGCAGCAGCAGGCATTCTGATCTGTCAGCAGGCAGCAGACTTGAGTGAGGAAATATTTATTGCTCCAGTGAAGGCATCAGAGGGACCACTGAGGCCAGTTTAAAGCCCTGCAAAGTGTTTGGACCAAAGCTCTGTGTCAGTCCCCGGAGCTCAACGGCTCAGCAGCTCACAGGAGAGAAATGATGGACCCCTGACTAAACTGCACAGCAGCTACATTCTGTAATGCAGTAATCTAGTTCATAAATATTGACCAGTGAGCTGAAATGGCAGGTATAAATCCTAGAGGAATGTCCTGTGGAAGATAATGGGAGAGATGGAGAGGAACCGTACAGTACAGGAAACAAATAAACTGCTGACATTCACTATGTTGGATCGGAGGTTCAAGAATCTGATTACAGCAGGTAAACAGACAGAACAGAATAAAATAAAATAGAACAGAATAGAATAGTATACACTGAAGCTTATATGTGGGTGTAAATGGCCCTTGACCTACTACTCCTTAATTTCTACTTCTTTATGAATAGCCGACGTGGTGTGTCAAAGTCATTACATGCAATTAAACTTCTGGTTTTTATGATTCAGAGGTATAAAAAAAATATTTGAAATATGAGTGCTTGCCTGCCCTGAGAGCCTTCATGCGCATATGTTTGCATGCATGCAGATTATATATGTCTGAGTGTACATGGGTTTCCCTTGCAGAGAAGAATAAATGCTTATTGATCTCTTAATACAGTATGAATCTGTCAGCTGCTCTGCTGCCCTGACAGTCTGCAGAATTCTTATGTCTGCTGTTTATGATTGACCTTTATCATCCCTGTCTTCCTCTATCATGCTTCCCAGTCTTTCTCTTTCACCCTGCCTCTATCCCTCCTCCATCACCCATCCAGTCTCATCTCCTCCGTCACGCTCCATGATCAAACCTGGAGTGCATAACACCAACTCTCCCTGGCTGACTTTTCTCTCATTTTCTTTACTCTGCAGAAATAAGCCCACTGCTGCAGCCATCTTCAAGGAAGTAATACACTGTTTACCAGATGCAAATACACACATACACATATTTTTCTTTGTGCTGGTAGCTTACATAATGTAGAGTCCACAATGTGTTTATAGACAGCTGGATATTGTTTGTGTGCACTGCTGAAATTCAGTAGATTTCTAAACCCAGAGTCAACAAGCTTGAAAAAAGTTGCAGTCCTTGCTGGATTGATTGTCAGCTTTAAAGAAAAGAAAAAGTCTTACTGCTCTTGTACACCTCTGTGCAACTCCTCCTGCTGCCAGACACACGGAAACCCACTCTCTCCAGACACCACAAGTTTGTAGCAGTGATCATAACAAATAAGTGGCAAATGACAGCAACTAAATATTCTAAATAACTTCTCAGAAATTCAAAATTTGTGTTGAGTTTTAAAAAATGCTTAATTGCAATGAAAGTAAAAGAGAAAATAATGCAAGCAACGCTAATGAATACTAGAGGAGGGGTTACAAGTATGAGCTCTGACTGCCGCACCAAACTTCAATCCACTGACTGTCACTTTATTTTCAGGATTATGTCACTATTTGACTCTGTGTGTGTGTGTGTGTGTGTGTGTGTGTGTGTGTGTGTGTGTGTGTGTGTGAGTGTGTGTGTGAGAGTGTGTGTGTGTGTGTGTGTGTGTGTGTGTGTA
>JAQLOL010000026.1:14115994-14131976 GCA_029783665.1 Naso thynnoides | reverse complement strand
ATAAAGTCATAGGTGATATCCAGGTACCTGATGTCGTTAGGGTCTTCGTTCTTGCGTCCAGGCAGAGAAACAATGTCCCACTCACCACTGGGTTTAAAGTCATCACGTGAGGCATAATCACTGAGGAGCATGATGTCGATCTCAGTGTGGTCGTAGGTCCAGGAGCGAAACTTGAGGGTGCAGTTCTGCTGGTCAAAAGGGAAATCACGGACTTCGATTTTGCAGGCAGACTTGTAGATAGCTGGTGGGAGCCAGTTCACCTCGCCATTGTTGGAGACTACTGCATTGGAATAGAAGGAAACTTCGTAGGTTCCATCAGCACTGAAAGGAGGAAAAGACAGGAGAAATATTAATGTCACTTGGCAAAAATTCCATATTAACCTTTTCGCATATTGTCATTCAGGTGGTCTGAAAGAACATTAGACTTCTGCACCTCTCCTTGGCTCTGTGTTCAGGCTTTAGAAAATGAAGACTGTGACGGGTCTTTTCAACCAATCACAGGCCATTTTAGAGAGCATGTTTCTATAGGCTGCTCTATGCTATGCCTCTTAGTAAAAGGTGGCATCACTACAAGTTGATTGGCTGTTGAAACAAGTGACATGTCTTATGTTCTAAAACTGGCCTCTGGAGACTTGACAAGCTGAGTTGCAGGTGATACCGTCACCGCTTGAGTCAAGCTGACACTGACCAGTTTACACCACTGTCCACATCAAACATTACTCCTCCAGCTTTGGCAACAACTGCATATCTGGCAAAGCAAACCCAAAAAAGGAATACTGACACATAAAGATAATCATCTAAAAGAGAGAGCAACAACAAAACGAATAAATTTGGTGCAGGGCGAGTTGGAGCTATGAAATAAAAACCAAGAGGGTAAGGGGCAGCAGAGTTGCTTCCTTAGGAGTCACGCTACAGCTAACTAGATTTCTGGAAATTGCCTAACCGGGCTTTAAGTCAAAGCACCCAAAGAAAAACTGACTACTGGAAGGATCACGGCAAATTGTATGTAAAGACAGAATGTGCATCTTTCAAATACATACCTCTAACATCTCAAAAGTCTCATCTCAAAGATCAAGATACTACTACTTTACATTAGTTCAAGCACTGATAAGGATACCACCTGGACAGCTGCCTATTTAAAGCATCTTTTTGGCTTGTGTGACCTTACAATGAAAGTGTTTAGTTGGCATACATAAATATCAAACTGTGGATAAATCAGCAGTACCAACCAGTAAGTTTACAATGAGGACAATGACATGGTAGAGGAAGCTGATATCCTCAACCAGTGAGGGTCAAGCATGAATGAAACCATCAGCTTTACTCTCTTTCTCCATTCTCTCCCTTTCTTACTTTCAACCTTAATGACAATCACTCTACTGGTAACTGATTCAAATCTATGAAATCATTTGTCAAATCCATAACAATCTTGAGCTGGCTCACCATATTATTTTACCTGAGAGTGCATTAACAACAGAGTGTTGCAGAAATATCTTCAAGAGGCAATACGGTGAGTAAATCAATGACTGTGCTGGCTGATGCCCTGATAGCGAAATGATTTCCTGACTGTTACTTGTGTCTGCAGAACTGACACATGCAACACTTATGTGTGTTGAAAGTTATAAGACGTGTTTATCATCTCAAGGGAGGATCCGCTTAGGACGCATCCCAGCAACATGGCAACGACTGCCCCCTTCACCTCAAATCTGCTGAGACTGACTTTTTCTTCATCTCACCAAGGCTGTAGATGATGCATAATAGATAAGTGGCCTATCAATTATAAAGTAGGTCAGGAATCCAACCATCACACTCACTCTCTAATGTTTTGGATCTGCTGTAAATATGCAGACTAATTAAAAATGCAGAGGTCCCACCTGCTCACTGCAACCTCTGGTCCCCAGACTTGGCCAGAAACCTTGACCTTAAGTCATAAAGTAATGCCACTCGCCTCCTATCATTTTGCCTCTTACGCTGTTATGATCATTATGTGGTCTTTAGCTGACCAGCAAACTGAGTTCGTAAAAGTTTAATGCCAATCAGTCCTGTATAAGCGGTGAAATAACTCGTCTGACCATAACATAGCAGCTACAAATCCACACAACTGTGAGCCTGTCAAACTGTCTCAGGTTCTCCCATCTTAGCCTCAAAGTTCATGCTTGACCTTCAATACAGTAACTGTGAAATAACCACCCCACCGGGTCCATTCACTATGTTCTGTATCTTTTGATCGCACATGGTCTTCATCAAGAATTTTCTCTGTTTCCAAAGTTTCAAAGTGTAACTAAATGCACCGTTATCTTACCTGCAGATTTCACCATTTCAATATGTCCCTGTCTTTCTACGAAAAATCTGATCTGTAATCCGTCAACCCTTACAAGATCTCTAATTCCCATGAGAGTGGTGTCTGTGACTGTCTAGACAGTGTTAACAAATAATTTTGGTTTTGTTCATTTGGTTGAAAAGCAAGGAAAAAGGAGAGATAAGAGGATAAAGGGAATAAGAGGATATAAGAACAATTTATGAAATTGGGGCTTTTGTGTCAAGTTGTTTATTGTTTGTGTCTGTTCCTCGCTTAATCACTTAGTTTTACACACACACACACACACACACACACACACACACACAAACACAAACACAAACACACACAAACACACTCATCCCATCTTCCACAAACCAGGCATACTTGTTGTAGAGGACGATGTCTGGCAGCCAGATGTGTTGTGACGGGAGACGGATTTTCTTGATTCCCTCATACTCTTCAGGGTCCCACATTAATCTGTAGTCATTCCACACCTGATGAAGTGCACTCACACACACACACACACACACACACACACACACACACACAGGAAAATAAATTCATAATTCAGAAGTCATGCAAGCAGAAACATACATAAACGGGCAAATTCATGAATACCAAAACACACACTGGTTTAGCCCTATTTGACAAAAATGCATTTTAAATAGTTGCAGACTGACATGTTTGTCCCACATGCCACTGACCTCACCAGTCAACCAGCTGAATTTTTCTGCAAAGTTTCTTTAAATTGTTGCACCACTAGAACCACAAATACTGTATGTGATGATGTTCCTTCCAGGAGTCAGACATTTGTAGTGCCGCTAAGAGTTAAAGTTCAGGCACGTCACGACCTTGTGTACACAAACACAGAAGGGAGGACACGAGTGAGGACACAAACCTGACTGAGCCAACAGTTGGTGGTCATGATCTGCTCCCTCTCATTCTGAAATACAGACAGGCAGAAGGTTTGCGGATGACTGACAATATCTTCTCGTAGAAACAATGTCTTGACCAGGTTGAATAATGTTAAATTAGAATATATGCATTGTTCAGTATATGTGCGTGTGTGTGTGTGTCCTCACCACATTGATCAGCTGGGCCAGAGACACCTGGATGTAAATGGTGACCTGCTGGCTGTTGTTGACGGCAGGTCTGATCAGCTTGTTGTAGCGCTCCGGTGACAGCAGGTGACTCACCAGCCGCTCCTCCACCTCCGCACACAAGGCAGCTGTCACACACACAAAACAAAAAAAAAGTCAGGAAATGACCTCTAATAAGTACAATTATATTATTTTTTAAAGGTAAGTGAAAGTTGAGAAAATGTTTCATACAAGACAGTTTTCGGGGTTCCAGGTGTCATTTTAATACCATCTTGATGCTGCTGTGTGATGAGTGTAATGAAAATGTTCGTCTGTTGGCTCAATAAAGCCAAGGAGTAGCCAAGCATGTAAGACGAGAGCCATGTTGTTCGTCTGCCAATGTTGTCTTCTCCACTTTGCCATACATATTGTATCTTTCAGGTTTGACCTTTCTATACAATAACATAGGAAATCGTTATATTACTCTCACACTATCTGTAGGCAAATTACAAGCTAACATAATCAGCATGATCATGGTAAGCATGTTATCACTGGCATACTTTCACAGAAAATTTCTTTGGGTGGTAGGGTTTCTTTTGCATTAATTCGCACAACATCCCACAAGTCAGATAAAGCACTGCCTTACCTATTCACTGTGCTAGCCTTTGTTCTGCTAGCATCTGTGACTAAAAGGGGTTTCTAGTTAAGAGCTTAAATTTTTTCATAAATCTGGAAAATGTAAAATGTGTTTTCTGTTTACATTACAAAGTGAATGGGAATCTACAACTAAACCAAAGCAGTATATTTTGAAGGATGATCTCTGATTGACTCACTTTGATCTTATGGATGCGTGTTCATTTAGAAGTTCATGTCAGAGTGACTGTTCATAAACCTTGAATTTAATGCAACCTTGAATTCAACTTTCCAGCTCTTTGACCTGATGGGATAAGTACACATGATTTGCTCTGCCGAGTAACAGTAAACAGGTTAAATGACTTTGATGTCTAATTAAATTAACACAGTCTGGGTGCCTTATGGATGGATGAGGACTGAAGCACAACTGAAAAATGAACAGAAATAAAAGTTGGATGTAACTTAGCAGTTCTTTCACTGATCTAAAAAAGTTTATAGTTTATTAAACCTATTTTGAACTTTAAAAAGTATTCCACCGCTCCAAATATTATCTTTATGTAAGGCAAGGATGCCTTTGCAGCGGAAAGAGCTACATAATCAGACAGAGAAGGAGCCATGGGAGACAAGGGATGGAAGTTTAACTTAGTTCATTTGCTCATGCAACCTATATTGTAATGATAAATAGTTGGTCAGAAAAGTAGCAAAGAATCTCTTTAATCAAAGTCCTTGAAGAGAAATAAATGAATAAATGACATAAAACTTAACTTCATTCATAAATATTCGCTGAAATGACTTCAATATAGTTGATCACAATAATAACTATAAAAACCCACAATAGCAAAAGCACTCACAAACACGCACACATGCTCAGAGCGGTAGTTGGTGAAGCGATGTTTAAATCTCGTGCTGCAAGGTCTCACCAATTAGGTGCTGCAGCGATGCAGCATGCTGCATGTCATCAGATGTAATCAGTGTGTAATGAGAGTAACAACGCATGCAATCTGCAGTCAGTCCATATGATAATAATGAGTCACATTTGAACATACTCACATACACACACTCAGTGATCCACCGCAGGGCTGATTTCACCCATGTAATCAACAAAGAACAGTGTCTGACCGGGTCACAGAGCTTCAGCGATAGTGGGTGGTTTCAGACACGGATGTTGCCAAACTTTCATACATTATGAAAACAAGAGTCCCTTGTTTACTCAACTCAATTTACCTTTAACAAAGGCTCTGATATCGACATTATTATTCGTGCATATCTGCTGTCCCTCTATTGAGAATCCTGAAAAATTCAAATAGATTCATCACGACTGGCTTAACTTTCCACTGTAGTCTAAGTTACCTGTTTTCTTTTATGATTCTGAACAAGAAAACAAGCACTCTGTGTCACATATGTTCACTTAAAAGCCTTTATTCTTGAGTTTGGTCTTGTACCTGTTCTTTCTTTTCTTTCTCTCTCTCTCTTTTTTTTTGTATTACCCTTGTTTTTTGGAAAGCTTTAGTGGCTGCCATGTTTGTGCAACATAAATACTGTATATTGGAGGGGGGCAGATGTGGCCCAAGAAAGAGGTCATTACTGTAATCATCTCATCAATACAGTAAGCTTCCATCTTCAAAAATATATATAAAAAATAAAAATAAAAGATAATTAACCTTTTTCATAATGTCATGATCACTTCTACTGTGAAAATGAACACGGGCCACACAGCCAAAAGTAGCTATAACAAGTTTTTGTCGCTTTTTTACATTTAGCTGAGTTCAGTAGTAATATTATGTGTCATGGCAAGAGACATTTTTCAGCTGTTTTGTTTTCCCGCAGTTATCTTCCTGTAAAGCAGTGGCCCCAGTTTGTCTGACCAGTTTTCATTACCTGACCCGCCATTTCCTATTTGTCTTGTCTTTATTTATTTCCATAACTTGCAAAAACGAGATTTTACAAGTATCAATAACAAGCCAAGAGAGTTGTGGTTTTTCTTTTATCCCTTTTCCTCACAAACTTGTCATAGACGAGGGGCTTTATAATATATACAGGAAACAACTCTCTATCTGTCCTCCAAACAACAGCAGAGGGACCAGTTTTCAGGATGAGCATGCATGCAATTGATATTGATCCCCATGTAAGAGCAAAAGCACATGGGGCAGAATTGCCTTTGAAAAGGCAAATACAAAATTCAGGAGTCAGACAGCAATGTTGTTTACTGGGTTAGACAAGTACAAGTGCCCCAATTATTAACATCCCAAGTTTTGTTTCATGACGCTGACCTAATTGGAGCATAAACAGAACACCGTGTGTATGCTAAATATTTGACTTTCCAGCAATGCTTAGTTAGCAGGTAGCTAATGTTAGTTAACTATTAAGTGTTCTAAAGCAACAGGGAAACTCCAGAAAACAAAATTTCCTCAGGCACCAGTGCCCTTGTTGGTCTTCTCCAGACACTGAATGATTTAGTGAGGACATCTTTAAAACATTTTCACATTTGTTTTTACTGAATTAAACGGGAAACAAGCCTGACACAGCCTTAGATTGCAGCTTGCAAGCTCTATTTTTGCTCTAAGAGCTACATTTGGAAATGGCCATTCAAGATTCAGCAGACTGATGAGTCAGCAAGTGTCCAGTCAGGTTCAGAAAGAGTTTGTGTTGACGTAAAGACAAAAAAAAAACCTCTTGGTACTCTATTATGTGGCCTACGTGAAGTGACGTCTGTTTCCAGCTGAGTCATCAATGGCCTTGCAAGACCACAGCGGCACAGAAATACTGTTTTCTGCCTCTGACTGGCCAAAGAAAGTTTCCCTTGAAACGACAATAAAATTGACGAAAAGGTTACTAGATTTTGAAAGCAATGTAATTCTGGGACCTCTGCTGACTAACTCCAAAAGTCTAAGGTGTAGAGTTTGACGCTATCCTTGCCTGGCATATAAGAAAGCAATATGGCCATGTTTAATTCAAGCCACATGAGGAGCATTTTCTATAGAAGGTACTGTGATTTAGTGAACCATTCAAATTGTTATAGCAGTGCAAAAACATATAGACTGACATCAGCAATACACTTGTGTCCACACATCTCAAAGGTCAAAACTGTGCAGCTGGCAGCTTTGGAGAACTGTGCTGTTTATTTTGGCACTTGCACTGTTTTTCAGCAGTGCTGCCAGCTGTCATAAGAATATATATTCAAGATAGAAATGTTTTCTGAGATATGTCAGGATCAAAATGGATAGAAGAGGCAGTGAACTTTAATGGCAGGTGCAGGGAGGAGAGATATGCTCTACACTTGGTCAGTCTACATTAACCTTCAGCAGGCCACGGAGGAGACGGGGGGAAGTGTCCAACGTCTGGGCAACTGTGAAATGACACTAAGCCTCGAGGGTAAATGTCTTCAGAGGGCTCTGAAACACAGAGCCCTGTCTGTCAGGATAAGAGGGAACGCGACACAAGAGAAGAAGACAATAGGCACACAAACACAACAAACAACTGTAAGGAGTGAGCGACTAAATAATTCTCAGATTAGTGTAATCATCTAAGAGAAAAAAGGAGGATCTCGCCGTATTATGGTAATGACTAAGTGGGAATCACAGTGACTCATCGGTGCTGCTTGACGGGATCACAGCCTTTCAACACTTCACTGGTTATATGTACTAAGGGAGCAAACTTACACATAATGGCATGCAGGTTAATCACACTAATTAAAAGCAACTGGTGTGATTTAGAAATTTTGGTGGCCAAGGAGTTGAGATGACATTTTGTATAAATCCCATCAGTCAAGCTCTTTGTTTCTATCTCACCTTTATTTGTCACTGTGCTTTGGTTAATTTGATTAATGTCTCATTAAAAAGCAAGAGCTGGTAAACCCCCAAGCAGTGACAAACAGATGATGGGTCATTAAATTTACAGACTTGTTAGGAGCCTGTTCAGTAAACTTCAGTTTTGAATTGCAGTCATCATCTGTGCTGCTGAAATTAAACAAAAGTAAATAATGGAACAAAAATACTCTCATTAAGCTTTACACAGGAAGTAAAATTTGCTCCTAATTTGGAGAACCACACTGATTTTAACGACTGAAAGAACAAGATCACAGATACAAGTGGCTGAAATGGGTTGCCTCAGGAGGGTGGCTGGCGACTCCTTTAGGGATAAGGTGAGAAGTTCAGTTATCCATTAGAAACATTAAGTATAGACACTACTCGTTTGTGTTGAAAGGAGCCAGTTCAGGAGGTTCGGCCATCCTGTAAGGATACCTCCAGATCACCTCCTTAGGGAGGTGTTACAGACATGTTCAGCTGGGAAAAGGCCCCAGGGCAGATCCAGATCCAGGTGGAGAGATTATATCTCTGCACCAGTCAGAGCTGGAAAAGGGAAGTCTGTGGCCCCCTGCTGAAACTGCTGCCTCCACAACCCGACCCCGGATAAGCCATTGATAATGGATGGATGGATGGATGGATGGATGGATGGATGGACGGATGGACCCTGAATTTGACAGCATTCACATAAATATCTTTGTTTCAATTCTGAGAATTTCATCTCGATATTGTCCTCAGTGTTATCACAGTCTGAGATCAGAAACTTAAAATTTAATGCTTAGAAAATCTGGAAGATATGCATATAAACCAGGTTGAAGTTTTAAACAAATGAAATTGGTTCATCGTGTAAAAGGTATCAATTTTGTCACCTAACTATATAAAAGTGCATTATTTAATTATCAGAGTAGCCCTTTACTATCAGATACTGGCGGATGCTGTTGATTTTTCGGTCTTATTTAGAAAAATGAAGGCACATAATAGGATGGTGACTTATTTAACTCTTAATGACACCACCATTAATTCAAACTCTTCACAATGGCAAAACTTTAAAAGTGAGAAAAACACATCATGCTTCTAAAAAGACTATACTACTTAAAATGAGCATTATCTATTTCGTGTTTAGGATAACAGTGGCAAAATATGTCTTTCTGTTTGTCATCTTTAACACTCCTATTGAACATTTCCTAAAACACCTTTGTCAGGTCAGAACTTATATCAACCAGACAACAATGAGTGACTGTGGACAAAAACAAAAAAAACATGCACATATTTAATTTAATTGACTGATTCAATTCAGATCCAGTTCATCAATGAACAATTTCAACGCCCCCGCAGGGGTTTGACCTGCAGTATAGTCTTAACTGCAGATGCTTTGGCATTTGCCTCTCTGTCTGCTCTTTGGTTTCTGACTGAGAGAAATAGAAGATGTCATACTGCCTTAAAAATGTAAGGGGAGTGGCATAAAAATAAACCCAGCACAAAGAACTAGACTGTGAAAGACAAAAGACTTGATGTGACAAGTGGAAAGAACTGAGGCTGTATGGGCCATAAGACGTGATGTAAGGTATAGAGCTGAACAGTAAATGGTAAAACGATAGATAAGACTGAAATGAGATGTGTTTGAGGGTGATATAAGTAGAGATGGAGCATTAAGGGAGTCTACCAGCAGGTCTCATCACACATGTATGCATACGCACACACACACACACGCTCCTGTCCGGCTCACTGCACTTTCCACACCTCAATAATTCATCGCCGCTAAAACAAAAATGCCATCATCTCACAAGCAAAAATTCAACCACAATCAAAGATTATTCTGCGATTTTTCGCAGCCACATCAAAATCAACAAATAATTTCCATCTCAACACACAGACCATGTCACACTGTATCACTCAAACACACTGCTGTGTTTGGGTGATGCAGATGGATGGACAGGCTGTGTCATCACTACAGTGTACAGAGAGAAAAAGCATCCAAATTCTGCATCCTGTAGGTCCTTTTTTAGGACAGTGAATTATTCAGAGTGTTACCATCTGGGGTGGCCTTTCTGAGGCCAAAACAGTTTAGGCTTCAGCTGTCTTTGGTGTCACTCAGTACACTGCCCGAATCAGCCATGTTATTAACGATACCCATGAGCCATTTATATACATCTGCAGCAACGTGGTCGAGTCGTTTCACCTTGCTCCCGGTGGATCTACTGCAGGAGATATCTATGTGATTTCTACTATCTTAAGGGATTTTGGTTGGTTGTTTGCCCTTAAACCTTTTATTATCACAGACAGACCTTTTATCCCTGAGAATAAAACCAACTATTCTTCAAGTACATTGTTTTTGTTTACCTGACACAACGTCTCCACTGTGTCTCTCTGTCCTGCTTTGCTCTTTTCTTCTCAGCAGTGACAGGAACATGTGCAGGTTGAGCACAGAAGAGAGATAATAGCAGCAGGGAAAGTGGCTTTCCTCTGCTCTGAGCTCCCTCTGTGTCACCCTCACATGTAACCGCTGCATACGCTTAGAACAGTTTCTTCTAAATAAATGTGCTGCAGCTCCCTATGGTGAAAAAACAACATTGATCTCTCTCTTCATCTGCTTCCTGCTCTTTTTCAAAGAGCAACATCCAAAAATATGTGCCATTGCAATGACTAAATGTTTACTATGAAGCATTGACTCACTAATGCAGAGCCCTCTTGACCCAACACATCTGCAGTTATGAGAAAGCATTTTTTGAACTCAACAGAATCAACAGCCTCAGAATAACCCCAGGACAGAACTTAAGCTGCATATTTCTGCCCACCCACATATAAAGTTTCTCCCAGGGGCTGCAGAGAGCTCTGTCAGGGTTGTGTGAGGGGAACTCACACGCTATGTTCTCGGACTCCCAGGCAGAGTGCATGCTTTTAATGAGCAAAACATCTAATCAGGGGTAGCCGAAGCACATATTACCACATTTACTACAGCACACAGTTGATACTGACAGAGACAAGGAGGACAGGAAACAGGATGTGTGAGGAAGAACTCAATATGTCAGATAAGTCAGAACGTAAAAGGAGTTGAAAACATCAGATTAAACAGAGAAGAAATTCTCGCATGCAGGAAGAGGCAGAGAGTGAATACATCCCCTTGCAATGGGTGCCTGGATTGAGTCACGTTACTACAGCAGGCAGGGCAAAGTTTGATAGAAGTGACAGAGCCACAGCCATACAGTGCCTCAGCTTTAAACAAAGCACAGGTGATAGTGAAAGAGTCACAGGGGAACGAATAGGTCACGAAAAAGAAGAAATGTTCTGTAGATCAAATCTGAAAAGAAATGGCTGTTAAAATACACTGAAGTTTGAGGGAGTTTGTAGTTTTTGCAGCTGTAAGATTTAGCTGTAAATGAGAAGTACTTTGATTTTGAGGAGGGGACTGAAAAAATGAGAGTTAAATAGTCATAAGGGCCAACAAAAAGCAAACTTACATTCATCTGCATAATAAACTTCATATTTGCTCTGTTTTAATGCCTTATAAGCAAAATCATCTAATTATGTATTGATATGGAGGTTTTTAATTGCCCACTTTGTTTAAAGAACTTCTTTTTCAAAAAGTTGCACAGAATAATCACAGACCTGTGACTGACTTTCTTTTGAACTGACTGGGTTACTTGAGTTCTATTTAAGTTTTCTGCATGGCATGTCTCTACTCCAATGAAAACATGTTCAGCATACAGCACTTTACAGTAATCAATCCATCCAAATACACTCAGTAAGTTTTGAGAAGCAGACACAGTAGGTGCATGGCTTTACCCTGTTGCACTGAAACATGGAGATCCCATTTCAGCACCATGGACAGCTCCTGAAAGGAATTCTGCACAGGTGGCTGATTCAGGACCAGGACAGCTCTTCCTTAGCTCATTCAGCTGATGATACTTTTCCTGCACTGATAGACATGCAGTTACCTGAGGTTCTCTGTAAAAAGACACTGCATTTAGTTTTGTTATCATGATCAGATGGCCTTTCAACACATTGCAGGCCATGAGGCACAGTGGGGGGCCAAGAACCCCATTATGAGATTTCATCAAGTCAATTTAAACGCCCATGCGTGTCCGCAATCAGAACCACATCATTCAGCTGTTTAATAAGTCATGGCCATGGGGCCAACTGGTTCAAAATTGCTAAAGGGTTTATTGTTGAAATCACAGGGAATTGTGTGTAGAGGCAAGACATCCTTCTCTCACATCACGTCCATGTGCGTGTAAAGCAGTTTTATCATGGTTACACGGGTTTTGTTTGCAAAGAGGAGCAAGTTAGTTAATTGAGGCGTGCTGGGAAATCACGCGCTAATCTGTCTGACGGGAGTAAATGCCAAGATCTTTCCCCACCGGCCTGCTTTCCGGTATCACGTGTTGTCTGTAAAGTACAAATGTGGCTAAAACATTTCAACAAAATGTTCACACTGTGTGGAGAGTTGTGATATTATAGCAGCACAACATGCATTATAATAAACAATTCTAACATTATTTAGACAGACTTCCCCGAGCAGTGACATTAACTGGCATGCATAGAGACGAGAGTGGACATGAACAGCCTATGACTGATGATTAAAGATCTATGCGCAAAGTAGAAGCCCCCTGTCCCGTCCCGTTCCAGGAGGATTTGAGCGGATTACTCACTTGCCACGGTGAGAACCAGGAGAGCCAACGCTGCTTTCACCGGGGCTGCCATCGCTTCCTCCCCTCCAGTTCGGCAGACACGCGAAAACTTAGCGAGTGTTTCTCGCCTAGGTTTTTCCTCTTTTCCGCCCTCGATGTGAAGTAAGTAAAGAGTGAAACAAAAAAAGAAAAAGGCGGACTGGTTATAATGGTCTCATCGCAGAGGTTTCGGCAAATGACGGCCAGTATCTGAGGCTTGGAGGCATTGAGAGCAGCACTGACAGCTGCCAGCGCCAGGAGATGAGGATCCTGGATGCTTTCTGCCAGAGCGCACCGACTCCACCGCTGGTCCTGGAGCTGTGATTGCGCGCAGCGGAAACCGGCTGCAAAGAGCAGAGTCCCCCTCAATTCAGTTCTTCTAAAGCGATGCAAACCGCGTCTTCCACGGGAATATGGGTCACGAGCTAGTGGGGATACGCAAATCCTGTTATCGCCGAGGTGGCCATTCTTCAGATGAAAGATTTAAGCGCCCCGGTCTTCACATCGCCCTGCCCGCCCAGCGCATTCCCCCGTCGGACGTCGGTTTCACTCTCTAACGTTCTGATCGACACAGCCTGACATGACAACAAACAGGAAACGATAACAGTTAGAGTTTCCCCAAGGGAACACATTTAATATCCAGCAGCCTTTGAGAACAACCTTATCTTCACCAATCAAAGGAGACTCCCCTCATTGAAAATTTACTTTAAGTTAATTAAAACACACTTTTATGAAGCTCACAAGGGAGCAGCTACAAGAAGCCAAAGCCTTTTTTTGACCAAAACTACAAAAGAAAACTTCATCTCCTTGATTCAATAAGCTAGTTAACCGAGGAGAAAACAAAATCATTAAATCCAGAGACTAAAATTATGTGGACGCAGGTGTTTGTCAGTAAACCCTTATCTGCATTAAGCACATTGTTGTTGAGTTGTTTGTTCCCTCACTGAGGTTTGGAAGGATGAAGGTGGGAGGTGATGACGTTTCCTACAGGAAACATGACAACCTTTACAATCCACTGAATGTGATATTTTATTTATCCCTACGGGGCAGTTATCCACTCTGTTTGCCTGCCATCATGACCACAGTTAGATCAAAGGTCAGGGTCAACCACAGGACAACAACAGAGGAGGAGAAACAAAAACTGTCTTGCTCTAGGACACTTCGGCAGCACTGATCCTTAGGACACTTCTAAAATCAAGAAGCCATCAAAAGCCAAAATCATTCTAGATTCATTGAATCACTTGTTTAAATTTATCACAATACAGCAGGCAAGGAATAACAATAAGAGGAGAAAAACCAATAACTGCTAATCAAATCTTTGCTGACCAGTTCCAGCTTCTCGGGATACTGAGAGTAAAGCTGCAACATTTATCAACAAAAGGAATCATGACAGGCGACAGTTTTATTGTTCGCTCATAATGTGGAATCAGCCTCAGCTGGTGGGTCATGGGTCCAATCAGGCATTACAGAGAGACACAGGGGGTGTGTGTCCATATGTGTGTAAGTGCAGAAAGGCCGCAGGCTTCCTCAGTCTGCACAGGTCAATGCAGTATAACTACCCCAGAGGTCCCTTTGGTGATGTGAGCAGAGGAGAGGGCAGGAGGAAGACGTGGCCTTAAATGTGCTTCACAAAATGACTCCAGCTAATTATTTCACTGTATGAGCAGAGAGGAGGAGGAGGCGGAGGAAAAAATATAAATACATATGGATAAAAAAATGTCTTTCAAAGTTTATGAAGCAAAGATGGAAGATGATGAATTTGAATTATGAGGACTGTGGGGTTTTTTGCAAAGGAAAACATGTAGAAAAACAGTGAGAGCAAAAGTTGTAAAAGTTTAACATTTTCAGAGAGTTTGATAAGGAGATCGAAATCACCCTCATGTCTTAAGCAAGAGCCAGCAGCCAGTTAGCTTAGCTTAGCATAAAGACAGGAAACAGGGGAAATTGCTCGACTGGCTCTGTCCAAAAGAAAGAAAAAAAAAGTGCCCACCACCCTCTCTAAAGATTAATATATAACATGTTACAACTCCTTTTTAAGAGAAAAAGGAAGTGTAAAATTGACACATTCTGGTTTTACGGGAAGTTAATGTGCTGTACTTTTTATTGTGAATGGCAGAGATGCCAGAAAGCAACAAACCCTTTAAATTAAACAACAGACCTTCGCCTTATTTATTGTCCAAAAGAAATCATACTCAGTACAATGCAGTGTAACGTGTTTTCTGTGTTTGACACATCTGTGAGAGGCTGTGGGCAGTCGCCTGACAACACCCCACGTTTCAAAGCCAGTATCTCAGACACAGGAAGTGTCAAGAGGATTAACATAATGTACATGTTTTTCAATGGTGAGGTGGTGTCAAACATCTTTGAGAAAAAAAACACATGTAATCAAAGGGAAAATGTGTAAAATTCCAAACAGAAAGGCCCTGCCCCAACCAGAAGTCAAACCTCACTAGCTTTGAGGCAGCAGTGCTCGCCGCTGAGTCACCGTGCTGCCACCATGCTGCTTTGTCTGTGCTATTCCAGACCTGTAAAAAATCTATTTTGAAAAATAAACTCATTTAATGCTGTGACAACCCAGTGATTCAAGTTTGGTTAACATTAGGCTCAAGGAAAGATCACGAAACTTTGTGGCTCTTTGATCCCTCTCAGTTCTTTTGATATTAACTACCAGAGGGTTTCTTAATGTAAGTAGCAGTGGCTCCTCCTGAAACAACTGATTCTGTTGCCACTAATTCTCTTTGGTTTTTGTGTGGAATAAAGAGATGCACTTCAGTGTATTTTGTTACCTTTGGACTGAAAATGGACCCAAATCTTATTACCCTCCAATCCTTCCCCATTACTGCCACACTTCAGCAACACGCGAGCATCCACCTCGCAGAGTCCCCACCCATCTCTCCTAATGAACATTATCTCTGCATCCTAAAAGCAATGGAGAGGAGCAGAGGGAGGCCAAATTTAATCAGAGCTACTTAGAGCTCACTGTGGGGTCTGCAGGGGCACACACACACACACACAGACAGACAAACATACTTAAATGATAAAGTCTCTGGATACTTTGGTCCCATGTTCTAAATACTATAACTGATTGCTAATAGATATTCACACACTTGTCCCAAACTAAACCTGCTCAGAATTCTTTTCAATGCTAGTAGTTTTGGTCGTTTCAACCCGTTTAGTAAAAACTAATTTAAACTGAAACTGTTTATTTTAAACTAGTGCTGACTGTTTTACAAAGCATTTGATTCTAGATTGGTCTTCTATCCTGCAGACAGCCAGACAACACTGTTATTTAAGATAGCTCCATTAGCGTGAACGTTTAATATCACATCATGACACTGTTGCCGGCAGGGTGAGTTTTATAAAAATTTTCATGGTTGATGCGTCTTGTGTAAAAAGCAACAATAATGTTACCTAATAATGACCCTTTACAGGCATGTGACACTTTCACAACATTTTAGTTTAGCTCCATTAGTCTCTGCAAGTTAAGTTGTTAGTTTATATATA
>JAQLOL010000026.1:14105744-14115773 GCA_029783665.1 Naso thynnoides | reverse complement strand
AACTTTATACATATATATATATATATATATATATATATATATATATACCACTTTTGTTTCGAATGGCACATTTGCCTCAAGCAAGGGTCTTTACAATGTGGCAACTGTATATGTGGCATTCTCAGTGTTAAGACAAAAATTTCAAGTCTACATGTGAATCTTATTCAGATATTTGCACAGTAGCTTCCTGAGAGGAAAATAATCCATGCAAATACTTCAATGAATAAAATCTCTAAATATTCTTAACTCCAAAGTACTCTGTCATATCTGACATGTGTTCCCCACAAGAGAAAATGCAAACCTTCATTTCAATCAGTCAGTCAGTGAGTGAGTGTGTCACATTTGCGTAATCATTCATCAGTTCACTTCCTGCAGCAATGATAATCTGATATCTACCAGAGCTGAGGCACACTATCATAATCGAATTAACTTTACATTATACACAGCTCCATATGTAATATATCCTCTGTATGCTAACACACACACACACACACACAGCCATACACTCCTTAGGTTTACAGCAAACTCACTACATCTGCATCTATTTCACAACAGCTGCATCATCATATTGTACATTTTAGTGGACTCACTTTGCTTAATTCACTCCTCTTTCCAAAGAGCCTCCAAACCAGCCTCCCTTTCATCTCACAGTGTGTGTGTGTGTGTGTGTGTGTGTGTGTGTGTGTGTGTGTGTGTGTGTGTGTGTGTGTGTGAGTGTGTGTTTGCCTGCAGGCAGCACAGTCAGAGACAGTGTGCCCCGGTGAAGTGGCCGATTCCCCGGCTGCATAAATGTTATCATAAATTCATATCACTAGAGGACATTTGTGTTTGGACTGACAGTATGAGATGGGGCTTTTTAAATTCCAGACTGGTAGCCTGTCACATCTGGTCATTTTCCTGCTCCGGCGGGACAAAATCACTATGATGGGACCTCCCGGATGTGTAGAGATGAACGCATCTCATCATCTATCTTTATCTCTTTCTAATGTTCCTGTTGCTGCTCTGCGCTCCTCGCCTTCGTCGCCTACCTTCAGTCTTCATCGCCTTTATTTGCACTCTTGCTTCTTGTCCTTTGGTTTCATCAATGTCCTTGCTCTCTATTTTTCACACCTGCTTTTCTCCTCTCAGTGCTCTTCTTCCAACTCTTACTCTCTCCTCTTAAATCCTCTACACACCCTGTTGCTACACTCTCATCTCTCTTAAACCAAACAGGCATGAGGAACCCCTGCTGAGCTCCCAGTGAGTGGGAGAAAAATGTTGGGAAAATTGCAGGAATCTTATCATGGCTGAGCTCAATTAAATGTTCTGACGGTGCCTGCAGCATCAGAGCTTGTCTCTGTGCTATTCTGCTACATCCTTGCGCATTTGGTTTTCTGTAACAGGAAGGTGGGGTTTTTTTATGAGGGCCCCAGGTTTGCCCCTGAAACTTTTGGAAGTTTAGGAATTGAGGCAATCCAATGATTAAGTATTTTTTGAGGTTTCTGGGTTTTTTTGCTTAGTGTCCACACTGGTCTTATTTTAATAGTATTGGGTGTTAGTGTTGGAAACCATAAGATGCTGCATAACTTTTGTTGATGTGGAAAATCCACCTCACAGCAGATGATTTCAACCATTCAGATGCAAGTATGTAGGTTGATCAAATTTTAAAACAGTTTTATAAGGCCCAGGGTTTGCGAGGTGGTGACAACATGCATGGATGCACTGGCTCTGTGGCAGGCCTTCACATAAAGCCTCTCATGCCATCTTTACTGCGGGCCAAGAAGATTCAGTGCTGCACATAATCCAGAGGCAACAACAATCTGACAGGCTTGGACCCTACACACACATGCACTGTGTGAGAAATACGACAGTGTTTCACAATCCAACATGTTCATATGTAACAGAGGAGGAGGATGGAGTTTGGTGATGAATGAGGGAAGGACACAGAAGGAAAATTTAATTTGCAAAAACATGATTGCAATTATTTTAAAAAGATTATGCACCTAAGTGCAGTATGTAATTTCAGCCACTAGAGATCTTTTAATCAAAACAAGAGAAAAAAAGATGTAGTTTGATGATGCGGTGAAATAGCTTGAGATTATGAGATTTGTTGTCATTGTTTAAAAAAAAACACAATTGCCCATGAAAATCTTTCTGATTTGACTCAGGCAGAACTGGTCAGACATGGTATGATGCTAGTCTTATTCACATTACGTTCAGACATGGTTGCCGAGGGGTAAATGGCATTGATAGGTGACCAAATGAAACACACAGTGGCCTTGAATAAAATTATATATTTTAGGTACATGATGTAAGTACGCCTACACAAAATGTCAAAGTCCAAAAACCCCTGATTCTTTCATTGGATGAACAGCATTTTATTTAAACAAGATTTTTTTATAATGACCCCTAAACTATGTGTTTGCATGCACACATTTTTGGTTGTGCGTGTGTTTGGCTCTATCTATATGCCAAGGCTTGGTTTGAGATGTAGGTGTGGCTTTACATGTCATACTTCCAGGTGCACTCACATGAACATGGACACTCATGAAAAATAAAGTGCTCTATACTGTAGCTCTTCTCCTGGAATGACTCTTGTACCTGTCAGCACTCAAAAGCGACCAAAGTATCCTATAGGTGGATCTGGGTCCATTTGTGGACTGGTTACTCACTCATTACTAATTGAGATAAATAGAATATAAGAGGATTCAAATGGGTTAAAATGATTTTTACCTTCCATTTTCAATTCTTAAATTATAAAAGAGCAACAGCTGAAATCAACCAATCATGAGGATGTAATGATGTCATTGCACGCCTCACAGGTATATTAAAATTTGAAGTTTCATGTTTTCTTTGGCTAAGGTCTGGTCAGATTTTGACACAAAACCACTTTTTCTCACATCAACTTTTGATCAACATCATAAGAATTTTCCAAAAGAACAAAAAATTACTACTACATCATTCACTTTGCCACAAACAGGCAGAAAGATCTGCCAACATCTGCTTAAAAACATTCAGTTTGTTCACTAGGAAAAGGGTTGGAAATTCTTCCAACTGTCTTCTTAAAATGAAAATCCACCACTTTTCATGTGGATTTCTAATCAATCTTGATGGTAACTGTGGTCAACTGAAGCAATAAATCCCTCAGTTTGTTAATCACACAGCCATTCTTGCAGTGCCTACATGTACCAGGATGCATTGCATCACAAAAAAACAGTACTTGCCGGTCCCCAGTGTTGTTATCTGTCACATCAGAACATTTCATTTATTTAATGTTGCATAATTTTCAATAATGAGGGGGGTTTTGATCTGCCAGAGCCAAAAAATCCTGTCAAAACAAACATGCCGCTGACTCACCTGGAGCACTAGGGAAAAGGCAAGGGGTAAACAGTTTGTTGTTCTTTCCTGGAACCAGTGACGTCACTGCTTCCAGGAAGAGTAAGACATTTTGAAGTTACATCCCAGAGACACCGAAAACAGTGAAAAAAATATTGCTGGATTTCACGTTATATCCCTAATTCAGATAGATAGAGATAAGGTTGAAAATCAGCACAGTTGCTCTTTAAAAAGCCTCTGCTTTTGGTCGCCACAAAGTCTGCTGGAAAATCTCCCCAGGTCTCCTAACACCTTTTGTAACCATAAACATGTTTGGTCATTCTTGTAGCATTTTGTTAAAATATATCTACCTGGGGCCCACCTCACAAAGCAGGTTTAGTGAAAACTCTGAGTCTGTTAATCCTGAAATGAGGGAAACTCTGGTTTTTCCATTTCACAAACGGAGGTAAGACAACTTCAAGAAAGAGGAGTAACTCCTGCCCATTTCACAGAGAGAGGGAACTTAAGCTCTAAGAAGTTCTTTGAAGCTAACCTGGTCGATACCAGGTTGTCTCTTTACAAATCTCAAGTTTCTATCTGTCTCTCTTCTCTTTCAGCACAAGAAAAGCAGTTTAATTTCCTTATTTATTCACTGAGTCCACATATCATGCGCCTTTTAGAGGACTTTTACTGACTGACCAAAAATCCTGGTTGGTTTACATAGTCTGTTAGTCATACTATATTTTTTTTTAAATTCTGTGTTGAACATGCTGTGTCCTTTTGTTGAGGATTTTGGTGATGAAGAGGCTGCATTACTACGTAGGGAATAACACATTAACACACAAATTTTAATATTTCCAGATGACAACCTATTGCTGTACTTATTTTCTTTACAGTCTATTATGTATCTGCATATTCTTATACCTCCACCCATAACTAATATCACTAAACTGTTAATTTATTTAGGCCTAATTAATTAACTAAAAGGGATAAAGGTGAGAGGATGTGTGTGTAAAAAAAAAAAAAACATGTTGAGGATAAAGCTTTTCTCCCATACCAGTTCTCTTTTCTTTGCCACTGCGGCCATGTTTCGTTTTTTAATACCTAGAAATATGTTCATACTCCCTATATGTGCATGTAACTCAGAGTGAACTTACTCAGAATTAACTGAACTGACTCAGATTAGCTGTTCTGGAGCTGGAAACTCAGAGCTTCAAAACTGAGGGTAAATCAACTCAGAGTTTAGAGTCAGACTCAGAGTTTGTTGAATCTCCTTTTGTGAAATGTGCCCCTAGTTTAGGTCACCAAAAAAACAGTTGTAAAACTTTAAAAATGTGTGGTTTGCCACAACGTAAACTAAATATTGTTTTGTGGCAATCAGATAGAGGCTAAAGGCTAAAAGCAATCTGAAATCATTGCAAGCCTCAACTCTTCATTCTACTGTGTCAACATTTTGAATTAAGGTTATATATTGTATAGTTAGTCGTCGCAAATTGATTAAACAGAAGGCGACTAAACCCCAAGTCTGGAAGCACAGAACTGTCCTACAGTCAAAACCTCCAGCCTCCTTACAGAAGCCACAGATCAGTGCAGTTTCTGTAAGCTAAACCTAGCTTGCATCACAGCGTAAAAAACAAGATGTGAAGTAATTATCTGGGGCAGAACATACAGTGTGTTGTTGAACACATAAGCCCCATGGAATAGGTCAGAGTTGGAGCATGAAAAGGTTGCTGCTGCAGTCCAAACACAGCATGGCAGACTTATGGTGCTTTGCTTTGGGGGCTTTCATGATTCCAAGAACGTTGATGATCCATAAAGAGGTTACCCCTTTGCATGATCTCACATTCACAGTGTCAGCCTGCTGTTGTCCCTGTTGTACTGTCATGATGGTGAGCTTTAAATAAAATGCTCCAAATGTAACAGTTAGCCTTTAGGATCAACTATGTAGGCCTATAAAACACATTTCTCCAACAAAAATGATTTAGTCCATTGAAATTTGTAGATTTGCTAGCGTGGCCAAAGTCATTCTGTTAACAAATTTTGGACAAGTTCAACTTTGGCAGACTCTGACCTACAAATTCACACAGTTCACCAATAGCAAAGCCACGGGAGCGCTGACTTTTGAGGAACAGAGGGACAGAGTCTAAAGGGAGGAACCTGTAGTCATTAGCTTTGTGTCATTGTCCAAGTAAAAACTACTTTACAGAATAGGCATAGTTTTCAAAAAGCAATGGGACAGAAGTTGATAAATACATTGGAACTTACTGTCCTATTAGCAATCATGCAAACAAGCTTGCTAACATGCAGTTAGCTTGTTAGTGTGTTAGCTTGGAGAGCTTTTTCCCCTCTTGAACTCTTTGATGACTTAAAGAATGCACAATCCTAAAAACAAGATGGCAAGAGAAATAAAAGACCCAGTATATGAGAGCTGAAAATGAGGCATAAAGAGCCGCCTGACTGGTGTTAGCATGTTCCCAAGTAGTTAGAGGGTTAGAATAACTAGCCTGGTGGGTAGTCCTGATACAAAGTCTTTCCAGGCAAATACTGCCACTTAACATCCGTCTTGGTTGTAAATGTCCCTGGACAGTTATTTCAAGCCAACAAGAACAGTCACCAATCAAATAAAACGGGGGGGAGCCATAAGTTTACTTTCAGTTGTCAACTGGATATTAAACCCAATACAATAGGTGCCCTTTTTACTATTTTCACCCCTGCCACCCAAAACATCCTGAGTCCACCAGTGATCCAGAGTGCCAACAGGAATCTTCAATATGATCCTGGTTCAGGAAAGAAAACAATTGGTTTCTGGGAATAAAGGGAACCAACATCTCTGGCAATACAGAGTTTGCTACTCAAAAGGCAAAGGATTTGTGCTCTCTCTTGTAACGCCTCTGTCTGTACACTTTGTAAGTTTCTCCCAAGATGAACAGATTAACTTAAGGTTCAAAGAAGAAAAAACTGTCCATATGTAGAATGACGTATAGCAAAAGATACAACAAAACTGTTAAAACACATTTTAAATCTGAATTTATTTTAACTGCTTTATATTAAAGAATATATTTAATTTTACCAGTCAGTTCAGAAAATAAAACAGCACCATTACATAGAGATAAAGCTCAAACCCTCAAAGGAAACACCCACTAAGGGCAAATTAGTTTTCTTTTAGCTTACAAATCAAACACAAGTCAGTGAGCAGACAGCAAGCGGACAATTACTTCCAAAAACCTGGACTGTGTGTGTGTGTGTGTGTGTGTGTGTGTGTGTGTGTGTGTGTGTGTGTGTGTTCAGCTCAGACTGAGAGGTTTGCACCCTGTACAGTGTTATATCACCATGACGCAGTCTATGGCTGACATCAGCACACCTGACTCAGGCTGCTGCGTATCCTGCAGCCAACACCTCGTCCTGAAATGACACATCCACAAACACACAGACAAACACGCAGACACGAATAGGTGAGGATGAATACATAAATATACATACAAAAAACAGAAATTTGTATTTTCAGTATGGGCATGTGTATATTAACACTTCATGTCCTATCCACTTTGCCGAAAACTTTTAAACCTTGTAAAACTATTTAGGCATTAACGCAGTCTTATTTATTTGATCCTTCTTCACTTGCGTACTCAGAGTTGCCCACTTGTGAGCAGATCACCAAAGATGCATGCTTACACAACATTTGAACAGCCTTTATGTGTGTCTGCTGGAAAGACAAAAAATCTGGTGACTGTGTTTGTAGGTAAGTTTAGATACAAGAAGACAAATCTTAGCAGATATATCAGCTAGTACTGGGCAGAAAATGTAGCTTTGTTGGGGAAAAAAATCACCTGTAATAACATCATATGCCAATACGTAATTATATTTACAGTGCAAAAAAATATGTGGAGTTTCCCTTTAAGCTGCAGCCTCAGTATGTTAGTACAAGTAACATGTGACATTACTTTTTTGTTAAACAGAATTAGTCATTTAAAGTTTTGTTTGTGCTCTGGTATTTATGGCAAAGGTCAGTTCTGTCATTTTACATGTTTCAGTGATAGCTCTGCTGACCTCTAAAAATGTCTATTCTTGAAAAGATTTTTCATCGCTTTTATTTTTTAAAACTTGTACAGATTTGGAGTCAGTTAATTGTCTGTCTTTGGGCTGTACATTTATGGTATGACACATCCTCGGAGTAAAACAAGTGTTTGTTTACATTGATATATTTGACTCGTGGTTACAAATAAACACGTAATATGCACTCAGCAATGATATGAGTGGAACCAAGATGAAATATTTAGCATATTATCTATTGTATTATTCTAATCTTTTACTGTGGGGCATCTTGGTAGCCTGGGGGCATAATACACATACTGTTGACTGCGCTGTTGGTTTGAATCCAGCTGGGGAAGCAAAACAAACAACAAAAAAACCCATCCCCTGTGTTTTTGGCATTTTGAGCTTCTTGACAACAGAAGCAAACACGCAGTCTAAAGCCATGAACAGTGACAAGTTTGTTTGATTATTAAAGATTTCACCTCTGACCAACCGTCAAATCTGGGTGTGGTCTGTGTCCAGAACGTGCTCTATTGAAACACATCCAGCAGTGACGTCATGGGGTCCACCTGTACATCACTGCAGCCAGGTGGGAGGTTAAACCACTACAGGACAACATAAGGGTCAGGGATGGTTAAGTGACTTTTTAATCATTTTTAGATCTATTTAAATTGTTGTACTGAGTGTTAATCTGTCCAGTGGGTACATATCTAGTGTATAAAAGGCTCGGTCGTATGTTCGTAGTTTATTGTAGAGTTTTTTTTACTTTGCTTTAAAAAAATCATTAAGTTGTTATTTTTGTTTGGTTGTATTTTGCTAAATTAGAACTGAAGTGTTAGCACTCAGGGTTACTTTGAGGAAATAATAACATTTCACAGTTCATTTGTGAATTAAATGCTAGATTTGTATTGATCTGATTTACCTGGTTAAGGCTTTTTTTAATGGATATGTAAAAAACAAAAGCAAAACAAAATATTTAACTTAAATCTTAAACAGGCCTACATTAGATGATAATTGAAAACCAAAATCTGCAAAAATTAGGAACAGCTCTTATATGTTGGTGGTTTTTTACAGGGACATTAGACAAGTCGGGCATATTTTCATGACCCACATCTCACCCCGTAACTGTGAATGTGCACTTTCATCGAGCCAGCTGGCATCAGATGCCCTTTTCAAACTCTTAAATAATATCAAATCATTGGGGAAAACTGATGTAACCTCGTCACCTTGAAGGTTTTGAAATGATCACCACAGGCGCAGAGAAGGCAACAACGAGATACAGAGACAGCAAATGTGGCAGAAATCAAAATGCATTGCAGAACTAAAAGTATACTTACATGGCTGTGTGTATCTGTTTGTCCGTTTGTGTGTTATGTGTGCACACACATGTATTTGCAGGCATGTGTGCATGTATTTTTCTTCTTATCTGTCAAAATGGTAGAAAACAAGGAAGACAGAACAGGAAAGAAGCTTTCAGTGTACCTTAAGTATGTGTAAATGTGCTTGTTAGTATTTTTCTCTTTTTTTTTTCAAATTTACAGGGAACATTAAAGGTCTTTAGACAACTTCACAATCAACACAGAGAATTTTGATCAACGAAGACAGAGATACCACGGGGTACTAACATGGTTATACTATTGCCTTGCAAGCCTTTGGCCATCTTAGACAGGCAAACAAATAATTATTTCAGACCCGGCAAAATTTTTTAAATTAATTCACAATCATAATATTTTTTTTGGAGATGGGAAACAATACTTTCATTCTGCACCTTTAGATTAGATGCATTAACTTTTTTTAAAATTAATTATTCATCTACATATAAATGTCACCAATTCATCCTTTAAAAGGTTTCAGATAATCTAAGTTGTATCATATTGATTTTTTTTTCCTGCAGTCACTATTTTGTTTTTGACTGAGACTATTTTGTTTATATATGTTGTGAAATATAAAAAGCCAAACTGAAACAAAGACAACATCTCTACTTTGACAAGAGACTTGATGAAGTTTGCTCTGTGCCACATCACACCAGCTCCCTGGAGAACGAATTATCCAACAGACCAGGAAGACGTCTGGAGGGTCCTGCTGTCCATGCAAACTGCGTGTGCACACAGTGTACAGAGTGTACAGTGTATCCCACAGTGTGTGTGTGTGTGCATATTTCACAAACAAATGTGATGCACTCTGTCTCCAAGCTCACCTCTCCTCATGACTTAATGTGTCAAATAGAAAGCCTTCGCCTGTCGCTGCCACTTCCACTGAGCCTCCAGTACTGCACTGTTTCAACTCTGCCTGTCCACACACACATCCCAGTTCTATCTCTTTTTCTTCCTGATTCCTGATCTCTCTCTCTCTCTCTCTCTCTCTCTCTCACACACACACACACACACACACACACACACACACACACCTCATGTCCCACGAGTGACAGTGATGGCTGCTGACAGCTCTGAACATGATGACATGGCCAGCAGCCACCCAGCAAGCAGAGGGGGAAATCCCTATGAAATAAATATCACACACACACTTCACTCCAGGAGATTGCAGGGAGACGACCTGCCCTGCTGACGCATTCACATTTAACCCTCACACTGCTGAGTGCTCATCTGTGGAGCGGGGACAGTAATTACGGGGGACAAAGAGGGATACAGTGCATGCAAGTGTGTGTCTGAGTGTAAGTGAGAGTGAAGCAGGCAGAGCTCAGTG
>JAQLOL010000026.1:14083185-14100843 GCA_029783665.1 Naso thynnoides | reverse complement strand
ATAATAATAATAATAATAATAATAATAATAATAATAATAATAATAATAATAATAATAATAATAATAATAATAATGTACTGAAACAAATGGATCAAACAGGCAACCGAGTAGTATAGTGGCAACATGGACCCTTAGTGTCAAACTAGAGAAAAGGAGTTTAGTCTATAACATACATACAAACAAAGTATGCATACAGACACACACAGTGCATAAACGTAAAAAACAGGAAGTAAAGTCAGTCGTTCATGAGAGCGAAAACTCTCCAGTGTCACTGAGTCTTGTCTGATACACAACAGGAACTCAGGCATGCTCCAGGACATCTAAGAATCTCTCTGCCACACACACGCGCACACACACATACAGAAAACACACAGTCACGTACCACAGCCCGCCATTACAGGGCTGACAAAACAAAGCTTGCACAGTTGTGGTGCATGCACACGTACGTACACACACAAACACGCGCACGCTACAGCAGAATAGTGGTCAGGCAGGGTGTAATTCACTGAAAGACTGGGGCCAGCATTCATGTGAAGAGGAAACACAGACAGGGGAAATGTCAAAGTAAAACATTTTGTGAAGCTGGAATCTGATGAAGATCAGATCAAATGTAAGAAAGGAGCAGATAACGACTGAAAGAATAATGGACGAGCATGACGCGCAGCACAAAATGACAGGGAAGTGGTGCGTGTGTGTGTGTGTGAGCACGAACGTGTGTATCACTACATCAGGAACAGGTAGTGCTGAACGTGTCTGACGCCCTCTTGTGGTCACTCAGAGTCTCTCTGGACCTCTGAGGCGTCAGCCCGACAAATGGGACACGTCCTGTTGGCCTGAGGACAGAGAGCGGAAACAAAAATGATCCGGTTAGGGTTTTTAGAGGAAGTTCATATCTTCAATCACGCAAAATGTCCAATTCTGAAACTGTACATTTGGACAGTAACTAAATTCTGTATTACGTCCCCCCAATAAAAGACTGTGGCTATGGATTTCAGATTACGACATTTTCTTTATTCGTTTTGTATTGACTTGTGACCACTGTAACTCAATTTACACTCAGGCTTTGTGCAATGCCTTGTGCCCCTAAATCATGAGACTGTGTTATAATTAACACAACAGCTTTGGTGTGTAAGTGCCATTTTTGCAGCCTTTTTCAGTGGGAAAATGCAGGTAGAGGTATGTGTAGTTTTTTTCTGTTGTCCCTGTTTGGGGTTTAGCGTGATTTACAGATTGACTGACTCTTCTGTGTCGGGCAATTACACACCAGTCTGACTCTTGTTTCTGTTATCTAACAGATGTCTCGAAGGGTGAGATTCTCACTACACATCTATATTTAAAAGGTGTTTATGTCACTTAATTAGCTCTTACTTAGGCTTGTGTATTTGTGTCATTAAAACAGAAAAGATATGTTGTTCTCTTGGTAAGTTACTAATAACATTTCTGAAAGCAGCACTGCACATCACTCACCAGAAACCTAAGAGTGTTCATCACACTTTTTTTTTTCCACCCAACAGTATGCGATAAGCCTTAAAGGGATACTTCAACCCTTCAACCCAGCTGTTAGCAGTACAGCCCCGGGCCTCTTGTTGAACCGTATCTTACGTCACTTGATGATAATATGATGTTATTTCAAGCAAAAATCCTCTCATTGTCTCTTTCCACAGTGCATGGTGGGTCAGAACCTCAATCACAACACAATATAACAACATTTATGTGATAATTTTACAGCTTTATCATTGGGTACACAGGTCAAAGCTGCCAATGCAGCAATCAGCTCCAGCAAAGGCGCTTCTTGCATCTACTTGGTGATAATGTGATGTTATTTTACATAAAAAACCTTGTCTCTTTTCACGATGCATGATGGGTTGGAATACAACAACATCTATATGATTATTTTACAGTTTGTGGAAAAATAACATTAGCTGTGCCATTCGTGTTTGCACAATTACAGTGCTTTTTACACTGATCTGAGTTTGCAACCCGAGCGCGCACGCAATGCATCATACATGTACATGTAGGCATTGCAAGAATGGCTGTGTGAGCAGGACGAGTTCAGAAAACTCAGCTTTCTCTGTCAATATAGCACAAACCGAGGAATTTATTGCTTCAGTTGACTACAAATACAATCAACATTGATTGGACATCCACATGAAAAGTGGTGGAGTTCTCCTTTAAATGAACTCAATCAAACGGAACTCAAACGGATGCAGTGCGAGTGAGTGAGCTCCATGGAGTGGGTTCTTACCCTCAGCCACTTGTCAACACACTTTCCGTGGAACTCATGGCTGCAGGGCAGGACTCGCAGCAGTTGGCGGGACTCAAAGTCACTCATACACACCACACACCTGCAATGCGACAGAAGAGGAACATGCAAAGTACAAAATACAAAATTATTGCTTAACACACTGATAAGGTGGATTTAGTTTAATTATTCATCAGTCAGATTACAGCCTTAGGAAAGAAAAGTTTTCAGGATTGTTTTCACGCTTTTAAACATTAGCCAAAAAAGGTAAATCCACAAATATCCATAGTGGAGCACACAGCCTAGTGTGAGGAGCTAATGCTAATGTGAGAAAAATTAATCCTGTCCACAAATGATGACTTTGTGCAAAAGGTGGCACTCACAGTGTTTGTTCAGACTGATGGTTATTTGGATTGAACCGATAGGAAGGAAGCTGTTCGATGTCTCCTTTGGTCAGTCCTCGCAGTTTGGCCTCTCCCAGACGCTCGGCAAGGTTCAGGAGGGCCTGTGGTGGAAAAGAAAAAAAAATAAATAAACAAAAGAATGAGATTCTACATCCAGCAAACATAAAGACCAAAGAATAAAAAGAAAGCTACTCAAGACAGACCTCATAATTTTCCACCTCTCCATCGTCTACATCCAGCTCCAGACTGATTGCAGGACCTGTGGGCTGGACTGGCAGCATTGAACTACAGAGGTAGAGATTCAACACAAAAATTTAAATTTTAACCTTATGGAATTGTCTTTTCTTAGTAAGTCAATGTGCTGATCTACTTACAGGAAATAAGGCAGGAGGCTGGGGTGGTAAGGCGAAGGTGGCAGTGGCTGTTGTGAGCGGTACCGCCGCCCCGGGAGACGCCGAGGAATAAAGTTTGGATAGGACTAGTGGACAAGAGACAACAGAGATTACCAATAATTACAATGAATTTTTAATTTCTTTTGTATTCAAAGGTGTAAAAAAAACACCCTTTATTTGGGGTCAAGCAGTGAAGTCTATAAAAGCAGTATATAAAACCATATGGTCAAAAGTTGAGAAATTTGGAACACTGGTGAACTCGATGTCAATTGGCTTAAAAGTGGGGCTATAGCAAACAGCTGAAAACACAAATTTGAACGGAGACATCTCAAGCCCTGTTTGACCTAGAGTCATGAAATTTTCGTTCATATGTACATCTTCTCACTTCAAACAAGTTTCCCACAAGGACCTATGACTGCCACTCTTTACATTTTCTGCAAAGAACACATTTATGAAAAATGCAAAAAAAAAGGACAATAAATGTCCTTGGGGTGGCCAGAGGGTTTTAAAGAAGCAGTGTGTAGCTTTTGGCGGCACCTAGTGGTGGATCGAAAGCGAGGGCCTTCTGTAGGTCTTATACTTTGCAGAATGGCAGAGGATCATTTTATCTACATAGCTTTTTGACTGCTCAGTCCACTCATTGCTGCTTGCAGCTATATTTGAAATGTTGTTTTTGCTCACCACTCCAAAGAACTCCTGTGGCAGGGGGTCATGGGAAAGGAAGTGAAGCTGTGTGGAGTGTGGTGTGAGGGCGGGGTGGGTGGCAGGTGGATAGTGGAGCCCAGCACCCAAAGACAGGTGTTCTCCTAGCAGCTCCACATCATTCTCTATCCTCTGCAACGGCTGGACCGGTGGAGAAGACACATGTGGAAAATCAAAAGATAATACACAGTGTTTGTAGTAACAGGAGCAATTCCAAAACAAACTTCTTAGAATGTATCAAAGGAAAGTATTATACTCATATTATACTGTACATAAATATATTTAACAGTCAGTTGTAGGACCAATGTAATTTTTGCACTTTCTCAATTTTCTACTAAGATTTGTCAATACAGTTAAACAACTAAAGTCTTTTGGCACAACCTTGTATTCAATTATTAGGCAGCTGTATTATTTAATAGTAAATAATCAATATCAGTGCCACACAAAAGACAAATGAGGGCAAACTTCTTCAAGAACTAACGTGCTTTGGCCATAAAGCACAGTGGAAAAGAGCCGTCGTACCACATGTCCATAACAACAATACTGACTCGCAATGAGAATCCAGCAATTTAATCTGGATTTGAGCTGGATTTGTAAACTTTGGCACTAAATATTTAGCATTACTGATGTACAATATTGGCATTCTTGTTGAGAACCAACCGTTTCCACTGTCAGCTCCTAGGATGAAACAGGTTTCTTCAAGTAAAATACCAATATCATCCTAGTTTCTGCTGATAGTTTACTCTTTTTTAACTTTGATGCTTACTGTGCCAGCAAACATTCAAAACACTGACACAAGTCACTAAAGAAAAAAAAAACAGCACAAATCGCTTCTGCTGTATAAAATATGCATCATTGCTTTAGCTCTAACATTTCAAAACACCTTTGCTGCTGCATGTTTATACAGCAGGCTGAACATTTAAAGCTCCCCTGAAAGAAGCTGACTGTCACACTTGCTCCCTGAAGTGAAAGCTTGTTTTTAGATCATTTTATGGAGATGCACAGAGAGTTTGACATCATCGATCTAACCAACAGTCAAACATTCTGAATTCAGACTTAAACTTAAAATCGATATATAAGTTCAAATTCAGTTCTTATCTTTTACCAAATCAGTAAATGTTGTAACAAACATAACATGAACTTCTGCTCACCGATCGAGCTTGTGGTGTTGGATAGGGTCCAAACTGTCCAGGCTGCGGAAGGTGAGGTGGATGATGGGAAAGGTGTGTTGGGGGGTGGGCGAGGTGAGGAGGGGGAAGCAAGAAGGTCGGGTCACTGGACAACAGTGATGGGAATGGGTAGGGCATGGGCAGGTGCTGCACAGAACAAGTCTGAAGAACCTAACAGACAGACAAAAAGAAATCAGTAAATAAAACTCATCAGTTTGCAGCTGTCCTATGTTGAAAAATTCTGACCAAACCAGACTTGAAAACTGTAATCAATCTTAAGCAGAAACACAAACAAACTCACAGGTGGAGGGACACTGCAGACTGGATAGTGCTGTCCGCTGAAGACTACTGAGCATGCTGGGATCTGCTGAGGAGCAGAGCGAGGCGGCAAGCCCGGTGGCGCTCCCGAGGGAGACACAGGATATGATACCGGAACTGAACCCTGAATATGGAGGTCATAGGAACAAGGTTCTAAACTTTAAGAAACAGACCATGATTCACATATATAATCAGTCCAGTGACCGACTTGAGTGAGGAGTGTCCAAAACAACAACAATTACGTATTTGTTAAATATTAGATATGATATAAATATCTATTTGTTTTTGGCTTTTTGGAAAAAAATATATCAACACATTTTTTCGAGGTTAAAGATTCAAATTAAAACTTAAATTAATCCCAGCCAATATAAAACATATTTTATAGTGATAATTTCATTTCATTTTCACCTGTGCACTGTGTACTGTTTTTTGTTCCTAAATACACCTCAAAAACTAGATAATATTAGCTAAAAAAAAAAAAAAAAAAAAGTCACCTGTTCATGGAGATCCAACACCACACTGCTCTGTTGCTGGGATGGGTGGGGGTGGGCATGTGGGTGTGGGTGTTGTGGATGGGCCGCAGGGTGCAGCAGCCTGGGAGACAGGTTTGGTGACTGGTGCAGAGGCCTCGGTGAGGGATTTGGTGGATGGTGACCTGGGCGCTCTTCAGGCCCAGGCCCCAGCCCTCGGGGAGGCTGCTGGTTGTAAGGTGGGTAGCCCTGATGAGGAGCCGCGTGACGGTAGTTCTCATCCTGGTGGCCTGGCGACGGGCCATGGTGGGAGTGCAGGTGGTGGTGGTGATGATGGTGAGCATTGGGGTGGTGATGGTGGTGGTTGTTGTTGCTGTTGTAGTGGTGGTGGTTGTTGTGGGCGTGGTGGTGGCGGGTCAGACGGTCTCTTCTGCCACGCTGGCGCCTCATTGGAGGACTGTGATGAGAAAAAGACAGAAAAACTAAAGACGAGGCAGAGGAAGCCACGCCCTTATTTCCCTTATTATGAATGCAATACTTGGGTTGTTACTATTGCAATGTAAAAGTTACTCCACTTATTTAGCACTGCACTCTTATAACAATGTCACAGTCATGACAGACAGTTTTAAAACAAAAAGGACCAAAGAAATGACAGCAGACAACAATACAAGTCACATAATTGAAGCAATTTGATATCACACAGCCCCACTGGAACACAAAAGGCTTTACACAAGTTTTTCATACATACCATACAGTAGTACTTTCTAGCCTGTAAACAGACTGATGTGTAAAATCAAGGCTCAGTGCCTCCAACACAATACAGACAAAAAGGCAGGCAGTGGAAGAAGATAATGCATTCCGGCCATAAGGCTTTCCAAGTTAACATGTCAGTGTTATATGTGTTCAGTCCCTGGAGTCAAAGTCATGGTGCTTTTACTGTAACCAGACAGGTTTGCAATGAAGTTGGTGAGATTCGTTAATATTTCACATGTATTAAAATGTATCAAAGGCACAGCTAGGACCAAGCTTTTGAACATGTTCGATTACATTAGCTTGACCAAATGTAAATGTATGAATGATTATGGAATATTTAACCTTAAGACAAAGGTACAATTATTTACATTTTCAACATGAAATGAAATATTTATTTTAATAAAAAAGTTATTAATGTAGGACCTTTCTACTTCACAAAGTACATCGAAAATCTGGATAGGGTCAAGATGTGCGATGTGCATGAGTGAGATTTGAACAAATCAAGTGGGTGTTGCTATATTGATAGAATACATTCATCCAGACCCACAGGTTCCATGAAAAATTTGTCTCTAAGACCTTTGGTTCAAAAGTTACAGACTGAAAATGTGAAGTTTGTTGTTTTAGTGCCACCATCTGGTCAATTTTATTCCAGGGATTTTTGTCTGAAGGAAGGGCTGAGATTTCCAGCCTGTATGCTGTGTTTGAGAACTGTAGCTGTTAAGGTTTTTAAGACCTTTTACTTTGATGGCACCAAACGATAAGGTGACCCTCCAAGTTTTTAGAATAACCACTCTGCACTTGATAAAATATCTTTCAACTCCAGGCTCCCCACAAGCTCATGCTTCGCTCACTTTCTCTAAACCGAGCAAATAGAATAAAGATAATAATTATATGTATCTGAGCTAAAGACATTTATACTTACCTGCGTCTGTTGCGAAGAGGTGTGTGACATCTCTCGGGCATGTAGTGGGGGTGTGGTCTGCGGCTGGGAGGGAGTTCCCAGGGGCGAATGGGTGACGAAGGAGTAGATGGAGGGGCGGAGCTTAGATCCAACATGGACTGCTGGGAAAGACGCTGCCTTTTTGGACTCGGGCTGTCTTCCATCTGCACAGAGGTAAAGGAGGAGGGGGAACCAGGAGTGCAGTTGGTCGGGGGGAAAAACAAAAAGAGAACAGACAAAAGGGGAAGGATGAATAAGAAAACAATGGCAAACAAATCCTTTTCAAACCAGCAGCATAGTGGAGGCGACAGGCACTGGTCATGTTTCATACTTACTTTGTCCCGATCCTCGCTGCACACATTATCTGGATGAAAATGTAGCACTCCTCCTGCAGGCCACAGAGGAAAAAACATAATCAGATAAGAAGCACTGAGAAAAACATCAACATCACGAGACACATGGCCATACACTCGGCCAACAAGGATACAACAACACACAGGCAGCTGGTTGCCTTTTATTTTATTTTCCATTGTAGGACCCTATTGGAGGCTTCAAAATCATTATCTTGATGCTGCCTGGATGATTTGCTTGAACAGACTTAAAACTGCAAAACCCAACAGTGATAAGAAAGTGTGCTTCCAAAATCGTGCCTCAGAAACACACTTACAGTCGTCTGTCCTCAGCGAGGGTCTGTCTTTCAAACAGGCTTTTGAATTTCCTGCTTTAAACAAGCAGTCGAGAAAGAAAGGCATCTCTGAACAAAGTCGCAATAGTCCCATCATCTCTAGTTCTCACAGACAAATCATTGCCTCTGATCTACCATGAAAAGCTCGTCCACACTCACAGAAACAGACACACACATCAAATCCACTTGTCAAATGTGTACAACACACCAGAGCGTCTTGGCTTGCGTGTGTATCCTTGTTTCAGTGCACGTTTTGCCTTGTGTCTAGTTTTTGCTGCCTGCGTGACTTTTCTTCAAGTTACCATTGTCTACTATCAAAAGGTGGAATGATTAATCAATTCATTAATTGGTTTGTTATCGTCTAGGTCATTCATCAAGTAAAAATGCCAACAATTACCCGGTTTTAGTTTATGAAGATTTGCTGCTTGCTGTCTTTTATCATTGTAAACTAAATATCTTTTGGTTTCTGACTGTAAGTTGAAGAAAGCAAGAAATTTCAATTTATCACTATGGGTTTGCGGAAATAATCAACAATTAAAATAAGAGTAACTGGTACCCATAGGGCCATCTCACAAACTGGAACTGTACACTGTTGCCCCTGTGCGTAGTCCCTATGGAAACTAAGCATTACCAGAAAGCTTGGATTCAAGTCTGTGTGATGGCAAGCATCTGCTACATCTAAGTGTCCAGAGCAAGGCAGTGAACCATGATAACTCCGCAACAACAGCTCAGTGCTGTGTTTCTTCCCCTTTTTTTTATACATGCGCTGAGCAAGTGATAAAATCTCTCTCCAAAGATCAAAAGACCATCACAAAAAAGACCCCCTAATGATATGACTGAGATTAGTATGTTCAAAAAATTAAATACTACAAAGAGAAAAATCACATCACTGAATAAAGCAGTAATACCATACACATAATCTCAGAGGAACACAATGCTCTCCCAGCTGTTTATCTAACAGCCCACATGTGAAATCTGGATGCAGCCTGTGCACAAAGACATTTCAGCAGCTTAAGAAGGATGTCCTTGAACTTAGCTGACAACAGTTTCCTCTAAGCAGTCTTCCAAAAACCTTTAATCACCAAAAAAAAAAAAAATGGGGGAAAAAAATTCTCCTCCCTCTCTGCCTCTCTCATCCAAACAGCCCCTTCTGTCTCCGCAGAAACAAGAGATCTGAAAGCCCACCCCCACCCCTTTCTTGTCTTTGCGACACCACTCCAGAGCCATGTGAAGTCCGCCGATAGTGACAGCTCAAAGACGCCCTGCTAGTGGCTGTGGCGAACAGAGGGACAGTCAGTTGACTGATTAGCATGCAGCAGTTAATTTTCACAGAAAATAATGTGTGCTCACTATGCATTCTGGACCATATCTGACTGTTACATTAGGGACGAGCACACTGACATACATATTTTTCTCCTTTTCTATGAAAGCCATAGGATACTGGGCCTGCCATGTGTTTTGTGAAGAGCTAGGCCTGTTTACACTGATTCACCTGGGGGCCATAGGAGAGGGAATGGTAAGCCAAACTGGATTGGTTCTGTTGGCGATCAGACACGACTCCGTTTCTTCCAAACATGGCTGCTGGGGAACACTGACACCATTTCTCTTAATGGCAGACAGTAAAGTAGTGATAGTGAACTTAAGTATCAGTTGCCATCAAGAAGCAATTTGCCCCTATTCTTTAACTGTGATACAAGGACTTGAACCAATAATTAGACATTTAGACAAGCCAAAAATGAAGAAACGGTCTTTTTTACCCACATACTCTGAGGAGATCTCAAATGACAACAGTACTAATGAGGATCTGTAAATCTGGTTGCTATTAAGTTGCAAGTTGAAGCAATGCTGGCAGGCTGTGGGACGCAACACTCGCTATTAAAGCTACACTGGGTGAAAACATGCTTGACACTGGGGGAGTGAAAGAGGAGGAAAAAAAAAAACAGAGATAAGACAGAGGGACTCATTTTTAACACCCCCAAATCCAACCCTGACACATTCTGCATCAAGTGATGCCAAGAGGTGTAATACACAGACATTTACAAAAATAAACAAGGACAGACAGAAAATCAAAAATACACTCAGACAAACATCCGTTTTGCTTACATGCATTTCATGTTATACACACACACACAAACGCACACAGACCCCAGTCATCGAGGAGGCGGCATGTGCAGCTGTTTAAGAGGCAGAACACAACTGGGAGATCCACTGTTTAAGTCATTCACACAAATCCCTCTGCAGTCTCTCAAACTGGGAGGCATGTTTTTGTGTGTCCCCTCTGTGAGGGTTATTTTGGGTATTTGGCAATAGTGCTGCTATTACGACAGAGGAGGCCCATTAAAAGTCTGCTTTCATTCATTCACTGCACTTTTTTTGCCTTCAAGGGAATCCAATCTGGTTTTACAGAAGGTATTACAGTCATTTTCCAATGGTCAGCAATGGAAACTTGCTTAATACTAAACAAAAACTGGTGTCCTGATCGAAAAAGTCGTTGAAACAAAGATGATGAAAGGACACCAAGTGCAGTCTCTCTGAATTTCCCCTCTGGCAGTTTCATTCCTTTCTTCCTCTTTTTTCCTTAAAGGTTTTGGGAAGATTTTTCATTGTGGTTTTAGTTAGTTTGGGTTAGTTAAGAAACCAACACTGTTGTGGGTACAAAAAGTCAACAAAACACCTGTTTGATAACACTGGGCAAGAAAAATAAACAAAATGAAGAAACCAACAACATGCCAACACAACTTGTTTGTTCATTCCCCTGTTGCAGACAGTGCTTTAAACCTACCACACCATATCAATTTTTACGCTATCTGGTACCACTACAAAGAAAAACCTGTTTGATTATTTAAGGTCCATAACTGTTCAGAGGCAAAAATGTAAGCTGAATAGTATTCAGGCGTATAGATGAAAGTGCTGATGGTGAATTACAAGGAAGCAATAAACAATCTGAAACAAAAAGGTAAAATCACAATCAAGGAAGATTAATTTCAAACTATTTCAAAATTTGTTTCTAGGCTGCAGAAGCTCTTTTAATCAGTTCACTCTCATACATGGTTCTTGTAAAGACTGAAGATGATGCAGGACGTCTAAAACAAAAAGCTGTCCTTGATCTGATGATAAATATAAACGCCCAGCTCTGTAGTCATCTTTATTTGAGCTGTTCAGCTACCACTCTGTAAAACGTATCTGACCAACCAGAAGATAGATTTGTTATATTCAGTGTCCAGATTGTAACTAATTTGCTATATGTCTACATATAACTCAAACACTTAATGTGGGTAATTAATGACCAAACTGATTATCTGTAGGATTACTTTGCTTGCAACTTGCCTAAATCATCAGGAGGGACATATTAACATGACCTGTATGCCTTCAGCATCACCTCCACACCAGGAATATCCAAAGACAAATTCTGTAGTCCTAAATTCATACTGAGGATCTGTATAACTTGCACTGTGACTATAAAGCCAGGCAATGACATTTAGGACAAAGTTCAGGAAACTGGTTTGCCCTATTTACCTGAGTAAATGTTATTCAAACATCTAAAGGGGAACCAGCACTGACACTAACACCTGATCTGACATATAGCTGGCATTTCAAGCAACAGCTGGCAGTAAAGGAACGAAGCCTTTTTGTTAATGTCTCAAAGCCTGTTAAACGGCCTGTGGTCTGCTTGCATCCCTTAGGGGGTGTATCCTGTGTGGGTGTGTGTAATGATGCATCTAGCCGGGCTACAGGCCCTGTTTACTGAAGCCTGCTTACCGGCCCCGGGGTGTCTGTGAGCTCCGTGTGAAGAGTGGCGCTGCGCCCCTGCGGACAGGTAGCTCCCCTGGGTGTGCTGCTGCTGGCTGTCCGGGTAGCTGCGACCACCGTGGTGCGGCGCCCAGCCGGGGTTGCTCTGCTGCGGGTAGCTCACTCCTCCTCCGCTGGCGTTCATCATGCTCCCGTTACCAACGGCGTTACCACTGCCATTGCTTCCAACGTTGCCGTTAATGCCGAAATGATAGAAGCCAGACCGAGACCGCGACCGAGTTCTCGGGGGGTCCATGGCTGGGGAGGAGGAGGGCGGTGGTGAATGGACGTGATGAAGGTAGGCTGGAGAGATGGACGTCCAAAAACGGGCAGGAGCCTCCCTCTTCAGACCGCCTCTCCGCGTCTCTCTATTCACCTGTTTACCACTGATGACGACCGGTTACTGCGAGTGTTTTCTGAGGCATTTAAAGCTGTTGTATCAGTCTAATGAGAGGAGATACCTGGAAGCAGCGTGTTTAGCACTCGACGTCGCACAAGCACCATCTGCATTACATTCACTCTCTCTCTAGCTGTATCTCAGTGTCAACTTAACGAAAACCGCTTCTTTATTTTAACTGTTATGAACGTACGTAAGTGTTTAAAATATCTTGTGCGACACAGCAATAATCAAAATAATATTTTTTTCCAAGTTAGTTCTCAGCGGTTTTCGTCGTTGCCAGAACAACAGCTGAGCAAGTCTCTGGTTTACGTTATCTATTGTCTTTTCACAGTGGAACAGTCGGGGTTTCACACAGTGAAATAAAGTATTTTTAAAGGCAACTGGGTCCTAGTCGAGGGATCCTATTAGCGACGCATAGAGAAACAAGTAACTGTAACTGAAGTTGATATCCCTCACAATGAACCACCAAAAGCTTGTCAAGTTAATTAACGTTAACGCTACTTGTATCCCTCAACACAAGCAAGATGGCTAGCTGTCGAGCGTTAGCAAACTAAAGAAAATCAGTTGCCCGGATAGCTAGCCTCGTAACAAAGTTACTAGCAAGGGTTCGCGAATAAATTCCAAATAAATTGCAACGGCTAGCCCTCTGTGAGTAGTAAAGTTACACCCCTTTGCGTTTGCTAACTATACCTGCTCGTTCATTAGCATAATTTCGATTTTCCAGCTAGCCTTAGGCTAACAGGAAGCGAAGTCTAGAGGGGAAAACAAGTCCAACAGTGCCGACATTACAAGCTAGCTAACGTCGCACTGTTTCGAGGTTAGGCTAGTCGTTTAACAGCGCTAATAGCGGATTACCTCAGACGGCATTGGAAAAGAGACTGCGACCTTATCCGTCAAGTGAGGTGGACACTATTTGTCCAATTTAAATCCCCTCTCGCATTCGCTATCGAGTGTTTTCTCTGGTCAGCGGGGAGTGTAGTGGAGATCAATCAATGGGAGTTTCACATCTCTGCCAAGTCACCGCTAATCGATCACAGAGCAATATGCAGCTCATCACAGGCCTTACCAGCGAAGTGCTTCCGAGTAATTCACACAAATTCAATAGTGAGGATACGTCAGAAGTCCCGCAACACAATTCAAATAGGAATTTGCTCAATATTTTGCGGCCATGGTAGATTTTACGTTGCATCTTCTTATCAGAGTTGATTACTTTAGTCTAGAAAACCCCGGGTAGCTGCTCAGTTCATTAATAATTCAGTAGCTTCATACCAGAAATACTATAAGACAACGCTTTGAAACTCACTGCCTTCATACGGCATCCAAGGTAGATCAGTCCCACATGCTGATACTTACAGCTTTCCGTGATTTACAATCAAATCCTACAGCCACGTTTTTATGTTGCGTATCAAACCTCACACAGTAATCCTCCATCTTTAATACAAACGACCGTATATTACAGATTATCTAAAAATGCGTATTTGTTGTCGTCTCTGCAATATAAATATTACTCTTTACAAATACCAATCATAGTTTCCTTTTACCTGATTTGATTACAAAACAGAAAGTGACATGGTACTTTAAAACCAACATTATATTTAGGGGATTACAAACCACACCCTAAAGCAGGTACAGTGTGTAAACACATTTTGCAAAATACTGTATGCTAAAAGCCTGTTGCAGCCCATATAACAGTGGTAGAGGTACTTGTAGGACATAGTTCAAGTACTAAATTTTATTCATATCAGTTACATTGGAGAGGAGTATCAAGCTGTATGTGCCATTCTACAGTTTTTGTACTGAAAATTAACAATGAATCAACTAAAGACAGACACAAAATCATTTTCTTTACTCAGACACTTTTATCATGGTTTAAAAAATGTAAAAAAAAAACTATTACATTTTATTTTCTTCTGTGGCGTACTCTGTGTTTTGAGAACAGTTTTTCACTACTGATTTCTCCGTCAGCATGGGGATGTAAATCCCCATGTTTCAGCCATACTTTTTTTTTCCACCTCTTTGCCTCTCTGCTCTTCCTGCTCCTTTTGTCACTTTCCTCATCCATCCTCTTCTTCTTATTGGAAGAGAGTGTGGACCGCTTCTGATCCTGCAATGGGGATATAAAGGGGTCTGCAGGGCAAACTTCATCATCAAAGTTCCCCAAGGATCTCCCCAGCAGTCCTCCTTCCCGTCTGGCTTGGGCTTCTCTCCTCAGTTTCTTCACCTCCCGTCTCTCCCTGCGTCTCTCTGGCCAAGTCTTCCTCCTGCCAGCTCGGCTACATGTCTCCTGCTTTGTCCTGCTCCTCCCCTTGGCTGGCTGATTCTCCTCAGTGTTCTCATCTTTTGGTCCAGAGAGTTGCTGGTCTAAGAGAGGTAAGGATCCAGCACTCACAAGCTCTGAAAACATATCACAGATAGGGCATTTCCCTTTATAATAAGTGAGCTCCTGCTGTTGTTTGCAGCTGCATAAATTACTATATTGTTACTGTATCAATAGTCTGATGTAATGTGTAAGAGGTTGCTCATCAAGAAAACCCCACAGTAAATTATTATCTGAATCTCAGGTTCTCCTTTAGTTAAGTGAAGCATTTTAGCTAGTTGAATTTATTGTGTCAGGTTTAAAGGCCAGAATTTTACTGTTTTGATTTTCTCTCACCACTCTCTTTCACCCTGTTTTCAGCAAGCAGTTACTTTACACCATTTTGCAGCTGAAGTGTACATTAAATGTACTAAATGACCAAAAATTTAACTCAAAATGAATGCTAATGTTGCTCTGTGTCTGCTGGATGTGAATAAGTAACTGCTGGCGAACAAGCTTTCCATAACAGCCTGTTTAGGTGACAATATGTTAATGCTTACAATATATTCTGCTTAATCCAAATTATCAAAACAAATACTGCTTCAAAGAGAACCTCAAGCTCTCCTGAAAACCTCCATTATTTTAAACTTTCACGTTGCCGCATTGACGCACCGGTGTACTCCAGGACCCTGTGGCGTCACGGTGGGGTGTGGTTATAGATTAAACCAAGGCACTCCTTTGACTATGTCTAGGTTGAATGAATGAATGAATAAATAAATAAGTGAATTTATTTATTTCGGACATAAAATAAAATAACAACAGATGCGTAATTATACAAAACAAACCACAGAGTCTGAAATGGAGATGGTAGAAGTAAGAGAGGTTAAGCAGCTGGCAGGGCCAGTTCACAGAAAATTGACTTTTTTATAAAATGGATTCACATACAATCAAGGAGAAGAGAGGACGGCCTCAAGCAGCAGCCAAAAATAAGCGAGCAGGAAATCCAGAATTTGAGAAGAAAGATGTTATGCAACTACAGTTGAAACTGTACTACTTTTTGTGCTTATAAACAATAAATTTGAAGGACAATTCTGTAACTGTATTGCTGTATTGATTTGTTTGGAGAAAGTGGTCTTGAGCTTCGGCCTAGAAGAGCTCTTGTAGGCATTGATCATGGGGGAGCGCACTCGTTATTTTCTTCAGGTGGTTTTGTTTCCTGTTACCTCACTAATGCTTTTTTTGGGAAACTAGCTTGTCAGGACTGCTGCATGTGCTTCACTTTTGTTTTTAACATGATTAGCCTACATGTGAAGCAGGGAGAGGCTGTATTGCAAGACAATTAAAACAAGAAGATTTTTAAGAGGACTTTACCCCACCATTGATTACAAGCAGGCAAAGGTGGTTAGTAACAGCTTTCTGTTAGTGACTTATTTTTGTCTGTTGTTAGCTTAATTTCTGCAGTCTGTACTATGAACGTAAGAACTACTGCTACTCCCCTTATGCCTGTACTTGTAGTTCGTACGTGTCGTTTCTACATTAAACATTAATGAAAGAAAGGTGGAGCCTCTGTGATTGAGCGGCTATGTTAAGTAAGAGATATACAAGGTGCTTTCTCAGAGTAAAAGATGACAACAAACTGCTCAAAAAAAGTGGGATGTGGGACATCGGAAGAAGCAAAAAAGACAAGAATCGGAGGGGATGATAGCACAGTTTGTTAAGGACCCATACAGATTCTCCAAGATCCTCCTTGGTCAATATAACACAAACTGTCTGACCAGGAAGTTGCAGTTCTTGGAGGAAACACATCACAACCCCTACAGGAAACATGGACTGGAAAATACTTCAGTAATTTGCAGAGCAGAAAAATCGTCTTTTGAACTCGATGAGAAGGAGCAAACATGGCAGGAGATAAAAGACATTGTTAAGAAAGCCAGAATATCTGCCAGTCCAGGACTCAGCAGGGCACCTTATAAAGTATGCAGTAAGTGCCTAAGCTCTTTCAGCTACTGTGGAAGCTTAAAGGACCACACAGGTCTTTTTAGCATGTCTAGAACAAACTACAGTCATCAACTATCTGATACATGGCGCCAAAAATATGTTGCAGGTCCTGACTATGGTGCAGTTAGATGTCACAAACACCTACAAGTCCATTTCCCATCTCCTTATTTAAAAACAGCCAGACCAGTCAGTGTGGAGCTTTTCCAAGATATTGGGCCTCGTTCACCAGTATCTTTCTAAGTAATTTCTTAAATTCTTTCCAAAGTTGTTTTTAAGAAAATACTTAAGAAAACTGTATGTCAGATTCATGAATGTGTTCCTAAACCCAAGAATTGTTCCCACCTGTGTTCTTAAATTGTTGAATCCCACTTTTCTGTAAGTGTGTGCCAGCTGGTCCTAATTAGCATAGGAAACGCCTTGCCAATCCCCATAAAAGGGCAAAGGACTGCAGGGTCATGTGCACACACAAACTGCAGAGAGAAGTTGTAAAGAGAAATAAAACTGCCGAAACAGAAGGCTAAAGTGAATGAAGCACCAAAGTCCAGGCACACACACAAAAAAAGAAGTTTGATCTCAAATCTAAGGCAAAAAACAAATTAATTTTAAAAAAAAAAATCTAAACACAGAGGAGAGATGAAGACCACTGGAGGAGGCTGTATAGGAGAGGCTTGCGCATTGTTATCTTAACTGGACCAGCGCATAAGGGCCATCATTGGAGAGACAGCGCACCATCAATGGGGCATTTGAACACAGACCTGGGCCCGTGTCACTGCTCTTGAGAGTTTGTAGGATTTGCTCTTACCTAAATCCAAGATAAGAAAACATTGATGAATGGCACAATCTTTGTAAAAAGTGTGTAAGTAGGATTTAAGAACAAATTTCCGCTTAAGAACTGTTAGTGAATGAGGTCCACTGTTTTTTAGCTACCTAGAAAGTCTTACACTACATTTTTCAACTGTACTGTTTTTTTATACATTGGCAAGATCCGCATCCTCATCTTCATCTTCACCAGCAAGCTCACCCATCAAACGCAAGAAGATTCAACACATTCGACCAAGTACAGTCCAATAAAATGCCTTGACATGTTGGTATTAAGAGAG
>JAQLOL010000026.1:14062108-14077434 GCA_029783665.1 Naso thynnoides | reverse complement strand
TAGTTTCCGTGTCGAGGACGTGTACGAGCTGCGATTGGCTGCTCCTCCTGCTCCCTCTACCTGATTGGTGGAGAGCGCTCAGACCGGTTGGATTTTGGCAAGTACAATAACAGGCTGTAGGTGGAGCCAGAGGAGTTGGATTTTGTTCTAAATGACCCATTTAATGCCCTACTATCAGAATATAGTGACAGTTCCAGCAAATATGACTGAATAATTGTTAATAATTCTTGCCTACTGAAGCTTTAAGAGGAAATTATGATTTTTACATCATTATTCTCATTTTCATCAAAAAAATATTTTAAAATTAATATAGAGTGATTATTGCTGGAATATCTACCAAAGAAAGATGTTTTTTTTAGTCTGGAGAAAATTTTGTATGGACCAGGACAACTCTACAGCACTGCAACATTTTAGTTAAATTATATTTTTGACACACATTTTTACAGTAATGGCTCCAAGATGTGATTTGAAAATTGCAGTGTGCCATATTGTGATTCTGATTAAAATTCGATTAATTGTACAGCCCTATTTAACAAAATATAAGGGAAATAGGGGGCGATTCAAGGTGTGCTCTCATGTTCAGCTTTTATGACCAGAACAAAAATCCTTCCTTTAATTAAAAAATTGCTGATTTAAATTGAAGAAAACATTCAACCCCAAAAACTACCTTTGTCAAGTATTCTATACATTATTAAGATTTGCTTAAGTTGTAGGATCACTGACAGAGTGAGATCAAGAATAGTCTAACCTTCGTCTCCCGAGTCATCCTCAGAGTTGTTCCAGTAGCTCAGGTTGAGTTGGATGCTTGAGTCTCCCCCCTGTTCCTTTCCTCCCAGGATCATCCACTCCTCGATGGGCTGGTCACTGTCCTCCTCCTCATTGTCCTCCTGTAAGTTCAGACTGGAGGTCGGACTCGAGCTGCTGTCCTGCAGTGCCCGTCCGGTAGGGACGCTGAATGCCAGGAGGAGCGGAAGGGAACTTTCCCTGCTGAGCTTTGGAGCTATTTTACAACTGCTGTGATAGTTCTGGTTACTTAAAATGACCTCTCCTTCACTGTCTGAACTGCTGGAGTCCGCAATAAAGAAGAGGTCGCCTTTGCCACTTTCCTCATCATCAGCACCATCATTGTCCTCGTTGTAATCCATAGGGCAACCTGAAAAGAGCAGCTGAACAGCACCACCCAACGACGACTCACGGAACTGCAATTAAACAGCGAATGCTAGTGGCTCACTTGTCACATCTTTCTTAAAAATTAATATTTGTATCCAGAAAAAAAACGAAATTCTCTGATATGTACTTTCTAACACAATCATACAATTAAGCTGTGGGCGTGTAAAGATTCAAACTATATTGACACGTGGGTCAACATCAGGCTAACCAGTCGTATGCTAAAGCTAACGAACCTTAGCTTTGCAGTAGCACTTTCAGTTGATATAGCCTAGCTAAATAGGAGAACGTAGCCAGTTTAAATTAAGTCCATAACAACGCTCTCTATCGCTAAACGTTTTTAAGTTTACCTACTACTGGATGCGACCTCACGTAAACTCCATACTAACTTTTCTCTACATACGACTGGAAAATAGTTGTACTTCCATTTGTTTACGTTTGAAATGCTTTCCCGGCGTTTCCGACTGCGGCACCGACAGTTGGACAACCAAAACGTATTCCAGGGTTTAGAAATCAACGAGTTTGTCAACTGTTTTTTCGGTATTCGGATGATATAACAGTGTATCCTACATTATTTTATCATCATTTGTATTTTCCAAGTATATTGATAATTAAGTTACTTTTATAAACGGCACATTTATTTCATGTTTAACGTGGTAGCGAGAAACTCTTGCGAACACAGGAATGTTCAAACGACTTTCCGTTAGTCTACGAAGGAATAACGAACTTTAGTGGCTAAACAGATGTAAGATATTTGAGCAGCCGTAATATATTTCTCCGATGTGTATTTAACAGGTATAAATTATGGAGATGTATTTTTAATTTTGTTTTTTGTTTGGTTTGTTAGTGGGATTTTTTTGTAATGGCAGTTTGGAGAATATTTTGATTTTATAACCGACTGGACTTAACATATGTTCACTTAATATTAGCACATGTCACTGTGTGTAAGCCTATTGTTTAGACAAACATGTTTGGGTTTTTTTGTTTGTTTTTTTTTAAGTAGCCTAATTGTAATTAAGTTACTGAACCCAATAAGGCTAATTTGGTTGGCGCGCTGGGCTCGAACTCAGTCCCATGGCCTCTGTATACTTTTCTGCTCCGATCCGCGCATTTACAGCCTAGATGAATCGCGTGCATCAGTGTGCGCGCGTCCAATCAGAAGCCCTTGCCGCTTTCCACCGTTAAGTGCTAAATGCAGACTGTTGTCATTCCGCAACGCAAACAACAACATACAGGACAAAACACAACAATGTTCCCTTTAAAACTTGACTGATTAGGAGATGTTTTCTTCGTGAAACAAGTTAAACTTGGTGCTAATCATCGTCTAGAAGCGGGACTACAGACTTACCTGTGATGGACGCACGCTTTGGACAAGCGCCGCTCACCGTTACTCACAGTAAGTAACGATGATTGTTGCTGAATTAAAGTTATGAGGTGAGTAAGCTACGTGACTGTCCGTGCTGAAAAACATCTCTGGATGATGTTGCCGTGCCTTTTGACCGGTGCTTCTTTAATCCGCTCCGGTGCGCAGGGCACGGCGGGGTGAACCAGCTCGGAGGGGTCTTCATTAACGGGCGCCCGTTACCGCACGTGGTGAGACAGCGCATCGTGGAGCTCGCTCAGACGGGCGTGCGTCCCTGTGAAATCTCCCGCCGGCTGCGCGTGAGTCACGGATGTGTCAGCAAAATACTGGCCAGGTAACGGGACTCTGCGAGGTCCTTAATGTAAACATCAACATCATAGACACATTTATTTCTGATGAAGCAGGTATCTATACTAACTAGTCAGCTGGTTAGCTGTCCGTGTGCAGGCTATTATAATTTTTTTCTCTTCTTTTTATTTAATAGCCTATATGTGTGTGGTCATCCCAGAATGCATTATTCAGAAATTCTTTTTCTTTTCTTGTAATTTTATCTCAATAGGCCTGCCCTGTTTTTTTTCTTTGTGCTCTCTGCTTTTTTCTTACCTTAGGCTTCTTTTAAAATGTGTGATTAAAAGTTGCATCTATTAGATACACAAATCACACCAGCATCTTCTCATTAGCCTATGAAATAAAAAGTCCTAGTAAAAACACTCCTGACACACAGAAATTTTGTGCATTCAGGTACAACGAGACAGGAAGCATCAGGCCAGGAGTAATTGGAGGCTCTAAGCCTAAAGTGGCCACTCCCAGAGTTGTGCAAACAATCCAGCATCTGAAACACTCCAACCCCACCATGTTCGCCTGGGAGATCCGTAACAGGCTGCTTCTGGAGCGAGTGTGTGACCAGGAGAGTGTACCTAGCATTAGCTCCATCAACAGGTATATATGACCTCGTGTATGTGTGCGCTTGGCGAAGCAGATCACCTAAGTGTTGAGTAAGTTTCCTCTGTCTCTACAGGATCATCAGAAACAAAGTTCATTCAGAGCCTTGTGAACTTGGTAAGTTTTCCTTTTGCCCTTAATTCTCTCTTGATTTATCTGTGTCACTATTTGTCTTTGTCACTGATCTCTGCCCCGTGCAGTGTCATCAACATCAACTGTTGCCGTGAAAACAGCCTATTCCTCTGAGTCCACCTATTCCATTAATGGAATTCTGGGAATCAGGAAATGCAGCAGCAAACATAAGGAAGGTAACATGCATATGTATCAGTATATTTGTGTCTACTCAATAGGCCTTTTTTTTACAGAAGATATATGGACTTACCACAGTAGGAAATGCACAGGTATAAATAATTAATTGTGAAATTAAAATTGTTCAGCTAAATTTGTAAAGAAGCTTTCCTTTAACTTAAAAACAGTCAAGGTCTGTCCAAACTACCAAATACTAACTGTACTTTGCACTAGTGTAGACTGTATTTTTCTTCATAGTGTACTCTTTAGACAGTTGGAATAGCTTAAATCAATGTACTTTATTATTATAGTGCACTAAAAGGGAATAATATAAGATGTTAATGGGTTAAAATCTCACTGTGACTTTAATACAACTGCCTCTTTTAAATATGAAAACCTACAAGGGAAAAAATAAATTTAGTTAAAATTTTCCTGCTCCTTCATTTTTGTTGTAAAATTTGTGTTAAAAACAAAATGTAAAACTCCACATTAGGTCAAACATGTTGTGTATGTGGATGTATTTGCAGTGCGCTCACACACATTACTTTGGCTGCTCTGTGGTACCAGACTGCACAGCAGGCTGATGGGTAAAGCTGGTGGTCCTGTGGTAAAATAACTATCACTGAAACAATCTCAACAGCAGGAGTTCCACCTCACCGCCACAGGCTTCTGTCCTCTCAGCCAGCAGGATCTCTCCTCCCTGCCTCCCCCTTACCTCAGCCTCTCATTATATACCCGCTTATACATCCAATCCTCCATCATCTCAACCATTAGAATAGAAGAATATGCACACTTACAGCTAGGAACACACACACATGCACATATTTCGTCATTCTACCAATTAGAACACGTCACGATTGCAGCAGCGGGAGGAAGGTAGGAGTAAAAATAAAAGCGAACCTGCCACAGGAGCTCTTTTGTGTTCCAGGAGGGGACGTCTCCTGCTACCACGACCAGCCATGTTCCTGTAATGATGCTTTGGGATGGTCTGACCCCTGCCTCACCTCTCTCTCCAGCCTCACCTTTTATCCCGGCCTGCCAGCTAATCATAATCCAGATCTCTCAGGTCAGTCTGCATCAAAATATGATCTCTTACATCTGATATGAGTTCAGCTTTGATGTGTTTCTCAAAGGGTTTTCTCTCATCTGTCCTCTTGTTTTAGGGCCTCTGTGTCATTACAGCTGAACAGGACTACAAAAGACTTCAGAAGAGAGAACTTCATTGCCTCAGTGCCAAAGAGGAAGATTTCAAAGCTGAACTGACTGAAATTGTTATCAATTACAACATGACTGACACTGAGATAGAAATCTGTAAATCACAATTACATGAAGGCCTCCTCCCTGGCACCTCTGCCTCTAAAGTACTGCTGCAATATGACAGGCAGCTCTAAGATACAGCTGACAGTCAGCCAGCATGATCAATATCATGAGCCTGGAATTTGCTCGCCTTGTTGTATGTTATCTCTGTGTGTTTCCTGTTTCCAGGCACTGGTTTTTATGGGTCACGCAGACCTTAAAAGCTGCTGGGACACTTAATACAACTTTACACCCAAATAACAAAAAATCTGATCCAAGTGTTTTGTGTTGTATAGGCTAATTAGTCACAGTTATTTGTAAAAATGAATAATAATTGTAAAAATAATAGCTTAAAAAGTATTTGTCACTCCCGGTGACTTTTAGGCCCTCCAAGGCAACAAATCAAATGTGCTGAAAGGGTTGGTCATTTCAGTTTATTATGAATTTCATTTTACTATTGACTGATGACTTATACTTGACACAGATCAAAACAGTAAATTAAAAAATAACCCAAACAGCTAAATAGTACATTTGAAGAATGTGCATTTGTGCAATCTTTACACAAGCGCATGTTGTCATGAATATGTGCAAAGACAATAGAAAATGTTCTATAAATATGGAAATTAATGCAAGAATATTGTTTGCAAAAATAACCATATTGAATTTAGAATTAAATGTACAGGCAGTGAGAATAAACAAGTCTTAAGTGCATAAGGACTTAATGAAGGGTTGAAACTGAAAAGTAGCCACAACTTTCCCTCCTAACATTTTGCTAAGTTTTGTCTTTGACAAAACATAGATGTTGTATAATTCAGCGAACCTTGGCATAAACTTTGAAAGGACGTGGTGCATTAAAAACCCCTGTAATTCCCTCTGTACTTAGCTCTACTTTATCAGGAACAGAGAAAGAGAACTTCTGTAGCAGACCGACTAAAAACAGGAATAGTTCCATCTTGGCGAGACTTTCTCCTAAACACACGCGTTGCCCTAAAGAGTCCACAAACACACACACATGAAGGTTAGGATCTCAAGAAAAACTTATATTCTGGTTCAGTTTATGCTTGAAATTAAGGTGAATGTGGCTTACCTGCGGAGAAAGGCAGAAAAGCTTCTCTCTTCACGAACTTTCCCTGAGTATCTAGGAAGTGTTCTGGCCTAAAGCTGTCTGGAGTCTCCCATTCGTTCTTGTCGAAAAGCACGGAGGTCAGAACAGTCATAAGGGTAGTACCCTAAAAAACAGCATTTGTTTGTTAACACCAAGCATTCTTCAAACTTAAAATCACTGTACTAAGTGTAGCTTGTCACAGCTACGGCCACAGACTTTCTTTTGCCTGTGTTTTTCCACCAAATCAGCTCTGGTGCTTGATCCAGTTTCATTTACCAGTTATGTCTTGATGCCTTGGTACTATCTTTCAAACCAGACCACATTTCCACTAATTGTTGATTAGGGAATGTTTTAAACAAGTAAATATCATCAACGTAGGGGATTGTAGAACACATAATGATCTCTTACACAGACTTGGGCTCCTTACATCAGGTCTAGATATCCTGATAATTTTTTGGTTGAGGCTTTGAAGCAACTTTTTGTCAATCGAACGTATTTATTTTTTGCCAAAGTTCTTCAAAAGGTTCGGTTGCTTGAACAGTATGTTACCTTGAACAGAACTGGTTCCATGTTGGTAGACAGGACTTTGTGTTTCCCCTCTTCTCTGTGTCTCCATCTTTCTGAATTCCTCAGTACCATTGTCTGTGTTATGCATTTGGGTCCAATTAAGCCCCTTTTCCACCCAGCACCAAAGTTTAGTAGGGTACGACATGCAATTATTGGCATGTCCATTGTTGTACTTTTTGGCACCCTTCCGTTGGGGTACCTAGTTCGCCTACCAAAAGGGTGGAGACACACTGCATTTCATTGACTGCAAGCAGGCAAAAAGCTGCTTTTAACTGTCGTAAGACTGTTCATTTCAGAAAGTTTTGTTTGTTTGTTTGTAAGAATGTAACCACGAAGATTCCTTATATGTAGTCAGTTTATTCATACAACGCCTGTTTGTAATGTGTGTGTAACACACCTTTGGTACGAAGTAACCATTTAGTGTCGTGTCCTTGACAGCTTCTCTGAATGCATTGATAGGAACAATGTCTCCGATCCTCTGGATCTCATGGATGACAGCGTCAGTGTAGGGAAGGTTAGGTCTGTCTGCCATGATGGGCTGGCGGGTCTGTCCAATGACACGGTCTATCTCTGCTTGAACTTTTTCTGGAAATACAAGAAAATTGAAGGAATTTGCAAATGTGAGACTTCTATTTAATTTTTGGCTCCAAAACTTGTTTGCAAATAAGGGTGACCACTACCTTAAAAGATCTATCTGCTAACTTCCAGACATGCTTTAGACAAGATATTAGTACTTATATTTCAGTTAATACATTTTGGTTAACACACATACAAATACATCTTAACAGTACTATGTCTGCAGCCTCTTTTTAAGTGCAATAACAACACAATGTTTTATTGACTGATTTCTATTTATTGACTATTCACTTATTCTTGCAATACTGGGGTGCAATATTCCTCAGGTTTGATAATGTGTGCAGAATTCTTATGCTCTTCATTTTTATTAATATTTCATCTCATGCTGTTGTATGATTGTTGGATGTCTACTGGCTGGTTAAAAAACAACATTTTACTGTACTTGTATAGTGACAATAAAGTATCCAATCAAATCAATTATAATCTAATCTTAAAAAAGAAAATATGTCATAATATTTTTAGTCATACCAGTGGAATGACAGTATTGCTCCGTGAGTTTGTTTGCTGGTCCACCACTTTGGTCCAAACTGAAGTTTCTCAACAACTATCAGGTATTTAGCAGTGAAAGTTTGTTCAAGCACAGAACAAAGTCCAAGTGTAGGACCTAGCAAGTCACCTACCCTGGATATGAGGGTTTTTGATGAGGTAGACCAAAGCCCACCGCAAAGTAATGGAGGTTGTATCTGTTCCAGCCAGGAACAGATCCAAAGAGCACAGAGCCAGATTAGTGTCATTGAAGCCCAGGTCAGACTCTTTGTGCTATTCAGAAGCGCATAGAGGACACTGTAATGAATGCTGGGTCAGTTGGCAGGAAGGGAGGCTATATGATGCAGTGTGTGTGATGAAGTTTACAAACTTTTTCCATTTCAATGATGAAGACATCAATGTAGTCACGGGGATTGTTGCGATCCAGGTCTTCCTTGTGTCTCTTCACCTCCTCACTGACAAAGTCTATAAGGGCTTTTAAATTGCTGAAAATTTTGTTGTGAGGACCCGGCAAGTGCTTCATCACTCCGGGTAACGCCTCATACAGCTACTCGGAAAAGAGCAATAGAAGAGAGAAACATTCATTTGCATCATCTTTTACTTTTTGTGATAAATTATGAGTTTACAGTGGCCACTCAGGCAGTTATTGAGGATTGACTCCCACAATCCTGCCTGAGTGCAATCTCCCTAAATTAAATGGGTATTACTGACTTACAACACCCCATATAGAGCCCTGTAGGTAAAAACTTTCTGCCAGATACTTGAGCATCATCTGAAATTTGTGGTCACTGTAGTCAAACCGTTTCCCCATCACCAGCTGACAAATGATGTTGGACACAGCGTTGTGAAGAAGGGCTGTTGGGTCGAATGGTTCACCTGGAGGAAACAGGTCAACTGTCAAGACAATTTCTGAACAGCTGATGCAGCTGACCGTGAGTTTATTTTGTATTTCTTGCGTACCACTTTTCTCATTCTTTAGTGCCTCCTGCAGGTGTTGGAGCTCCACACAAATACTCTGCTCCAAGGTGTTTTTGCCCAGGCCAAAGCGACGCAAGGTAGACAAGGCAAAGCGTCGCTGTGTCTTCCATATTTCACCATTGCTCTGGAACAGACCAACTAGACACAAGCATGCAGAAAAAATAAGGTTAATGCTTTTGAGAAGCTAAATTCAGCACAGTATTAAACAAAGAATAGTAGGGATTTGTACTTGAAGTTCCTGGGACAAGTCTTGCAGCAACTGCACTGAAAGGTCGATCCACAAAGTTCTTGCCCTGTGTCACAAGTGCTTCCTTTACCATCTTGTACCCACACACAACCACCATCTTGCTATTACCAAGGCGAACGCTGCACACATTCCCATAGGTGTTAGCCAGCTGTGGGCAACAGATCAAGGAACACATTACTGCATCATATGACTTTTTTACATTCTTCAAAATAAAGTTTCATGTGTGCTAAGAGGTCAGAATTTCCATTTATATTTACAATTTGACAACCAGAAATCTGTGTCTTTTATTAGTTTCCATAAAATATTAGTTTAAAGCATATGTATGATTTCTAGAGTGTTTATCCCTGTTGTTCACATATCCACTAGCCTGATAGCTATTGCACATAGCCTCTTTGAAGGATCATGAACTAATTGCAAAAAAATAAATTAATCAAATTTAGTTTAAATATTTTTGTTTTTTAGTGTCTCAGACATTCATTCATTTTCATAACCGCTTATCCTTTCTGCAGGGTGTAGAATGATCGAGAGGTCGGCTTGATCCATTTAAATTTACTTTAATGACAGCGAGAAACAGGAAAAAATACCGGCATAAGAAAGCGTGGGGGAACCCCAGCAACCACTGCACTCGGGCATTCTGCCATTACAATGTAACTGTTAACATTAGTTCCGCTATATGAACTGTATATGACACAGGGTTGCAAGGGAGCTGGAGCCAAACCAAGCTAACATTGAGGGAGGGCAGGGTACTCCATGGACAAGTAGCCAGTTCATCGCAGGGCTGACATATCCGTGGGTTCCACAGCAGACATCTTGAGGACCAACACAGGTGTGACCAACAAATGGCTTCATTCCATTAAGTGTCACAGCAAGCCAGGTCAATGAATGAGCATGCACGGTGCCAGAGCTCTGGAATATGCTCACCTAATAACCTGATGGGTTTCATGATGGATGTTTTGAATTGTCAGAGCAGGAAAGTGCAGGTGAAATTAATGATATTAATGATGGCCTCAGTTTAGGTGAGCTTGTTCCAGAACTCTGGTACGGTGCATGCTCACTTATTGACCTGGCTTACCGTTAAATTTAATGGAATGAAGCCATTTGCTGGTCACACCTGTTGGTCCTCAAGATGTCTGCTGTGGAACCCATGGATAGAAACAAACAACCATTCATGCTCACATTCACACCTACGGGCAATTTAGAGTCACCAGTAACCTAACCTGCATGTCTTCGGACTGTGGGAGAAAGCTGGAGAGGACCCATGCAAACTCCACACAGAAAGGTCCTACCTCAGCCATGTATCGAATCCAGGACCCTCTTAATGTTAGATGAGTGGACCTGGTTTCAATCCCAGGACCTTCTTGCTGTGAGGCAACAGTGCTAACCACTAAGCCAACATGCCCATGTCTCAGGCAGGAACTTAAAGCAGGCACTCGTACAAGGTGAAAAGTCCGATATTAACCTCACCTTGATAAAATACTTGGGTGGATGCTTTGTGTCCATATTGATTAAATTCCCCACAATGGGAAGAGCCAACGGTCCTGGAGGAAAATTTGGAGGACTGCTGTTTTTGAGGAAGTCTGCCACCAGGATAAAAATGACTGTAAATATTAACAGCCCCTTGAGGTCAAAATTCAGCAAAAAATCGTAAAACCACATTGTGAGAGAGTTAAACCAGCAGCCAGAGGATGTTTGGAGCTTTTCAAGACTGTCCTCTTCCAGTGTTGCAGGAGCAATGATTTTATGACGCCTGCCTATGTTTGAGTCAATCTTGTATATCAGACCTTATATAAGTGCAAAGGTATTTGTCCTTGAGAGTGACTGTTTTGTTACATAACCAGCCCCCCACACACACACACATACACACACACACACACACACACACACACCCTTTCCTTGCAAACAAGACCTCTTTCTAATGACAAAGCCTATTGACATTGTGCATGAGCGCCCTAACAAAACATTAGTAAATCGACTTTAAATCAGGACTCACAAGCAACAGGAATCTCAGCCCAGCAATATAACATGCATTGTGTAAACCCCCACCATCGTTCACTGATATTGGACTTTGTCTGAACCTTATGTAATACAAAGTGGGTAATAAGGCAGGTAACCATTAATCAGTATCAATTATTTTGGAATAAAAGGAACATTAAGCAATTTTCAATAACATATAAACATTTTGTGACTGTGTTAAGTTTTTGAAGCTCTCACCAACCACGTGTCTTTTGCCTTTTCAACCATACCTTGACTCTAAATTGACATTAATAAGTTTATGTAAACAGACAACTGTGGAACACAACTAAAATCAGTGACTGAATCTGTGATTGATTCAAGGACATGATAAAATATCTAAATAACTACTGTGTAACTACTATGGAGCTTGGGTCAGCTCCAGGTGAGGAAACACTATCTTAGGGAGCCGCCCATACCAAGAGGCATCACAGTCCACGACCACAGGGGGTGCCAAAGCCATGGTGCAGAGCCTCCAACCATCCAGGCCAGAATGACCCCCCCACAGGCAGACCAGACACAGCTCCCGGTGTGGACGGCTCCCCATGAGAAAAACACTGGAGCTAAAAACTAAAAGACAGCAGGATAAGATATGTAGCTAAAATCATCATTTAAAAAAATAAATAAAAAGGCATAAGATAAAATTTAAGCTTTTTCACTCTAAGTGAGATAGTTTGTCAGGTGTAAATTAACCAGCATTCTCCCTCGTCAATCATGGTTGGGACCCAGATGTTGTCCCATCAGGTTCAACAAAACTAACAGGAGATTAGAAACAGAATCATCAATACTTTATCGATCCCAGGGGGGAAATCAGGCTGTGGTAAAAAAAAAAATTAAATGTGAGTTTTCACCACACATATCAAGACAGTCTTAAGAAGAGGTTGATGCAGCAAAATACTAGATGCCAAGGACCCCTAAAAAACATTAGCTTGAAGCCGGGCCCTCCCCTCTGCCAGACATGTATAAAAACACAGTGCTGATACTGCTACAAATAGAAAGAAAGAAAGAAAGAAAGACAGAAAGGAAGGGAGAAAGAAAGAAAGCCAGCTATCTACTGCTAATAAGATTTTGACAAATTAAATTCTATAAAACATGTTTAAAAAATTGCATGTTATTAAATTTATTTTTTTCTTCTTTGTTTGTTGCATTATCTCCCATGATCCTCAATTCAATTTGCTGTGGCCTCCTGACAGACCACACTTTGAAAATTATTGTGCTGGGACAGTAGATCGGCATCACAGGATCAATGTGCAGAGGGTTAAGGAGAACACATCCTCCAAGCTCAGAACAGGAGAAAAGTTGGAGGAGACATTTGGAGAAAAGGAACAGCTCCATTCTGGCTGGGTGCTGCCCTAAACACACGTGGTTACCTGCAGCATGTAGCAGCATTAGATTAGATTCCTAACTCTTATGTTACTGTCATGAATTCCTGGATGTTGGTAAGAATTCCTGTAAGTTATATCACATATAGTGGAGCGCTTAATAAAACACTGAGTAGTAAGAAGGCATCTCCTCTGCAAAACTGATTCTCTGACTCCAAGAAATGCTCAGGATGAAAAGATTTTACAGCTTTTGTCGTTAATCATTGGGTGTGTCTGCTACAATCTTTCATCTACTTGAAAAGATAAACAACCTCTCATGTTCTATCTACATAATTTGAAGCCAAAGAACGTCGTGTTCCATAATATTGCCCATCCCTGAAACCCTGAGAGGCCATTTTCTCTGCAGTCAGTGGCTGAGGGGGAGTATCATTATGGGCCCTGTGATGGAGAACAGTGACTTTTTTCTCTCCTTAGTGTGAGTCTCCCTGGCCTCCCCTCCAGCATGAGGGATTAAAGGAAGGGATGGGAGATGCCAGAGGGACCAGCAGGGTCAAAGAAGACCGCTGAGAAAGAAATCTGTGGCCAGTCGTGTGTCATCAGTCCAGAGGAGGCTTGTAGCGAACAGATACACGGTGGCAAATGTTTTAACTGCCTTATACTCACATAAATGTTTACACACAACATGCATGAGAACAAATATTGTTTGTTTGCAAATGCGTACACAGATGGAAATGTTCAAATTTTGCAATCTGCTAACTTTAAGCACAAAATCACACATTTTTCTCATCAAAACCAACAATTAGTACATTATTAAACATCCCCAATGGATTCTTAAGGTAATCAAGACAAAAAAAATAGACAGACGAAAGGGAAGAAAATTCAAGAGGAGCAATGAACACAGTTTAACAGTTATACTACATTGGCACATTTTATATAGAGTATTGTCAATAATATATAGCCTCACCTGTCCTGCTGTCACTACTAAACAAATGTAGTAGAAACTTGCATCAGTAGGGGGCAGTAGCTGTCAGCATACTTTGTTTTTAGGCAGCAAGGTTGCACAGAGCAGTCACTTTTAAGCTGCAGTTCATTAAAACAACTTATTAAGACATTTTACTCTACAAACAGCAAAACTGAAGTGGCTGCTCATCCTTCAGCAATCTCTAAGTTAAGAGTAATTTTACCCATTAGTTTTGTGTGGTCAGTTCTGTGGTTATTATGAGACAAGCTGTTGCTAAGAGAGTAGTGACAAAGGCAGACAAGCCAAAAGGGAGCTCGGGTTTTTTGTTTGTTTGTTTGTTTTAATTTCTTTGTCTTTTTTGTCCAGACAACAAAACTAACAAGGACCTCACCAGTGATAGTGGGTTCCGTTGTGTAATATAATACAAGCAAGTTAAATCACTGAGTTATCTTAGTTAAGCTTTAAGTTATTTTCTCCTGCTTTGTCTCATTCAACCCCCTGGTTTCTGCTGCATGCTGAGCGCAGCTTCCTGAAATAATCATGAAGATGCTGTTTCTAAATGACTCAAATCACTCTGAATGTGCAGGATTCAAAAGCAGTTGAGGTTTTAAAATTACCCTTTTGATTTTCTTATTTTAGGCATCTAAACAGAGGATATTTATTGTCAAACTAATTATTCTTTTAAAGTGAAAATAAGGTCAATGGCGTTAACGACAACAATGCACAGGATGTTTCCTGCAAGCTATCAGCTTTACTAAGAAAATATTTCATATGCCGAGTCATTCTTCTACACAGGTGCTTTCATACTATTGTTACAGGAAGAGTACTCTTTTAAATCTCCAAGTCACCCATATTCATTTTTTACTCAACAGCATTCTAGTTAAACACAGGTTCACAGGATGATGTGTTGGTTAACCATTGGTTAAGCGTTAAAAAATTTGGACACAAATGAAATACAGTTGGAGAATCATCATGCATTGTCACTGTTTTGCTTCCTTGAAAATATGTATTTCCTAAACAAACATTACACGAGGTTGAAGACATGGTGGGAATGCAAAATTTTTCCCAAATGTATAATATGTATTTGTAGATTTTATGTGTCTTATTGCTGTTTTAAGGCAAATAAATGGACTGTTTTTAATTTTATTTTAAGAAAAGAATTAAGGATCAATGTGAACCACTTAGTTTGTACAAAGAACTGAAAGGCCCGGCTCTGCTTCTGCCAGCAGCCTGCAGTCAGATTCATTTTCTCAGCCCTGTCGACACACAGAAGATGAACTTGTTCAGTCACTTCTGGATGCTTCACAGCAGTAACAATGTGCAGCTGCTGTCCAGCCTCCTGTCTCCACAGCCTGATGAGCTTGATGATGATGATGATGATGATGATGATGATGATGATGATGATCTTTGTCCAAAGAGTTGATCACACAGCAGCTGTAATGAGTTCAATAACTGACTCACATCATTAGCGTCTGCAGGAAGTTCCTATGAGCAGGCAGCAGAGGGCAATTTCTGTTCATGTTTCACAGATGAGCTCAAGTAGGAGCTCAGCTTATGATTATAAGCAGCTGTACAGTGATGCTTTATGCAACTCTGTGCAGATCAAATAATGTATAGTAACTTATGCTGGTGATGTTGATTATATTTTATACCGCTATTGTTATAATCAGAATAGCCCTATTGGTGGAGATCAGTACGATCAATGAAGGTCCTATACAACTTCAAACTATCGCCATAGAAAATCTTGTTCACTTAAACACAGAGATACCATGTGGTACCAGTGTCTTTATGTTATTGGCTCACAAGCCTTTGACCTCAGACAGAAGTAAATAAAATAACAATTTTGACCCAACAAGAATTCTTAAATAATTACTTCACAATGGCAATTTTTTTATTTATTTATTTTTTTTTTTTTTGGGGGGGGGGGGGTATTTTTATTACATACCTTTCTAGAAATT
>JAQLOL010000026.1:14024757-14049607 GCA_029783665.1 Naso thynnoides | reverse complement strand
GTGTGTGTGTGTGTGTGTGTGTGTGTGTGAGAGAGTGAGAGAGAGAGAGAGAGAGAGAGAGAGAGAGAGAGAGAGAGAGAGAGAGAGAGAGAGAGAGAGAGACGGTGGACATTCGAGAAAGAATTTTATTGGACGCAAAATTAATATACACCCCCGAGTGCAGGATGAGTCATCAGTATTTTTAAAACGTTTTCAAGGAAATACTTAACTGTAAAATAAAATATATATATAAAAAAACTGCAGAACTACTTTTTGGTCATTGTTGGGCCATAAAATGTCATATAGGAAGGATAAGAGTGACACATACCTGATTAAAAAACCTAAAAATTGATTTTCATTTCATGGGGACTTTAAAATTACCGGAGGCTCAGTCCACTTCAATTTATCTAATGTTCTGACACATTAACGCTGATTTTCAACATTATTTTGGTTCCCCACCATGACAGTTATTCGTGCACACTGTTGTACTGCCTGTGCATGAGTGTGTGTGTGTGTGTGTGTGTGTGTGTGTGTGTACCTTTGCTCCTCGACTTATCCTGGTCTGATAGATGCTCTGTCCTTGACCGAGTCACCAGCTCCACATTGGTGGCACTGTAAACCTAAACACACAGAAAACACATCCTGGAACATACACTTTTTCAAAGCTCAGGTCAACACTATAGTAATACAACTGCTATTCTATTTCTAAAGGATCGATCCTGAATAAACAAATTGTGTTTTGTTTTTTTTTAAAGTTACACTCATGGAATTTAAAGATATTCTGTGAATCAAACAAACTTTTTTTTTTTTTTTTACCACCATGCTAAAATCATCCTGAAAATAATTTCAACCAGCCTGCACTCAGTGTATGGGGGCTCAGTGGGTAGAGCAGGTCAACCAACAGCCAGAAGGTTGGTGGTTTGATCCCTGGCTCCTTAATGTTGTTAATGTGTGTGTGAATGGGTGACTGCTGACTTGTGTTGTAAAAGCACTTTAAGTAGTTGAAAAGACTGGAAAAGCGCTATATAATTACAGTCCATTTACCATTTAAACCATTCAAACATCTAAAAGTTATCCTTTTTACTTTCTTGTTGTCATCTATAGTGTTTTTATGCAAACAAACAATTCAGACAATTAGTAAATAAGTGATTAATTTGAACACATCATGATAGAGTGATAACATACCACACATTTTATTTAAAGTTACTTAAAACTTAAAAAATCTTCAGTTGCAGACAATTAGGGGTTGTTGTTTTTTTTTAAGACATTTTTGGGGCTTTTGTTCCTTTATGTTTTAGATAGGACAGCTGAAGAGAGGACAGGAAACAGGGAGAAGGAGGGGAAATTACATGGAGCAAAGGGCCACACAGTGGAATCGAACCCATGGCAGCTGCAGTGAGGACACAGCCTCTGTGTATGGGGCGCCCACTCTACCAACTGAGCCACCAGGTGCCCCAGTGGCAGACAGTTAGTTAAAACTGGATCATGGGTGTTATACTAAATTACAGGAGGTCTGAACTTTCTGCTACTTCCGAAAAACTCCACTAGTCCAGCTCAGAGGTCACTTACCTTGGCTTCATACCCGCTGACCACCTCACTCTTCTCGGAACGCCAGCCCCAGATTCCTGACTTGTTCCTTAACAAGGAAATAAATGATGTGAGGCAGCTCTGTGAGGCAAGTTCAGGCTGATATCTGCGCAGGGTTTGCAAGCACAAATAAATCAAATGTGATCTCGATGGTCTCGCTCGTTACCGTTCAAAGGCAATGTTGCGTGTGTTGAGGTGTGTAGAGACGATAGGCGATGTGAGTCTCTGGGCTGTGTTTTCCTGCGACGGCTGCATGGCTGCCAGGAGGGAGGGTGCATCACGGGGAGACAACACGAGCGGCTCTGTGTACACCACCTGTTTCTCGTGGTCCACCTCCATCACCACAGCCCCGTCATCTAAGAAAGAGGAGAGGGAGAAAGAAAAGAAAAAAAATTGCAAGTCAGCACAGCAAAGAGTTAAACAGCACGTGTGTAACAAAAACTGCATAGCTCCTCTTCTTTTACCTAAGGTCAAAAACTTATCTTGCCAATCATTTCTTGTGAGGTTCTGGCAGCCGTTTGGGGTTGGTCAGAGTTACATACACACCTCCACCCTTGAAAATATAACTGCGTCGTCCTTTCAGCCAGGTCATGTGTTCAAATCCCAGAAGAGTGGTGTCCACACGGAGGCACGAGCCGCTCTTCCACACCCGGTAAACATCACTGGGACACACCTTCGACACCAACGGCACTGAGAGGAAGATTAAAGCAGCATTACAGGAGCAAGAAATAAATGCAACAGTACGAGGAAATCAAACAGGAAATGTGTGAAGGACACAGAAAAGAAAGGCAATTCATTCAAGCTTATGAAATGTTACGTTTGAACATTTCTAAATAAAGGTTGTCAGAGCAGAATGATAGATTGGAAGCTAATTATTTTCACTATGAATTAATTTACTGATCATATTCTTATTAAAAAAAATATCAAAAGACTAATGACTCATTACATTTTCTGAAATGTGATGCCTTTAAATTGCTGTCTGCAATCTACGAGCTAAGATCATAAACATCCTCTATTCACAACGATACAAAACAGGTGAGAACATGACGACTGCAACCACAGAGTATTTTCAAATGAAGCCATGTTAATTATGTGTGACTTAACTGATTTACACGCATCATGTTGGTTATTTCTTCTAGTTTATATTTTGATATGAACTCATCTTGTGTTTAAGCTGCTGTGTGAAAGTAACAAGTAAACAATCAGGTCTTTCAAAGTCCGCTGAGCGACAGCTGCTCTCGGGGGAGCTGTTCAACTAGTGCGGTGCTGAAACTGACCTCTGTGAAAACACACTCACCCCAACTGGTGAACTCCCACTTCATCTCCACATAGAAGTCACGTGCCTGGAAAAGACCAGAGAGTTTTATTTTACTACTTACACAACAGCAATACTCTTCAAATGATGATGCTCCATGTTTTCTTATGCTTTGGTATTCTCATTAATCAAACTTGATACTTACTTCCTGTGACCTTTTCACAAATATTAACAAAAGCTTTGAGGTGTGACTGAGGATCGGCGTGCTGCTCTGAGCAACAGGTGGAGTTTAATACCCGAGGGCTTAGTTTTAATCAAATAGCTGGCTGTGAAGCTGTTTTACCTGTCTTAGTTTGCTGAGCAGCTCTGGGATGCCAGCCAGCCTCTCAGTGGCACGCTTAAAGTCTCTGTATTGGAGCACCAGCTGAACCAGCTCAGGGTCCCCAGTGCTCACCGCCTCCTGCAAGACTGAAACACACATCCACATTTTATGACAGTGGATGCTTTTTAAAAAAAAATCCCTTATGAAACTGGGAGCCACGGCAGAGCACTCACTGGTCCAGCCCTGCGCGTTGCAGTGCGTGGGGTCTGAGGAGTGCCTGAGCAGAACCCGGGTTGACTCCAGGTGGCCCAGACACACAGACAGCTCCAGCGGGGTGCGCCCCCTCGGATCTAGGCGCTCCACATCCTGCTGCAGAACCAAACAGATAGGCAGCATCAGCGCAATGCAGCGCGACCTCACACACGCATCTGTAAAAATCCCCACCGTTCACCCGCTATACAACAAGCCTCCTTCACTGAACGTTGACGTTACCTCTTTCTTCTGCAGCTCTCGATCGAGCTCCAGATACCGATTGTTCCACACCAGAAAATGCAGAGGAAACGCTTCTTCAGCCATGGTTGTCGTCCGCTTGACAATTAAACACGAATAAAGCTATGTTTGCAATATGATTTCTGCAGCCAACAGATTGCAGTGACACCACAGACCCGAGCGACGACTTCAGCGCTGATCGCCACAGCTGGTTAGCTAGCTAGCTTAGTTAACAACAGAAAATGGGAAAACGCCAAAAGAAAGTGTTTCAATAGACAAACCTGCCACTCAGCAAATCTATCCAAGTCGTTAACGTTAGGCAGCAGACAAACTAGAAAGTCGTGCGTGCCTATTTAAATTAGTGGGCTGAGTTAGCTCGGCTAACTCAGCCCACTAATTTGATGTATTAGTTAACGTTAACTAACAGCTAGCTGAGCTAACGTTGCTAACTGGCTAATAACAACATTGTTTCCTGCTTCTCCCGGCTGCTGTTCTCCATTATTTACTGAGCAAGACAATTAATACTGTAAGGTAAAGACGCACATCCAAAGTCCGTTTATTTTTTCATTATGAAAGTGTTCTTGAGAGGAGAATTTTGGGTGAAATCGCCGGCTGATAAAGTTAGCTAGCTAACCCGAAGCTACTGCAACCAGTCCGTTTATACAGCAGGGTTGTTGCGGTCTGTCAAAATAAAGCGAGATACGGCCTTTATTCCAGTTTCACATCCAGGTCAGCCGAGCTGAGTGCGATCCGATCCGACGGCGGAGGCAGCTGCTGCCGACAGCGCTCAGTCGTGCCTGGCAGACGATTATCAAACCAGACAGCATCCGAAAAAGTCTGTTTTGTTCCGTGCAAAACGTCGCTTTGCTGCGATCAAGTATTTTAAACCCGCCTTTTTATTTATTTATTTACACGTTGCTTTATTTCCAGGTTATCAGAGCAGATAGGTGGAGCCAGGGAGGAGCTGATTGATCTGAACCTACAGAGAAAATGTCACACTGTTCAACTGTGTGCCATTTAAGTTACTGAACTTTTACTAATCAGGTGACAGCGACCCATTGTTTGTCATTTTTTTTATTTTTCTTGAAAAATAACACAAATAACATAAAGTGAAAAAGGCTTCTGAAAATAATTACAATGCTACAGGATTCCCGTTTTGATACTCGAAAAGAGGAAAACACATTTACACAAAAGTATATACTTATATTCATTTGAAGGGATATGGCCAGGAGATCAGTCTGGGAGGAGACCTTTGATACAGAACCACTACAAGAAATGAGCAACACCCCGCCCAAACAAAATCATACATCTCTACGCTGAAATGGACGAGGTTGTGAAATTTGGTGAAAAGCAGATACTCACATTTTTCATCCATGGAAAGAAAAAAAAACTGTATCAAACGAGGGTGGGGAGCTGTTGTCATCTAGAATATTAACACATTTGCTCTAAATGTCGTCTCTGTACAAAAACAAAGCAAGAGGAGTTTGGGAACAATAGCACCTGAAGTCTAACTGTTGTTTGAAGATGCACCATTTTTCCGACACCAAATCCTTGGCTTATCCCTTACATTAGATGCAACCTGCCCTCTGTTGGGGTGAGGTCTTGTTGCCATGTCGATTGCCTTCTCACAATGTCTCTTTAAGCTTGCCACATCCACTCAGCGTCCATGTATGTTTATAAAGTATACCACCGGACAAAGCTGAACACACAACTGGTAAACACAGGCCATTCCTGTCACCCACATTATAAGTCATGTAGCTGAAGACCCACTACCTTAAGTCGTCTTAAAAAAAAAAAAAAAAAAAAATCTCAAAGCATAGGTGTTGTGCATAAAGCTGTCAAACAATTTCACATTTGCTCTTGAATTTTACAAAAACTAACCATCTATTTGAAGCACCCAAGTGTAGCTGAAAACGAAGGAGTTGAAAATTAGTCAGGTGATAAATAAGACTTAATCAGCCAAACAGAGCAATGCAGTTCTACCCAAAGTATGAAACTCAAAAGTCGTTGCTTATCTACGTCTCAAGGCAGGATGGGAGTCAAGACGGGCGTCTGTGCAAAGGAGAGCTGAGCACTTGGATTATCCAAAGAATGTGGAGGATACAGCTAATTTATTGCCCAATTCTCCCACTTGTGGCAATTGAAAAGAAAGAGGGAAAATAGCCTTTTCCTCACAACAGGATTTCCAAAAAGAAAAAAAAAACAGCTCCTGAGTCTCTTTTTAGGTGCACTTGAAACAAATCTATGAATACAAACATTGGAAAGAAGCATTGTTCCAGCTGTGACAACCCCTTTTACCAACACCAGTAAAGTGAGTAAGCACCCCGAAATCAGACCCCACCCCTCCTGTCTTATGTTACAGGTGCATGTAAACGTCCCTGTCTGTTTGTGTCCTTTAAGTCACACAGATTCACATCGGGATCAGCTCTCTCGCTTTGCACCTCAAATCACCTCTGCGGTCAGAGGAGGCAGGTGCTTAGGATATCCTCTGGATCAGTTTTTCATCTGATAGGCAGTAGAGTGTGTTGACCGACAGCTCGGAGATGAAGGCCTCGCAGGCCTTGCGGGAAACACCTTTACAGCCTCGCAGGTCAAGCAGTGAGATGCAAGAGAGGCGGCGGAGATACTTTAGACACGCGTCTGTCAGTTTACTGCAGCCTGGGAAAGAGAGAGATACACAGACATCAACACGAGATAAACTGATGCAATACGTTCATGGCACGGACATTTTCTGTGGCCTGAAAAGTGGCCAGGGGTTGATAATAAATATAATAAAAAATATCATTTGTAATTTACTTTTCATTAGAATCATCTCAGAGTGCTACAGATAAAAATGAAGGGATGGAAGGTTCATGAAGTGAAGACAAAGCTGAAAGGGAACAAAAATTTTAAATGCATTGCATCTATTTTCTGATTCCCCAACTTTCTCAATCGAGACCATCTCCATTTACATATGACGTGTCTGTATAACATGTTTTTTCTTTCACCTGGTTTAATAAATTCTGTGTCAATTCTTCAACCAAAGAAATAAGACTCAAATTGCTGATGAGGACTAAATTTGAGCTTGACTGGATACTGCGGCGGTTCTGCGCTCACAGACGCGCGCTGCTGATGCATAGATAATGTGCAGAGTCATAAAGGCTAATGGACTGATTATTAATGGACTGATGTTAATGTTTGCAGGTTGTTTAGAAATACACTGTTATTGAGGAAAATAATCATTACATTTTTCTAAAATATAAACATATTATTTGCTGCAGTGGCATTACTTAATGATTAATTTTCAAATCTGAAACCACCAGATCCCATGATGGAACTTCTGCACATTGTTTGATAACTTTAAGCTGTTTTCCGTCTTCCATTTTAGCCATTCCCATCCATTTCTCACCTCCCAGGTTGAGTTCTGTGAGTGTGTTTCGGGTGGACGAGCCCACTGCAGTCAGCAGGTTGATGGAGTGGTCAGTGAGACTGTTGCAGTGGGAGAGGTCCAGTTTTGTTAAATGGGGCATATGGCGGATCACGAGGCGCAGAGTGGAGTCCGTTATGTCCAGGGCTGCTAGTCGCAAACACTGCATGGTTCGTAACTGACTGCGATTGTCACAGCCTAGAACAGAGACGAGAAAAAAAAGTTTTTGTAAAAGCATTTCACAAGGAAAATGGCAAAAACTGATGTGAAATTAGGAGAAAAGCGAGGAGTATGAAGTAAAAGTAAAAATGAGACAACAGTTCATTACTGAAAAAATCAACAAATGATGATGTCATGCACATCTGGCAAACAATCATGGCCTCAGAAGCTACTCTTTCCTTACCTGGAGGAGTGACTAGTTCCCTGATCTGTGAGTCTTTGACCCCATCTGCATACCGCAGGTCCAAAGAACGAAGGAGAGGGCAACCAGAGGAGCAGAGAGCTGAAATAGACGACCAAGAACAACCTGCCAGCATCAGATCCTTCAGTCCTGAAACAAAACCGAGAAATGATTATCACTGGTGTGTTGAATGTGTGAGTTAGCGCACAAAACTCACTGGTGCAAACAGCCAATTCAGAGTTATTCTTAACATTTGAAGATTTATACAATTTTAATATGACATATTTTTGAGATAAATAAACTTAAATATCTGCTTTTTAAAATTGTCTATTTTTGTGATTATTTTGTTTATAACATGTTTATTGATGAGATTTGTGATTTAAAAAACTGCAAAAAAAAAAAAGTATGTGTGGGCAAGTTTGTGGGGTTCTGACACAGGCTACTTTCAGTGACACATTTCAGACTAAACCACACCAGGCAACTGGGGACTACTTGTCTAACTGCCATATTGGGGACATGACAAAAGCCACATTCCCAATTGTGGTTGAGTCAATAAAGCTGTCTCGATTACCCTGCCGCACTCAGGGACAGGAAAGATGAAATGGGGAGCCAACCAGTTGGTGTTAAGTCTCCAGGTACAGTGTTAATTTTGGCAACTATTTCTAATTTAGTTTTAGTCTTGAGATAAAATACTTATTGGTTTTGGTCACATTTTATTCATTCTCATCCTTCATGGTTTTAGTGTAGTTTTAGTCGGCAAAAACTATAAATGACTGTAGTTCAGTTTTAGTGATCCAAAACTCACTACATTTTAGTCAACTTTTAGTCAAAATGTTCTTTCTTTTATTCAGTTAGGCTAATACAGACACTTAAAATTGGAATTGAGATGCTAGCATCAAGTGTTAGAATTCATAAAGCACCGCTAAATTCTCTTAACATTTTTCCTTGTGTAGAATCACGACTCCTTACTTTGCTGGATATCTCTCCCACTGATGCAATGCTGCTATGTTTGCTGGTCTATTAACTAAAGTAAGAATAGTGAATCTGTTTGAGGCAGCGTTACCTGGGAGAGGAGTCTGCGCACGTCACACTGATCAAAGACTGGGTTGCATTTTTACACTATGGACGATGATATGCAAACTAAATTGAAGACATACACGACTCAGTCAGCAGAGCCCTGAAGGCAACACCCCCAGATTCTCAGCAATGCATCTGACAGTTAAATTAGAGCGCTAGATAAATGAGAAGGAGAAACTGTAACGAAGAGTGTCTGTCTCCACAATATTTAGACTTTTTAACCACTGTGAAACAATCCAATAATAATAATGCTGTTCCTATCATTCAGCCTTTTCACCGCACTCTCTCCTCACCAGCATCGTCTCTGCTGCATGCTCGTGCACCTACATTTCTGTTACGTCTCGTCAACAAAATCAAAACATATAATCAGCATACTTTTGAACATTAAAGATCTATTTTTAGCCCATATTCATCTTGTTTTCATCATGAAAAAAGGATAATCATAATAATGAATAAAAATAATAGAGGAATATTTTTCATCACAGTTTTCATAAATGAAATCATCAGTGTCCAGAAGATAAACGCATTTTACGCAAGTTCCCAAAACTGACCTAAATCATATTAGGCATGGGCCTGGCAAAGGATAAAAAAAAAAGCAGAAAAAAAATAAACAAAGCACAAAGCATGGCATGGAGCTTTCTACTGTTGCTACAGCCAAGGTGGAACAGACTAGCCCATCTTCCTCATCTGACAGCCCCTCTCCTGTAATGGCTACTGCTTCTGCATGTCTGTGGCGTTTTTGGAGTTTTTGACCCTGAGGCTGTTTCAGCTCAGCCTGAAGATCTGTGGGTCCTCATGAAAAGCCTCCAGCAATGACCATATCCTTTCCCTGAGTGGAACTGGTCATTGCTTTACAGACAACCAATGCACCCTGGTCAAGAGACAGGTTTGTTGGCAGTGGTGAAGTGAAGACTCCAATTAGTTCTACTCGGCCTCAACTTGAGCAATGCCCTATGGCCAACAATGGTGCAAAGCTCCCATCTCCCCTTCCTCCAACTCATAACCTCCCACCAACAGGTTTAAAATCCTGGCTGCAAAGGTGTTTCATCATCATCGTCTCCTTCTGCCGCGGTTAGTGAAGGAGGCCAAGAGAAACTCATGGCATGTAAGTTTATGTATGTGTGTGTATTTACGTACCGGGCAGGCGCCCAATGAGCCAGTTCAGCTGCTTTTTAGAGATGTTGGTCCAAGAGAGATCGAGCGTGACCGGCTGCCTCTTTATGATGCCTGTTAGAGCCTGAGGTGTGATGGTGCGTTTGATGCTCATGTCAATCCGTGACCAAAGCCGCTTGTCTAAGCACCTACAAACAGACACACATTCTTGACAAACACATCCACTCATCTAGTTACGTTTGTAGAAAGATGTGACAGACAAGTTGCGGCATGGTTTCCATTCCTCTTTGCTAATACAAGGTTTGATAAGAGATCTGTTTTATATCAACTTAAATGTTGTCTTACCATTTGTACCAGTTCTTGCAGACAGCCATGCAGACACAGAGATCTGCTCGACTTAAGTAGCGGAAGACTGACACCCAAACTTCCCTCTCACAGCCTGGCCCACTCCCACTGCTCTCCCTGTCTGCCTCGCTCCCTCCCTCCTGCAGAGCAGACAGAGGGATGCGGAGATGAGGAAGTTCAGATGATGAAGAACAGGAGGCACCATTGCTCAGTTTTGCCGGCCTGCTAGGGTTTGTTCTTTTAGAGACCTCTGGCCTCTCTAAGTGGGAAATACAAATGTCTTTGTGTCCACTGCGAGTGTATGGTGGTGTGTGCCTACTGGAGTGCTGATCAGGACAGGGGCCGCAATTTCTAATGGGGGGTCTGGCGAGGGCTCTGGGCTGGCTGTGTATTGTGGAAGTGGCGGTTTGAGGGGCAACAGCCTCCAGTTTGGGGACAATGGCTGATGGGTCAAGCTTTGCCCTGGCTGGCTTTTGGAGTGTCACTTTAAGATATGAGCCATTTTTGCACGTTTGACTGTCCTGCTCCATCTCCTCCTCATCATCCTCCTCCTCACCGTTTTGGTTGGCCACCTCACTCCCTTCCTCTTGTCTTTCTTTGGCTGCCCGTCCTCTTCCCCTCGACTGTGGCTGATTCTCTTTATCCAATCCCCTGCCACTGTTCTGTCCCCCCTCTTCATCCTCATCATCGTCACTGCTGCTGCTGTTGGTGCTGCTGCTGCTGCTGTCCTCGCTCTCCTCATCCAACTCCCCATGGCTGTTACCACTTCTGATTCCTCTTCCTGCTCCTCCTCCCCGCAGCCTCACCCCTCTTCCCCTCCCTCTGCGGAGCTCTCCCTTGGGTTCAAGTACCAGACCGAGGGAGGACGACTTCTGTTGGAAGGACCCAGTCGCCCCTGGAGAACTGTGGTAAGAAGAGCTGCTCACCCAGGGGGAACCCCGGCCTCTGCCCTGAGATAGTCTGCTGGTTGGAGAGCGCAGTCGTGACAGCATCCTGGAGGCCAGCAGCCCGGGAGATCGATCTAGAGACTGTTTCTGTATAAAAGGAAATGTCAAAAAGGGTGGGAAAGAAAAAGAGAGCGAACGCTTGAAAAACTGAGTTGAGAGCTTTTCTCTGAGGAATATTAACAATACAGCTTGGAGCATACTTATATAATGCTGCTATTTGTTGTCAGTGGTAGTCATAATATAGTAATACTACTATTACTACTATCGCGGAAATACAAAATTAATACAGAAAGTAAATTGCTTACTGATAAGATTTTGCTGCGCTCCAGTTTTATCTGTAATAAACAGAAAAATGGTTGGTAAATCAGATAAATATCAGATAGAGCGAAACATACACACATTTAATGAAGTGCCATGTCATATCTGTGCCATTGTATAAACCAGTTTCACAGCAAGTTTAATCAAGGTTACACCTTCCTTATATGTTTTGCAAAGAATACACTGTATATGAAAGTCTATCTCAAAAGAGAAAAAATTGGGCTCTCTTTACGGATGTCTGCGGTGTGCTCAAGCAAGCACAGGCATTATTCCATGGCTGCTGTGTGATTTTTGCACTGTACTTTTCCATTGTTTTGTTCCTATTAAGCAGTATCTTTAGTATCTTTTTCTGTGATTGTAAAAATATAAATTTGTATTGCAACAGTTTTATTTATTTACCCCCGAGAGTTTAATCATATGCTTCGTATCATTATTTCTTATGCTTGTGCCTAAGAAATGATATGAAATGCTGTGTGTCGCATTTTTTCTTACAGTTTCTGAACTCGCTTAAAGGTTAAGTTAATTCTCAACTCTTCGGCACAAGTGGCAGAGCTGCACTGCTCGTCACCTTGCCCCACACGCAGGTGATCTGTCGGCATTTCTTTGTGCTGATCAGTTCTGCTCCTTTCTCACTTCTTTCTAATTACAGTCGTAACACCACAGACTGCCCATTCCTATTTTGGGTGCTTACAGGTCAATTATTTATTGAGTGAAATTGTCAAGGAGGCAGGCTAATAATTTAGCAAAATAAAATGTCAAAATGGACCTAAATACAACAAACCCTACATTTTACCTCTCTATTTAGTATACCAGAAAAACATTTCACGTCCCAACTAGGGCTGCACAATAAATCGTAAAAAACATCACGATCTCGATTCAAACATACATGCGATCTCATTTCTAAATGACAGCAATTTACCTGCTCATATTTTCCTGTGCGTTCAGATCGCGCTGCATTCACGTGTTCCCTTATCTATAACAATCCCAGACACTCCAGATGCTCTGTCACACTCACACAGTGTGAAACACGCAATTAATTCAACAATCAAGTCAGGGATTGGCCAATGATTCAACCAAACAACTCAATCACAGTAACTAGACACGGTGTCGGTAATGTCACGTGTAGACAAGCAGGAAGAAGGAAGAAGTCAGTTTAGTTAATGGGGTTGGAGCCGCATTTTACATGTGAAAATAAAAAATGAGCACCGCTGAGGAAAATCGCGGTGGCGACAGCAAGAGTAATGATGTACTCATGCAGAAAAAATGGGGACATTGGCATTATTGCTGCACCGCAAGGTAACACTACGAATCTCTATAATCAAACCAAGCTTTTGTTTTCTTTTAAAGAGAAAATCATGATCTCAATTCTCAGGGAGAAAAATCGTGATTCACATTTTAGCAAGAATCGTGCAGCCCTACTTAAGGTCTTCAACGGAATAAAACAAACAAGCTAGAACGTGTGATTCCTGGGCTTATTGGTACTGTTAGACAGGTTGTTTCTTTTTAACAAAGATTAGCTGTTGCCCCTTAATCTTCAGTTTTTATGCAATGCTAAGCTGGCTGTCTGTTAGCTGTAGCTTCATATTTCACGTGTGTACATGAGTGTTATCAGTCACTCAACACTTTGCAAGGAAGTGAATCAATGTACATCACTAAAGAAAATGAAATTGTTTAAACAGTTTAGCAACCAGAATGTAAAAATTGCCTCGTAGCATTTCCAAATGCTTAATTAGTTACTTACCAAAGTCTACAGAAAAAAAAGAAAATGTGCTACTCAACCCATCACTAATTAAACAAACTAAAACTAATGTATGGATGTTGTTTCTGATTGGTCCATGAAGCTACAGCACGTGTGCTGTCAGCAGAGGAAGCTGAGAGTCACTCCATCCATGACATTGTGATGCCACTTCCTGGGTTTGATGTCATCTACCCGTCTCATCATGGTAAGCGATACTGTGATTTTAAAGTTTGTTTCATGCATGTTGTATGAAAGGAAAGAAAGCTGTGAAAAATAACATATATTGGTTTAAATAATTTCTTTCTGCTCCTGTCAGTGGGTAAAGGCTACAGGGAGCTGCTGTCTGCAGACGGGTTAGACATCGACAACATGAGACACAAAGTGAAGGACTATTCTCTCGCCGGAGCTTACAGACGCATCATCATCAGACCCAGTGATGTCAGCTGGTCAGCAGTTATTTAAATACCAGTATAGTATATATTAACATGGCATGGTACTGCAGTTTGAAGCGCTTTATGCTGTTATGGCTGTTATTATTTTTCTGTAATATCACGGTATCTAATCAGATGTATTTTTTTCCAGGGAAGTCATTCGATATGATGATCCCAGGATCTCACTGGTACACAGTGACTTTGAGAAACTGGAGAACAAACCTGCTCCTGTCTTTAACAAAGGTAAGCTGCTTTTAACATTGCTTTGGCCTGTGCTAAAAGTGGTAATATACTGGACTGATTTGTGGAGCAAAAGAAAACTAAACACTGACTTTTTTTCTGTGAATGTTTCTGAACTTTATTGGACTGGACATAAATGCAATTGCAGCAGTATTTCTAGATTCTAAATTTTTCTGCAACATTGACTGCTCAGAATATGCTTACACCTAGTGGGGGTGAAAAGAAAAATAGAGGGACTGCAAATGATTATACTTAAGTAAAAGCAAAGGGGGGAGTAGGGCCCGACCAATTTGGGATTTTCAGGGCAGATACCACTACCGATATTACGGAGTAAGAAAATTACGATATCCAATATGTCAGCCAATATTATACAATAACACTGTCATTACCAATAATATTGGCAAATTGATGTATTGGTCGGGCACTAATAGTAGCTGATCTGAATCATGTCTGTCCACTTTCTCACCTTAATGAGTGTATCATGAGCTTAAAGTAGCCAATAAGGGGTACATGAGATGTGTTGCTGTAGCAACAAAATAAATATCAAGTATAAAATGACATGGTTGCTTGACAACCGTCTTTGCAAACATTCTGATTAGTTATTTCTCTGCTTCCTTTGACAGAGGGAAAGTATCGGGCTCTGCGGATGGAGTTCTCCCTGCCTCCGTCAACCTACGCTACCATGGCGATCAGAGAAGTTCTTAAGTTGGACACCAGCATCAAGAAACAGACACAGCTCAACACCACCTGGTTCAACTGAGACCCGAACACACACTGGTGTAAACTGGACCGCTGCAGCAGACTGCTGAGCATCTGTCCACTGTGGCTACTTACTGTTGTGTTTTTAAGTGTATTAAATGCGTGTGAATGATTTGGTTCTGCGTGAACCCAAAGGCAATTTCTTTGAGGTACAAAGAGCAATGGTTAAGCGTTATTCCATTTTTTTTTTTTTCAATACTGTTTTTACTTGCTCTAAATGTTAGAGTATTTATGTGCTGCAATTTATTCAGCATAGTTTGACGATGATTTAAGTGAACCTTGTTTTCCAGGGTACCACATACATTAATACAACTTAAACAGGGCATCCAGCATGCCCTCTTTATATGGAAGTGAGTTTTTCTTTTTTAACTTTGAGCTAAATGTGTGAATGGAAAAAACTCCTGAAAAGAGGAATTAAAAATGTTAAGTCTGTAAGTGTGCAGCCTTTCTTTGTCCGTCATTAAGACAAAAATATTGTGAATATGCTGCTGTGTTATTTGCATAATTTGTGTTTTTTGGGTATTGATCAATGAACTGATGAAGCCTTTTTCCTTTATTTCACTCATAATAATATGACAGCTAGCTCTGTCTTTCTCACTTGAAGTTGTTTAGCTACACAATTTGGCTAAGATTACACAAATACTGTCTCCCCCTACTGGCTGTCACAGTTATTGTCCTTCTAATTAAGGATGTGAAATGTGTTCTGGGCTCTTATCAGTCTGCTGCTGGTCACAACAGGCTCAGTGGAACTGACCATCTGGCACTGTGGCATATGCCAGCTGGCAGGATGGAGCTTCCATCTCAAACCAAATGCGGTTACTCATCACATCCCTCACCCGGGGGCTGTGTCTGCCCCCGTCGTTTTGGATTATTTCACTGTTTGTTTGTGGCATTTAGGACCTGTTGTACCAGGATACAACAAAAGCGATCTTACCAGAGCTCGATGAATGATAACAGTAATGAACAAAGTCACAAAAAGAGTTACAGAGATAAAGATTCTATTTATTCGATTAGATAGATTTGATTTATATTTTTACATGCTGCTTTGCATCCTGCTGAAGTTAAATGTATTTAAGCTTTTGAAGCTCCCATTCATGACCCAGTATGAGACACGTGCAAACAAATTACTGAAGTTTTAACTGGTGAAACATAACTGGGAACATAAATTTATTTTATCCATCAACAAGTAAAACTCTTCTACTTAATGTGAAAATTATTGTCCAGGATTAGAAAACCCTAAAATGACAAGTTAGAATCTGGATACTGACAGTTTTTCCTGAATTTGCCTGTGGTGCTTTTCATAAGAGAACTAGGTTGTAGTTGTGCTACAGACGAAGAGTCTCTGTGTGAAAATGTAAAACTGTTGATCTAATCTGACTGCTCACAAAAGAGATACAGAGGCAGGTGTAGTTCCCAGTCGCTGAGAGGATATGTTAACATGAGATAAAGTGAATGAATAGTACAACCATATAGGCTTTGGGTTTTTAATTTCCAATTTATGCACAATGCAGGCTTATAAATGCACTATCAAATACAGCATAAGTAAAGTAATTGATATGCAATGCAGGAGAACAATATATGGCTCAGTTGTATTGTTTGAAATTGCACTTTACAGCAAGAGGGATGTTCTTTAAAAACTGTTGACATGGAATCTTGACCTGTCGGAGACAATATTCATACCAAGATGGAAGCTTAAAGGGCCACTTAGTAGCTTTTCAGAGCTTTCAACACATTTTCAGATCTTCCTTAATGAATTGAACTCAGAAAACCTGCTGATTCAATATTGGGTAAAACTCAGTAAAGACCTATCCAATTCTAATGAAAACCAGGGTTGTAATTGTAGGACTTCCAAAGATGGCTGTCTATTTGTGTTCATGTGAAAAGACTTTTGGAAACAAGAAACTTTCCACATAGAAATTATTTTGAAAACTGAACTGAATAATGGAAATCAAATGCAGGCATGTGTCAGCAAGTTTACCAAGTGAAAAAGGGATAATAAATAAGTTAAATGACTTTAAATCAAACTATGAATTCCTGTTTAGCTGCTAAGTATGACAATGATGTGAACATCATTCCATATGTAATCTGGAGGACCACCCCCACTATCTCAAGACAGGTGCAGGGCACTATTAGCACTATTAGGGGGGACACAGTTATCATAGAAGAGCTGGAAAGTGCTGCTAACATAAGTTACCCTCTTCAGGAAGTCCTCCAGCTGCTGCACTGTCATCTCTTGAACCCTGTTGTCCTCCCTGCTGTTGAGCCCGTGAGCTGCAAATGCGGGAAACTTTGAGCGCTCTAAAAAAGGTGCATTGTGGTCAAAATCAATGCAACAATAAGCCGACCACAGGTAGGTGGGGATGCCCAGGCGGTTGATGTTGTGGCGGCGGATTGTGTGTCCTGAGGCGGTGACCCCGGTGACCACGTAGGCAGTGCCTCGGCAGTAGTTGTTGAGCCGCCTGCGGATGGTGTGCTCGTGGTTCTTCCAGGGGCCGATGTTGAACTCTCGGACCTGAGGGACCACGTTTGTCAGAGTGTAGGTGGATGCTTTGTCATCAGGGTGGGCCTGGTGCTCGTCTGGATTCAGTTGACCCCGTTCAAAGATGACACTATCAGAGTAGTCATCAAGCACGGCCTGTGCATCCTGGAAATTCTCATGAACATCTTCTGAGGGGAAAGGTTGCATCTCTCTGGATCCAGACACTGTGGAGAGCTGAAAGGATACACACAAAATAAACATGTTCATACAATAGCTCGATCAAGACTGGTTACCAAATGATATTGCCAGGATAAACACTTGAAATTAAGATTTTTCAAATTCTGCAGGAGACAGGCAGTGAATCTTATATTTATCCCTTACCTGCGGCTCATACATCCATGGCACATCAACCTTCTTGGAGCCATCTGATCGCTTGAAAGTGTACGCAGAGTAAACAGGGATGTGGTTGACAGTGTCATACAGGGTGACAAATCGAGGTTTCCCCTCGTAGAACTGGCATATCTTCTTTAAAGGCTGATCCTCAAGCCCTCGAGGCAAAGTGCCCATGTACAGGAACTGTTTACACTCAGATGAGAAGCTGTCTTGTACCTCTGCTCCCGCCATGGTGATGATGAAAAGAGAGATGAGCATCAGATCTGTTCTGTAGACAAGCATGATGAAAACGTGCGGCATGCCTCCACAGCCCACTGAAATGTCGTCTCTCTGTGTGGACTTTGCCAACTCTGTGCTTCACACCAGCTCAGGCATATGCAAATTCTTATCATTCTCCCTTTACAAGTGTCAAAACATTGCCATGTTTGACAAGCTATAAACCTGCACCAGTGGCATCACAGGTACAGCTGAGTTCTCCTCATGGACACACCCACCTGCACAACTACAAGTGTCTTTTGAATAGGCACTCACTCTGTTACAGTCATTTAAATTGGGTTTGTATGTTTATTCTTTCAGGTTGCAGCTTCCAATCTGTACCACAAGCTCTTTCTAAGCATACTGTGACATTTAGGAGAGTCTGAATAAAATATTGTAGTCTGTCTGAGGTAGAGACATCCTTTCTGGTGGAAATGCTGTCTAGGATATTTCACCTGAAGTAATCAACCTAATTAAGATAGGCCTACATAAAGTGTGTGGTTAAAGCCTCTGTAATGACTAAGCCTAAAAAAAATGTATTGAAGCCTCTCTTTAAAAGCAATTTAATTCTCAGTAATGTCAAAACTGCTTTCCAGAGAATCCGGCTGGCACACAACAAAGAGTGCAGCCATGCCCGGAGCTCTTTGAGACTGAACTCGAGCACAGCAGCAGTGCTTTAAGCTAACACAAGTCTGCATGCTAACATGCACAATGATAACGCAGAACCTTTTCAGTCTGTAAGAGGTTTTGTTCATTGTGTTCACCATCTTAATTTAGCAACTGACGGAAGTGGCTTAAGTGGAGCATATCTCTCAGGTAGGGTGGAGGATGTAATGCGTGGATTTAAAGAACACTGTTGCTATGGTTACTTTAATTTCCGTGCACTGTCATCAATACCGGCAGAAGATTGTCAGTCTTTATATAATCTTTCAAAGTCTGTTTGGTCATGCAGCCATTTTGTTGCACCGCAGCACATTCCCTCTGTTGATTCCAGCTGTGATGCTCAACCTGCTGTTTTCTTCTGAATGAAACAATCGTATTTGCTCTCCCTTTCTTTCCTTCTACCCTATGTAAAGCTTTGTGTGTGTGTGTGTGTGTGTGTGTGTGTGTGTGTGTGTTCGTGTATCACCACCATGTTGTCGTGAAAGAAAAGACTGTGGAATGTTCTTGGAAACATCTGTTTCCATAACAACAGGTTGATGGCAGCATGACCCCTAGCCCTGTGGAAACAAACACTTCCTGTTTACTCTCAGAACATCTTCCCTGTGTAACCCCATGCTGACCTACAGTATCTATCTATCCATCCATCAATCTATTAATCCATACATTCAATATTTAAGCTTTGATATAATGTGAGCAGCCCTTAAAAACTAAAATAAATAAATAACAGCCAAATCTTTTATTATCATCTTTAAAGGTGAAGTTGAGGGAATGTAGTCTGCATCCACCTTGCCAGGGGTAGAAGTTTCATCATTTAATAGAAATTAATTATATTTTATATAGCAATACTTAATTCTTATATCATCCAATAAGAGATGCAAATCAGATTGGAACACTTTTTTTTCTACAAGATTTTCTACAACTGAGTAACTCGTTACAGTGAACTTGTATGGAGCTGCTGCTGTGGAAAAAAACTGTCTGGAAACAATAAACCTGGAACCAGAAGAGTCTCCAAACACAGCTGACAACACTGACGTAAGCTGACAGTTTATAGGAAACTGCTGGGTGTCACTTTGGGTGTCACAGCTGCAAGTATAATTGTGAGAAAAAAGTTTTATGATGACAATAGATGAAGTATTACAAAACTTCCATGCCGTGGTTCTAAAGTAAGAGAAGTACTGGTCGCTAAACTCTCAAATTGATTTACATTGAATGTACTGCCCACATATTAAAAACTCTCACTCTGACAGGATGACTACCTTTAATATCTGCCCGTCTAGCCATAGTACCTTCTTTTGCCTGTATTTGCAATTGCAGTATCTTATATGAAAATACTGGCGAGAATCTCTAGAGACAGAGACAGTATGCTGGTAAAATAAATAAGCATTTATCTTAAATGTGCCTCAATGTGTTTATAGCTCTGATAGCAAATTTAGGTGCCAAGATTATGTCACTTTAACACAATGACAAATTTCATTTAGAAAAAAAAATCTCTATATATGATTTTTTTAAATTTTTATTTTAGAGAAATAATTGTACAGTACAATGCAAAATAAAATGAACAGAAAGTTCACATCCCTCCTTTCCTACTTGAATTCTTGGTGCTTTTCCTCATCATGTAAAACTATTTTTAAATCGTCAGGTCCTCGTGTTCAGACTTTGTAGCACAGACACTATTGGAGCAGTCCTTTATTATATCTCTTTGCTGTGAATTGGCTGCCTCCTCATGGCAGGACATAACACAGCTGTGGCTCAAGATCTACTTTCGTCTGAAAACTGTCAGCATTGTCCCTTTCTCATGCCAGAATGATGCTGAAAGGCCCTTTGAATATATTCATGGTGGCTCCCCTGACTCTGAATGTGAGGGCTGTTGTTGTTGTTGTTTGTCCTTTGTGTGAATTGTTACATTTGACCACTGCACACACTGTTTGTTTGAACGTGTGTGAACTGATTTGTTTGTGTTTGCACACGTTTGGATGCTGTATGTGCATTTGGATGTGTTTGAGTCTTTGCATGGAGAATATGAGCAGCCTACAGGATGGGGGGTGGGGGTGGGGGTGTCTGTTTGTGTGTCTCAGGTTTGTGTTTGTTTTAGGGGGAAGGATGGGTGGTGTTATTGTGTCTCTTGGGAGGTGTGTGTGTTTATCTTGGGAGGGTGTTTGCAGGTCTCGTAACTGTCTGCTGGGGTGGTCTTGCCTGAGAAAAAGAGAAAGGAGGGTTCTTGGTGCATGCGTGTTTGCAAATGCGTGTGTGTGCGTATAGAGGGCATTGCTATATAGGCATAGGGACACCTTCATCACAGCACAGTACAGAAGCAAAGATTGAGGGAGAAACGTTGAGAGAAAGTGAAACAAGATAAGACAGGATGAGAGAACAGTGGCCAAATTTTGCTGCACAATCATCATCACATGGTTGACTTTTATTAGCTTTTCAGAAAGGATTTCATCCAAACTGATGAGGTAACCTGAGGTAAGTTTTCATTGTGAGCTTTATCATAATACTCCTAGGACTTGGTTCTCATTTAGATAGCTAGGATGCAATGTTAACCTGCAAAACATGCAGTTTTATAAAGACTCTAATGCAAATTTATAATGAGAATCTGTTTTATTTTCCGCCTTGTTGATCCAGAACCTATCAACATTTTCTTGGATGCGCGCAGTCTTGATTCTGCTTGTCTCCAGCAATGAAACAATTTCATTTAAATGCTAATAAGGTCTTGTATTTATATTTAATGAAGATGTCTGATTGAGAGCAGAAGGACTTTAAGACAGATATTCAACAAACGTACAATGAACATACTCTGATGACATTTGGTGGTCGTTTGCTGAATGTTTACAACATTCTTGGGCAGATTTGTTCAAAATTCCTAAAGTAGGACGTGTGTCTTGACTTGTGCATGACGAGCTAGTGTGTTCCAACAGTATTTTTAGTGTTTTTGACTGCTGCAAAAGTTTAAGACTCTTGTCATGTTTCAATGAATTTTCAGTGCTTCCAAATAAACGGATTGCAGAAGAAGAGACGGAGAAAAAGGAATAATCCGTCTCTAGAATTTTGGCCCTGAATCATCCACCTAAAACACCTCCAGTCGTTTTAATGGCAAATTATTTTCTATAGAAACCAAAAGGATGGATGCACAGATGTCAAATGGAGACTTCTTCACCTCCCCCTCCCCCTCTGCCCTTCCCCTGTTCCACTGTGACTACAGTGACTGGTCCCCCTCCTTCTCCATCATCCCCTCCATCTACCTGCTATCCTTTGTGGTCGGTTGCCTTGGCAACAGCCTGGTGCTGTGGGCCTACCTGGACCGAGCTGAGGGGAGGGGAACGAGGACCGGAGACAAAGCTGGAATTGGGAAGCTCTGTTGTGCTGGCATTTTCAGAACTAGTCAGCAAAACATGAACAGCACTAGTAGATTCAACCACGATTCATTTCCTCAGAAGAACAAGGAGAACGGTGGAAGTTCCTCAGGAAGAAGCTGCAGACCCTCCTCTCACTCCTCCTCCACCTCCTCCTCTTATCCTGCCTCCATCCCTCGTCCCACACGCTCCCTGACAGACTCTCTGATAGCTAGCTTAGCGTTAGCTGACCTCTGCTTCCTTGTCACTCTCCCTCTGTGGGCGGTCTACACGGCGATGGGCTACCACTGGCCTTTTGGGCAACCCCTCTGCCAAATCAGCAGCTTCCTCACTGCTCTCAACATGTACGCCAGCGTGTTCAGCCTGAGCATGCTCAGTGTGGAGCGGTACTGGGTCCTGACTGGACGCCGGCACTCCAGCCACCATGCCCCACAGAGCTGCCCCAGCAGGGCTTTGTGGATACTTGGAGGGGTGTGGATGCTGGCGTTGCTACTGGCGCTTCCTGGCCTGCTGCTGCGCTCTGTCAAGGAGGTGGAGGTGGACCCTGAATATGAGGATGATTTGCAGCGAGAGGAAGTTCATCCTACTGGCTCTGTGTCAGCGTTCCTCTCCTGCCAGATGGATTACTCCATGCTGATTGGAGCAGGGCTGGAGGAGACAGATCGAGAGAGGGCAGAGATGTTGTGGGCTGCCGCCTTAAGTCTTAAATCAACTCTAATAGGCTTCCTGCTTCCTCTGGTCATCTTACTGGTCTGCTACTGCTCGCTGGCTCAGCTCCTCAGCAGACATTTTGGACGAGGCCCTCGTCCTGACCGCAGGCGCCAACAAAGACTCCTCAGGGTCATTGTCACTTTGGTGATGGCCTTCTTCCTCTGCTGGCTGCCTTTGCATGTTAATAAGACTGTTTCCATGCTGCTGGAGTTTGGTTTTGTCCCTTATTCCTGCTCTTTAGATCAGCTTTTACTGGCTGCTCAACCATATGTCACTTGCTTGGCCTATCTGAACTCCTGCCTTAACCCTCTCCTGTATGCTGCCTGTGACCCATCATTCAGAAAGAGATGCAGAGGAGCCCTTCTCATGTTGTGCAGGTGGAGCAGGAAAGGTGGAGAGGGAAGGGAGGGGGAAAAGGACAAAGGGGAGGAAGACAGGGAGGAAATGAGCTCAAATTTCCCCACAAGAACACAAGAGGAAACAGCAGATAGGACAGAGGAGGCTGAGGAGGAGAGAACAGGAGAGGCGGATGGGATATGAAAATGTGTTTCTCAGCAGTTTTTTAGTTTTGTTGATCAAAAGACTGATTTCCAAAGAGGACTGAACTTAGACTCTTAGAGTAGCTGTATCAGATGTCAATATATATATTTTTAAAAAATAAACATCTATATCAAATGAAAAGTCTTGAGTGCAGAGAGTAGTTCCCTGCTTCCACTTTTTCCCACAGGAAAACTGTCCCTGCTTTCCAAAAATGTCTGAAATGGCTTTTCTGACTGAACTTTCTCATGTCATCTGATCTGTTTCATATTTTTCATTAATTATATATCTTAGTTGTTTATCCATTTTGTGTTGCACTGTTTTTTTGGTCCATTTTCTATTAAAGTAAGGATCATATAATCTCACATTTGATGTTTAATTTTGTCAAAAATAAAACTATACTAAGCCTACTTTTATAAATCTGCTTATTTAAAAAATGGGTACAAAAGTCAAAGGCTCTAAGTATTCAGCAAACAATTACATTTCAATTGTAGTTTTAATTGAGTTTATTTGTCATTTCAACTGTACAAAATGCAGTTACAATAAAATAACTGTGAAAAGGAGTGTAAAAAATGACAAAATGTGAGGCAAGACTTAAAAGAATAAAACAAAAAATATTTTTATGAGGTGTTAAAATAGAGTGTATATCACAAAACAAAAACAACACAGTAGTAGGTTAACAATAATAGCAATAAAAATGACAAGATGATAAATATGTTTTGTTTTTGTTTTTTAAAGAATGCAGTGTTTCTCAAAATTATCTTATCCAAAAAATGTATTTTTCAATGTATATCTGGCATTTTTACCAAGATAGCAACCAACAATTTCCACTTTAATTTGAAGGAACAAATAAGAAGCCTAATGTTAGTGACAAAGGGACATATTTTCACCTGCCTTAAGCCCATGTCTGTTTATGACTCTGTCCAGTAGGTGGCGGTAATGTTTCATTAAAATATTTGGCATCTGTCATGAAACTCGCGGAAGGTCTGTTCGACTTGAACCTTGTCCACGCTGCTCAGTGTTTACAAGCTTCACGCCGATTGTAAAAGGAGCTTGTGGGTGTGGGTGTCGTCATTGTGCAGCCGTCGGTGAAAGTTACGACGTTTTGCTTTTTGCTGTCGCACATCTTGTAGAAACAGTAAGTTTAGTGACAGGCTAACTTTGCAGAGGACGAGGGTGTTGCTGCAGAGCTGGGCTGACTGAGAGATGATGAAGATGGGAACTGCACTTATTTATGATGAGGAGATGACCAAGTACAAACTGCTCTGGGTGGAGTAAGTATGTACAATGTATCCACACATTTTTGCGCTTATAACGTAACGGTAATCATATAGCGTGAGGCGTGATGAATTTCACTCGCTAGGACAGATGGTGGCTGTATTTCTGAGCATTTGTTGCTGCATATCAGCTATTTTCATTCCTTTGTGCTCACGGGTTCATGTGTCAGTACAGTGACGTTACAAGTAAGCAGGTAGGCAGTTTTTAAGGTAACGTTAGCACGAGGTAACGTTAGCGGTTAACCGGTAAAGCTCATTTACGTTACTGTCTGTATCCGGAACACTTAACAGTTACGTTAAGTTATTTAAGTTTGAAAACTTAACTATTGCAGTGTCACATTAGTAACGTCTAACATTTCCTCCAGATATGTAATTCGTATTTGTAAATTATTAAACGTGTTCTTGGAGGTAAATACCGATGCTGTAGTGGAGTGTTGGTAGGAACTCAAGATACGGTTTGTTGTAGCTGGCCGGACCGATATGGAGGAGCACACGGAGGGTCGGATGAAAGCTAACAGTAGTGGATGTTTATGCCACAGACTGTATAAAAGTTATTCAGTCTGTGGTTTATGCTGACATCACACTGCGCCTCCTTGGAAATTAAATTTTCTCATTTCCTCGTGATGAAATCATCACATTCAACGTCACACTCTTTAAGTCTCCATTAACTTAGAAATGACAGTGTTTGTTGTTTCTCTGCGCAGTCGCAGTACTTTTGAAATAAACAGTTTTTGTGACTAAAGAATGCAAAAAAACAACAACAACCGACGAACTAC
>JAQLOL010000026.1:14011864-14024657 GCA_029783665.1 Naso thynnoides | reverse complement strand
AGAAGTCAGTTTAGTTAATGGGGTTGGAGCCGCATTTTACATGTGAAAATAAAAAATGAGCACCGCTGAGGAAAATCACGGTGGCGACAGCGAGAGTGATGACGTACTCATGCAGAAAAAAGGGGGAAAATTTCATCGTGTAGAACTGACAAAACCTTACGACAATGTGTAAGGAGTAATAATTTGCATACAAGTCTTTGGCATTATTGCTGCACCGCAAGGCAACACTACGAATCTCTATAACGTCAACAAAGCTTTTCCCATTCCCATTTTAGCAAGAATCGTGCAGCCCTAGTCCCAACATGAAGTATGTGAAATGCAGTAGTATGCCAGAGACACCAGGATGTCCTATTACGTGAATTTCACAGTTTGCAAACAAACATACTTTTCTGGCCATGTCGCACAAAACAGTGTATCCATCATGATGGAGTAGTATGTCCCAATTGTATGTACATTGTGTGCAACAGTTCGTACTTTGTGAGGGCAGCTGCAGTACATACTAAAAGGAAAAAGCAGAAGTATGCCGTCTGGAACGCACCCACTATGTTGTAACATGATGGACTCCTTAAAAGAGAACTGGCAAGCTAGCTACAACTAACCAGATATGAAAATGAAAATACAATAATTCTTAATTCCAGGTGATTATACACTGACAAAAACATAATTGTAAATATTATATTCCATTGATGCCAACAAATCTCTCTGAATCTTACTTTGGACCTTTGATCTCTCTACCTTACCCTCTTTTTAAGTCTGAGCTCCAGTGCACTTGCTCTTTTGCGGTTCTGTTGATGCTGCAGTAGCAGTTTCTGAGAAGGAGGTGGTGCTGTGGGTAGGGATGGGGGTCTGCTACGTCTTCCTCGTCTTACCCCTTCACCTACACCAATGCCTTCACGGTACGCAAGTTTGGATGGTGGTAAGGAAGTTGAGCCCTCTGACTCTTCACTTTCCTCATCACTGGAAGACTGCTGCGGAATGTGGGAAAGACAGGAAGGGGTGGTAGATGAGGTTGAACAAAAATGAGCGTCATCGTTCATTTAGGTAACGACCGCAACCATAATGTAACTAGTGGAGGGAAGTGAAAGTGGACAATGTGTTCTAGAAACTGAATGAAGTGAGAATCAAAAGTGTGCATTTGATACCTCTGATGCCGAGTCTTTTCCTTGGTAACACTTTGGACATTCCCAACAGCTGGGCAAATCCTTATTGATCTTCCCCTCACCCGGTTCCTAAAACAGAACAGCTAGGAGTCTGAAACAGCAACTATCATATCTAACTTAGAGATGCAGCTTTGTAAGCAGCAAAACAAACCATGCAATCATTAGGTTATGTAATAAATAATAGCCCTTGCTATGCATTACGTGGAGCTGGGCAATACAATAACAATACATCATTATCAAGATATGAGACGATATATTGTCTTGGATATTGGATGTTGTTTTCACATGACATGGAAATAAATTGTGCTGTTCCTGATTTTTAAAAAGTGATGTAATTTTCTTAATTTATCAGACAATTCTACTTGTTTCAATACTTGCCTTGACTGACTTAGTCATGATATCTACATTACTAATAATTACTGATCAAAAATAGAATTGTGTTGATATTTTTTGAAAGTAACAGTAGTCATCTCTACAATATTGTCACACCAGAGAGAAAATTTGGTCACAAAAGCTGTATTGTTCCATTATGTCTCCCAGTTCCAGCATTAATAAAGTCCTTCTGAGGAAATCTAAAAAATATCTGGACGTATAAAATGTATTAAGATACAGCTTAAAAATATCACAATATAATTTTAGCCCATAATGCCCAGCCCTAGTATGAAGCAGATTACCTTAATGCATTGACGATGGGCAATCTGTGAGCAGACAGAGCACTCCATGAGTGTGTGAGTGCTCGGATTTGATTCATCTGACTCCCCTTCTCTACATATGGCACATCGCGCTGTGTTCGGCAAGGCAGGCTGGAGGAATAAATAAAAGATGAAGAGCTCTGAAGTTGTGACAGAATTTAATGTTCAACATCAGTAAATTTAACACAGTTTTGAATTATGTGCCCAGCACTTTCTCCAGTAATGCACGCACATTCACGGAAAGATGGACAAAATTACTTGGTTCCAATTTTTACAAAATGATTGGGATGACTCACCGCTAGACACTGTCTCATAATACAGCTCTTCTTCATGCGTCCAGGCCCGCCAAACTTCCTCATGTCGTGGCAGTAGTGGCAGGTGCCACACTCCTTCCTACAGCAGGCTGCACAGCGCTTGCACCTCACTCGTCTACGCCTTAGGGCAGAGATGGAGGAGCGCTTGTTGCGCCTCTGACTGGGATTCTTGTGGAGGGTGGGGCCCAAGCGAGGACGGTAAAGGACAGGGGGAGGAGGAGTTGGGGGCTGGTACCATGATGGCTGTATAAGGAACAGTAAATCAACAGGAAAGGAAAGAAGTACATTAGAGCTGTTTCTTGCAAATACATACTGAGCCTTGCCTGATGTGCCGAAATAGGAGATAAAAAATTGTTTTCGAATTACTCATGTCATGTTGACACTGATAACGCATGTCAGTATCAATTATGAAGTCAGGAAAGTATAAACTAATTTAAGCATCAATTCTAAATATTTCACAAATAGATATCACCATCAAAATTGTTTTGATATGTACACCCAGTTGGCTAGAAGTGTGTAAAAATTATTCTCTACTTACCCTCTCAGGCCACTTGACAATGGGCTCTCCAGTGTAGGACAGCTTGGGGTCATCGTTAGCATGTATCTTCAAAACAGCCTGTACAAGTGTAGAGGAGAAAGGGAGTTTTATGACAAAAAATATTCATCATAGCTGGACTTCTACGGCAAAGCGCCATTCAAGTTGAATGAATGTGTGTTTGAATACAGAGTAGCCAGTGTGAGTTAATACTGGTTAAACACTTACCCTCATGTCGTCAAGCAGGGCTGTGGGGTTCATGATGCCTTCAGGGACACACTTTTTGTGGGCCGGCAGCTCCTCCAGCTTCCCTAGTAGGTTCCACAGTCCCTCAAGCTCAAAGGTAGTCAGCACATGAGGAGTTGCCGTAACTTCACCTGCCTCTTCCTCTTTGATGTCTTCTTTGACATTGATCTTCTCGTTTTCATTGTCGCTTTCAACTCCATTGGACGTGCCATTCCCGTTGTGATGATTGTTTGTTTCAAGGTCAGCCTGGGTCAGTCCTGACAAGACAGAGCAGACACAATGGTAAATTTATTAAAGAAAGTTAAAAGTATGACGGCGGTATTTTCTTGTGTTGACCTGTCCTCACCTATGCCTAGGGAGTATTTTTGGAACTCTGGAGTGAGGTGGGAGACGTTGGTCATACAGTAGAGGTATCTCTCCAAAACATACCAGCACATCTCATAGTAGAATGGGTAGCGGAACTTTGATGGCACCTAGAGGAGGACAGAAAAAGATTAAGAGAAATATTACATAACACAATAACCCTTAAGTTCAAGTTAATACCAGTGTGAGACCAACATTTAAGATTTTTACATAAATGCAATTTTCTACTTCTAAAGGAAGTTCTTCATGAGAAGCATTTGTCAAATTTTGTTGTGATTTGCGCCTCTGGTGATGGTGAAGAAATGTGGTTGGACAGCAGCTAAACTAATTTATTATCTATAGATGAGCAGTGACAATGGGTCCCATTCACGAAACACTAGTAAATCCGTTAGATTTGCACAAAGAAAAAAACCTTGGTACTAAAAACTTACTCCAGATTCATGAACACTCCATAAACATGTACTTGATCATGGTCATGTGTGCATTTTCATGAATGCAAATCTCTCATAAATTGACAGCACACTCCTGCAAGTCAGCAATTAGCATTCTGTATATCACTGCCCATGAATGGCCAGTGACCACCATACACATGGGGAGGACAACACTGATATGACCTGCAAGCATAACACCAAACGAGAAAAACGAGAGAGTGAAAGTAAACTTTTCCGACACTGAGATCAAAGTTATTAGGTGAGAGGGAAAAAAAACATTGTGCTATCTAAAAAAAAAATTTCAATGTCATCCAAAGGAGTAGTTTGTTTGCTGGAGATCACTTGATTGTGTGACTTTGTAAGTCTGACTCAAGTGTCCAGTTGCTACATCAAAAAAGTGGGTAACATACATATCAATATAGCTGCGTAAACTTCATCATGTGACTCGTCAGATTTAAAGGTGAGGTAGACAGCGTTAGGATATCAAGCTAGCTGTAGCATGAGACTCCTAAGGAAGTAACTCTGCTGCATCATCCCCTCCCTGTTTTTCCTCAGGCTAGAGTTATCTTTCGTCTGTCGTTCTCTATTAAGGCCAGTTTACACCAAAGATTCACAACAAAATGGTTACAGGAAAAGTTGCAGCAGTGTAAACTGCTCCATCTCAGCTCAAAGCAAGCTGGCTGACAGTGTCCCTGGCAACTCAGCTTGTCAAGTCGCCAGAGACCACTTTTAGAATGTAAAGCACAACACTTGTTTCAACAGCCCATCAAATCGTCACTAAGAAGCCTAGTCTAGGAACACACGCAGACTGACGTGACCCATGATTGGCGGGAAAGTGTTTGTCAAGGCTGTCATTTTCTGGAGGTCCAGAGGTCTTGTGTTCTTTCACAAGAGCTAAATTAATTTACACTGAAAGGTTACTATGCAATTTTTAGCCAATGACTTATCTTGGTAAACGCTTTTCTAAAATTCAGTGTTTTCATTACTAGTTAAATTAATACAATCACAGGACATTGTGGATTCAATTTAGTGCTGTAGCAAACCCTTGACTCAAGGCTCCTTACAAAAAACACGAGAATGAGTTCAACTCAAGGAGGTACACGGATTTTAAATAAAATGCAGAGCATGTAGTTTCAGCCAACAGAGGTCACTTCATCAATACAATAAAACCTAAGAAGAAGTTGGATGACACTGTGAAGTTGAGGGGGATGATGGTGTTGTTGTCCTCACTGTTGCCTCTGAAAGACTCTGAATCATGCATTGCATAATCACAAAATCTAAAGCAATCATCTATTTGTGTCAAGCGGACAGTTTAATCAAAACAGCAATTAAAGGTCAACAGTGAATGTTAGCTGCTGCTAACCAGTGTGCGATCCTCAATGCTGTAGATGTTGAGCTGCATGGGAATGTTAAAGCTGTGGAGGAAATTCCCCCCAAACACCAAGGTGTCCTCTGGAGTGTATACTGCATGGATCCACCCTACAACACACAAAACACAGGATGCTGGAGGCATGTTGTGGTAGAGACAGTGTATGTAACTTTTTATGTAATACATTTGTGCAAGTGTCACTGTCATATTTCAATAACAACCTGATGGGATTATGAACGTGTTTCCCTGCTTCAGCTCTATCCTTTGGCAGTCGTGACACTTGTCCCCCAAGAAGATGTCTCCCTGTTTTCCTGATAAAACCCAGTTCTCATACATCTCCAGGTTCTGCGGTGTGGGTGGAATCAGCCAGAACACCTGCAGGGGTCATGGGTAAAATGCCACGTATATAATAAGTAAGTACATAAAGAGAAGTCCATAGCACAAAGCCTGGAACACATTTCCCTTTGTTTGGTCTCTCATGGCAAATGAAAACCTTCTGCCTGGTCACTATAGGCAGTAAAACCATAAAATCTGTGGTTCTTTTATGGAGTGACACCCGTACTGACCTTTCCTCCTCGTAGGATGTGGTACCAAACTGAAGTGCCGCCAAAGTCAATGTGGAAATCTGTGAAGCAGCCCTGCACACTCATGAGACAGTACCTGAGAAAAGACATGGAGAGGGGCAGAAAACATAATGTGGATTTTAAAAAAATAATTAATAATAAAGAAAACAGAAATTCTGAGACTATGGATAAAATGAATTAATTCTATAGGAGATTTGATCTGTACATCAAACAGTAAATGTTGCATATTTCTAGTTTACTCACTTCTGTACTTTGGGATAATGCATGTCTATGATGGCGTTAGTGGAGTCTCTCTGTCTCTCCTTGAGATGGCGGGGCCACATGTTATCCACCCAGTCAATAAGGTCCACCTGGATAATTAGAGAAAGACATTTGTATAAAACACACGTTCGAACTGTCTGCCCCAAACCCGAGACAGATTCTGAAAACTGACAGTACTTTCTATGTGCAGTGAAGATGTTATTCTTCTCACCGAAGATGGCCGTTTCACCAGATTCTCCAGCCTGGTGTGGCTGAACTCCAGGCTGATGACGTTGTAGAGTTTTTCTCTCTCTGATGGCGGCGTCTCATAGTAGCGTCGCCACTGAGCCATTGACATTTCGATTCCCTTCTGGGTATTCACGTCCATCACGTCTACAATGCGTCGGCTACCTGCAAGAAAATTAAAAGCAGTCACACAAGTGCAGCTACAGAAATTCAATCCAAATTCATTGTCCTAAAACATGCTGTATACTTACCGTGTGTGATATTGATTATTTCTGATTAAAATGCCCAGCAGCTACAACCTGACCAACACAGGTTTTTACAGGCGGATACTGATGTTTGGCAGTTTATGAATAAACAATCTTGACACAGATGCCTGAGATTTGTTTTTGCTATCTAGTTTAGCAAACTCCTTCAACAGTTAATTAACAAACTTGTGGGCTTAGTTCTGCCGGCAACAGCCGTTTTGTGTGTTACATTTTGCGTACAGATAGTGAACACATTTACACTGAAGGGGGAAAAAATAGGGACTTACCAACAAACAACTTGACATCACTCACACTAAAATCAGGATCTGGCATTCTGCAAAGAAAAGGCAAGTCCTTTTAATTTTTTAATCAGCAAGTGAACTGACATTTACTTCATCTTGACTTAAACTAAGCTACAATTTATCGCCACATAAAGAGTAATCTGTGATAACAAAGTAAAAGACTGCAACTTACTGTATGCCAAGGCCATCCCCTGTCTCAAAGACAATAGGGTCCCTGAGCCCCTCTCTCTGGATGTACTCAAATGTGAAATCTAGGAGGAAGCAGAAATCCCAAACTTACATGACAACAAAACCTGTATTAACTGGTATAAACTGACAGAAACAGATCAACAGTGCACACAGAACAAAAAAATGGCCTTAATTCATTGAAATAATATTCTAAAAATCTCTTTCAGGTTATTCTTTAAAACTTCTTACCTTTACCCTCCATGTGCTTGATCAAGTCAGAGCTGAACCTGGTGCACTGTAACTTCTCATCCAGGTCGAACGTGCGTTTCCCTTCGATTTCATCATCTGAGATTCCATCGTCCTGATAGCGGCGCCGTGTACCTGTACGCTGAGGACAAAAAAAAAAAAAAAGGTCACTGTGACTCTCAACATCACAAACCAACAATGTGATTTTTAGTAAGCTACAATATGGAATGCCACTGCACTGAGGATATTTCAGTTCCATGACGAAGCTGAGTTCTAGCAGCCTATCAGACAGACTGTAATGACATGTCAAGATGTCCCTTTGTAAAGTTACATAATAAAAAGGAATTCAAGGATATACCTTGGATGAAAAACATGTGAGTTGTAAATTCTCATCATTTATTTACCAAACTTGGCCATGGATACAGACACATACCTAAAAAGAAGTTTAAATAAATCCAATGTAGATGAAAAAATGCAACACAGTTTGATAGTTTTTTTTTTATGTTCTTCCTGGAATCGAACTGCTAACACGAGGAGACACGAACCAGAGCTGCCTCTTGAATCTCAGTGATATATTAGAAGGAAAGCTATCATTTACAACAGACCGATGCTTGTACGCAAGACGAGGATAAAATCACAATAAATCAAACCCAGCCAATCAGTCAGCTGGCAGCTACCAGATCAGTTCATGTGGGAACCAAACAATACAGCAATACAATGGCAGGGGTTAATCTTCCACACACTGCCCCCTCTTTTACTCCCCTCCTGCCATTCACCCTCCGCAGAACTGCCTGGCTAGACAGATGGATCAAGCACAACACCCCCACTCTCAGATCTCCCCACCCCCAACCCTGTACCACAAATGTGGTATTATCTAAACTCTGATGCTCCTCACTTTCATAACCTGGAGCTTCATGGTACAAATGTATTTGCAACTGAAGAAATTTTGGTATCACAGGAGTAACCCACGCGCCCTTTACAAAGCGTAATAAAAATGACAGAGAGAATCAACAAATTACAACTAAATAACATTTTGGGTGCTTTAATTAAGTTTTTGTGTGTTCTACATGTAGGCCTAGACATGCTTTCCAAAGTCTATCGTTAGTGGCAAAAAAATTCTTTATGAATTAAATATTTATATGTGTATCAATATGTATTGATAACACATGATCAATATTTTTTCTCTCAAAGAATACACTGGAAAGTGAAGTGTGAAAACATCCAGCTAACTACTTTACAGTACAGAGAGTAAAAAAGAAAGGTGAAACAAGGTCAAAGCACAAACGCTATCAGGTCTGACAATGAACTTGACTCTCTCTTGAACCCAAAGTCTTCAGACAAGTTCATTACCTTTATGAGGATGCCATACAGAACCGGAACACTAGCAGTACACTGTGTGTCAAAACAAAGTGGGCCACTCCAGCTAAATGTAATGATTTACGTTATAAGACATCGCTTCGTCTGAATTAAAGGGGCTAACTTCACACACAGCTTTGATTAAAACTTAACAGCTACACTGTGAACATAAAACGAGACTCATAGGAAGCGAAGTTAACACTTTAGTTAAGTTACTCACCAGACGTTTGCTGTACCGTGTATGTGGATCCTCCATGATCTCTGGAAGAAAAACAAAGTTTCGGACCAGGCGTTGAGTTACACCGATCAAATAGCTAATCGGTGTTGAAATGTTTCAGAGTGTTTTTAAAATCTGTCCAGCAGAAACGCAAATTTCTCTGTATAACGTTAGAGCCTAGCTACATAGCCCTGCTAGCGTTAGCAAACAGTGTTGCCTTAGCTATCAAGCTAAGGTTAGCAACACAAAACATTTAACGTTTGGCTTAACTTGTGCCACTGTATGAAGACAAGTTCGGACTAGATTTGAATAAGAATACTCTAATACAATGTATCGATATACTGACATTATATAGCCGACTTTCTTAGCTAACATACAGTAGCTCAGTTGACAACCCCTTTCTTAAGTCTTCGGCTAACGTTAACGCTAGCTAGCTAGCGAGCTGACATTAGCTTCTGTACGGCAGTTGTAATCTTCTTTATTATGACGTTACCTCTGCGCTTTAACTCCTTTCAGCCGTAGTGGTCAAAGTAATTTTCCTCAACTAAAGCGTCCGAGGCCTCTCGGTAAAGTTTCTCCCCATGTTATGCGATAACAGCTGCATATATTGTTATGTTTATTATTGTGCGATAAAGTTAGGACGAGTCGACGCTTCCAGCCGCCATTTTCAGCTGGTAAAGAAACACACACACATTCACACGCGCGCACACGTACACACACATACACACATCAGAAAAAGAGCTCATGACCCAACCCCCTATTTACTCCACTGCTCCAAAAAATTAGCATAGACTTACTGTCATTGGATACAGCGTGTGCTATTTAAACAAGATTAGAATATGTTAATATATAAGTGTGCTTGGTTTGCCTTTTCTGGTGTGACGGTGGAGGGGTGGATTTCTTTCAGTGAGGAGGAATGAAGATTTTTTGGGTGGCAAAAGTGGCATCCTAACTATGTTAACATATTACACCATGAGGTCCTATAAATTTTATTATGCACAATTATTATTAGTATTAGTATTAGCATTAAACTATGGCCTACTTGAAAAATTCAAAGTAGGCTATTCAAGTAAGATGATAATATTAAAAAAATAAAATGTAAACACTCAAGTAGCCTACCTCAAAAAAAAAAAAAAAGCGTTTGATTAAGTCTAAATGTAGGCTACTTAGTTACATTCCACCAAGAATAGCTCTTTTACATTTTAGAAACATTATTATTATTGTTATTTTCCTGAACATATATCCTAATGTGGCCTATTGTGTAAAAGTACTGGGCTTCTCTTTCCTACGATTCCTGTTGGTAAGTATTCAAAATTGCATATAAAGAACAAAAATACAAGCACTGAAATAAGCCACATTTAATTACCTCTTAACTGTAAATAAAGTAGGCTACTTGATTAAATGCACACAGTAGGCTTATTTTGTGCACTCTGCCACAGTTGATTTATAATAGTCTGCCTGCGCAACTCATATTAACATTAGAGATGTTGGTTCCTTAATTTATATTTTTCATGTATGTAGGGTATTAAAGGTATTAATTTATTTTTTATTTTTTGCATCATGAAAATAGACAGGCCTACATGTTTTTAAAATACAAGCCTACTGTGTAATAGCCTACATTACGAGTTAACTTTGGTGTGAAATATCAGGAAAATACACCTTCTGGTTCTGCAGATTGTGTTTCATATTTTTTATTTATGCACTCACGTCTCAGTTAATGTACTGCACTTCTGTCTGTTCTTCCGCTGCTGTAAAAAATACATGTCTATCTTGGGGATTAAATTTCTTATCATTGCTCCCCATTGCTGATCATCCTCCAAACACGAAGCTGGAAAACGAACGCACCCTGACGCAGACCCCGCCCCTCAGGGTGAAGGTGGGCGGGGCTCGCTTCTGCTTGGAAGGAAACAGTGGGATGGGGGATGAAATGAGGTCACGGAAGCTTTTCATACACGGGCAGCACGTCGTACATCGGCATGCACAGGCTGCGGCTTTTCGTCAAAGTGAAAGAGGAACAACCAGCATGGATGATGGTCTGAAAGTAAAGACGCTGGGCAGGAGAAGGCCTGTGAAAATGTGCTCTCCATGCAGGAGGCGATCAGCTGAGCCTCCAGCACAAGAAAAGAAGCATACACAAACACTTGGTACAACGCACTGAGATTTTTTTTATTACATAACAGGCTTTACTGGGTTGACACACGGCCAGTGAGCGAGTGACAGCCGCCGACAGAGAAAATACCATGAACAAGCATTTCAGCAGCACAGCCGCATACAGACAGATCACACACAACATCACACACAGTTTATTAAAATTATCACAACTAACAAGACAGAAAATACTACTCAGCTGAAAATCTTCTCTAGAGCATTATCATAAGCATGTGCTTACATGAACTTGTGGAGTGAAGACGGCATAAAAATCAATAATTTCTCTAAATGTGATTGTTCCCTTCCTGCACCACCAGGAGGCGGCAGACTACAGTCGACCAAAACGGCTTAAAGTTGAGCCATGTGGTTGTGAACAGGCAGACTGAGAAGAAGCTACACATTTATAACACTTCATACAGCAAGAAAATAATTTAAATCAAAATGATTAGTAGGAGGGTAAGTGCACGGGACTAATACGGTTCAATTATCATATTTTTAATACTTTTTTACACTTTTAAACAGACTTAATTAATGGTCAGGGTAAAAGTAGGGAAGCACCTCAGGAAATTGTCTTTTTCTTGGATCCCTCTTTCCTAGAGAAAGAACAATAAAGGCAGAAATCTTTTTTTTAATAAACATGTTGTATGAACAGAAACAAGTCATAGTGTTAAAGGCCAATGCAGGTGTTTTACCTGTGTAAAACTCTTTACGAGAAAAAGCTGTACAGATAGGAGAACCCAACGATTCCAATGATGGCACAGCACAAAGTAATCATCATCTTTTTCTGTAGATTTAATCAAGAGGAAGAGATTAGTCAGACAACAGCAGACATTGGAGTTAGGCTTTAACTCACAAGTCAAAGCGACATACAATTAATCACATTTGTGGACACAAAGGTTTGAGGAAATGACTGAGCAAAAGGGGAACAAGAGGTTACAAAGGTTATTGTGTGTGTATTTGTGTGTAGAGAGAAAGGAAAGGTCATGAAAATACTCTTACCTCCTCTTTGGCACCAGGTCTTTAAAAGCTGTACTTTGCAACACATTGGTTAACATGCTGCATCAGCAATGTGCTGACAACAGCCACTACATCCCATAAAAAAAACATTCACACAGCAAGCTCATAACAAGCACTCATCAGAAAATGTAAAAATTCAGTTACATATTTACATCCAGTCAGGTGTGAGATCACAAAGGCAAGAAAAGGCAACCAGTTGTTAAAAAACATAAAATCTTTAATGTCTTTTACAATCATTTGCACTTTAATTTAATACAGTGTACGACAGCTCCAGTTTTCTCCTTCAACTTTAATCGTGGCCCATGCTGATAATTGAAGAACTGTGAAGAAAAGCGCTTGTATAGAGGCTTTGAATTGAAAAGTTGAGGGCAGGAGCCAAAAGGCCAAGCTGAGCGGCCTCTCCCTTTCAAGTGTTGCCCAAACAACCAGAATTAAAGGCACCATTCAGGCTCTGATCTGGCAGAAACACACATACACACACTTCTCTCATGGTGGCTTTCACAGCACATGAAGCATTTAACAATTTATGTCTTTGCAGAAAAAAAAGATGGGGTCAGTACATTATGTTAATAATGAATTACTTTGGCTCTTTGATGATTAGACACAGCTGGAATCACCAGCTTAAACTGACTTACTGAAGCCAACAGGTGACATCAACGTGTGCACACCTACCAAACAGAGACGGCCAAATGAAATGATGGTGACCGGCCAGAATCGAACTCAGTTGCCAGTTTGTCAGGCACATGTAGCTACAGCAAATGAAGTCTAATTCGAATCCTGCTTTCACTTTATTTAGTTTATTGGCATATTTATATAATACGACATATCAGACAGAGATGGACAAAGTTAGATAATTGCATAAACTGATTTTCATCATAGTTTTTAGAAAATATTTAATAAAACTAGAAAATTCA
>JAQLOL010000026.1:13991530-14002209 GCA_029783665.1 Naso thynnoides | reverse complement strand
CCAGCTGTTCATATTAATTTTGTATGTAATTTTGTATTTATTTTGATCTTTTTTTATCGTATACTTGTAAGTTTTAACGCTAGGAAACATCAAATAAATAACATGACAAATAATACACAATATTGTTTGATTTCAAATACAATTAAATATTTTTGCTTTACCTGAGTGAATCTTGAACTACAACAGTTAAAATCAAGCATTTTCTACATTTCGAAGACTTCCTGTCTTTCTGTCGAGTTTGAATAAAGTTTGTTTTACAAAGATCTGCAAGTTAAAACTGCTCTTTTTGTCAGTGTAGCCAGGCGACTTTGAGGGCCGCAAATGAAAATCCTTTTCCAGGGAAACAAAAGAATCTTCCTCTTTAACATAAAGGTCTCTCTGAAAGGATCGTTTCCATTACGTTGTCCGACGCTTGAAGAACAATCTGAGCCTGTTGGTAGGGCTGCACAATTAATCGAACTTTCATCAAAATCAAAATATGGACTACTGCAATTTTTAAATAACGAATGTTTGTTCAACAAGAACTATGTTTGTCAAAATATAATTTAATTCAAATACTATGTAAGAAAGCATCTTTAGTTGGTACAGATCCCTCTAAAAATCACAACATAATCTTTCTAAGTTTTTCAGTGAAACTAAGAATAATGATATCAAAATGATCTTTTCCTCTAAAATCGAAAGTCATAACAAAATTGCAATATCAGTTCAAATAATCGCAATTAGGCATTTTTTCTAAACTGTGGAGAACTTGTTGGTGGCAAAACCAGCACTTTTACAGAATGTATTTTTGAAAATACTTTACAGATCACGCAGCCCATTTCACAGCTGCCAGCTAAGACAATCTAGTGGACAAACTTTGAAGAGCTTTTGCACCTTTTTCTCATTTAGCTACCAAAATATATAAATACATATGTGCATTTACAAATATATCAATGCTACACCATTACAACTTATCTATACATGCTGTAATCTGTTTACATTCTTTCAGTCGCTTAGCGCCAGATCATGTTTCGCTGCTATGACTGGTTGTAGGTCAATTAAATTGCATCCAGGCATGTTGGTCTGAGCCCCATTAAATCAAAATAAACTGAGTGCCTCACTAATTTGCATTTACAAATCGATCCAGTGATGCCTGACTAATTTTCAATCTTTGCCCTTAAAAAAATTACAAATTCACAAAACATTCAACAAATACCTCAAAAATGAATACTCAGTGACTGCAGCCTCACTGAGAACATTTACTACGACTTAACATCCTTCTTTCTGCTCAAATGCTACGTTTTAGACAGACTCAACCTTCTATCTTTATCTGAAATTTGAATAGCAAATGAAGTCCAGACTATTTGGTTCAGGCTGCTGTAACTAACAACAGTTTGGAACACAGAGTTCCCAGGAGACAAACAGTTTTTTGAACTCTCGGTGAGTTATTCATCGTATTTTCAGCTGTAGCAGTCCACACATTATGCACCCTCATCACATTTCTGCAGTACTGAGATAAGAGCAAGCGCTCACTTCCTTCCAGCGTCCCTCATTCAGCAAAACTAAGTGGGAATGTACTGATGTGCACAACAAATGCATAAAACACCGAGCAGACACAGGTCTCTCACACACACACACACACAGGCATTTGCTTGTATGTAACATCAGTGTCATACTGACAGAGTCAGAGGAAGTGACTTTGTCTCAGTCATGATGGAAACTTTCACAACATTCCTCGGTAAGCTCCAGTTTGCTCATGTTATGACTTAACTTGGACTCAGTTTATTGTTCAAAGACATCAGGACAAATTTGAGCTTAACATACAAGCACATGCTTGATTTTTGAAAATAAAATATTTTTCAGAATATTTGAATCTTCACTGCTGAAGGAAGCTTCATGCAGAGTGCATTATTATATAATTTGAGCTGAGAGAAAATAACACCTGTATCCTGTTATCATTATTTTTTAATTAACAGAGAATAAACTGGATTTAATGCCATCGTGTGAAACTGTGCAAATGTGCTGACAGACAGCGAGAACCATGAGGCATCAAATTAGATTTTCTCTCTTTTTTGGACCACAAGCAACAAAAATACTGTAATCTCTCGCTTGGTTACATGAAGATTGCGTAATCATCAAAATCTTAAAAACACACTGGATAGTATTTGAATAGCTGGGTATCAATATTATGACAAAAAGAACGAACTCCGTACATCAGTGTGTCTGTGGTGGACGTGTTAGCATGGAAGCCGGCTTGTCCCTTTTATTTAAATCACTTAATTACACTTGTTTTGCATACAAAGCTCCGTATGTCATGTTGCATAATTCCTCTCAACAAGGCAATGACTAAAAGGTTTCACAGCGAAGCAGACAAACTCATCCACTGTCGCTCTAATGCAGCAGACTGACTTGTTCTTTTGTACTGGTCCTTCTGGAGAGGCTGATCAATTGAACAACACGGTGAAGGTTGATCCAACCCATCATTGAAATAATAAATCACTAAAAAAGGCACACTAAAAGACTGAGCTCACGCCATCAGCTTTAACACTACTAAGGTAAAATATACTGTTTGTTCAGCAACTTTCATGCAAGCACAACAACTACCAGTGAAAAATATGACTCAATGTAACATAAAAAAAACCAACATGAACACAATCCAGCAAGTTCTAATTTAACTCCAACAGTCACGTTGAACTACCAGTCCTCACCAGACTATCTTTCCCGTGTCTCCATCAAGAAGCGGAAACAGTCTGACTATGTCTCTGATGAAAATAAATGACGAAAACAGTATTGGACAAATTCATCTCACTTGATGGTTGAGAAAGAGGCTGAAGACAGACTCAGCTGAGCTGAAAAGGCAGTCAAACAGAGTAAAAATAACAACAACAGCAGCCTGACGACAGAGGCCAAAATATTCCCATGAGAACTTTTGTAAATGCCACTCTTAAAATCTAACAAGATATTTTAAAAAGCAATGCACCACAGAAGAAGCCAAGCTAGCTCTGTTACAATTCCCCCATTCATCGTCCTGATATCTGAGCCAGATGGGGAAGCAACAACTTCAGCCCACCGGACCTGAATTACAGAAAAACTCTGTGCACAGAAACCAGAGATGTGGCTTTTTACTGAAAGTACATTTGAAAATACGGGAAAAAGGGAAATGGAACAGAAAAGCTGAATTAAAGAAAACTGCAGTCAAGCCAAAGTCAACCTTCATTTAAAACTGTCTGAGCAAGCAACTGCATTCAAAGTTTACTAAGCAGCCCTGCAGTGTGAGCAGAGCTCCAGGTTAATCTGCGGCATTTCTTGTTGCTCCTTTTTTCCAAAGCCTGCAGTGTGTGAGGTGATAACGGCGTGGGCATGAGTGCACATTCACTGCACATATGACCCCATCCAACACACAAACACGCCAATATATGGCCCAAGATAACTGCCGCCCAGTTAAACATTAGGAAGGATATCCACGAAAACAAAGGCAGAGGTTGAGTGGGGATGAAGAATCAAGAAAAAGAAAGACAGGATTAAGATTGGAAAAAGTTATGGGATGGAGGCGAACAGGTTTATAGATCTTAACTTATAAACTGTCAACTTCCCAACAAATGGCTGACCTACTTAACTCACTGTTTGTACTTCCTTTGCCGAAAAAGAAGCCAGCTGTTTGAAACGCAGACACCTGAGGGGATGCCGCAGTTCAACAACTTCAAACACAGCAAATATTTGGCCAGCAGTTACAGGTAGCTATGGCAACACATCCCGACATGGGTTACAATTGGATTAAGGCCTCACACCCCTGGGCAGCTGGTGTATTCACTGTCACTGGCGTTTCTGAACATGGAAAACATTAGTAGACTGGATGTTTCAGTTGGAAATGATTGCTCTGTTGCCGATGTAGAAAATTTGTCATCCAAGATGGATTTTTACAGGAGGTAAGGTTCAATCCACTTCAACTGTAGATGCTGTATTCACTTTGAAACGCTCCAATTTTACCATAACAACCCTCATCATTGGATGATCACTCAAATTACAGATAACACTAAGATATCCACCAAATATCTTCCCTATTATGAAGCAAACAGTCCAAAACTGAAAGATTTTTCATAAACATTAATATAAGTTAGCACAGCTACACCAACTGCTCACAATGGAGACACAGGGACTAGAGATTTTGACATTTTTGCTTAAAATGTTCCAACATTATCAAAGTTTCATCTCTTAAATCTTTACTCCATAATCCCACCAGAGGACTCATTGAGTTTTTTTTTTTTTAGCATTGATGACAAATTGTTGTGTTGTTGTTGTTGACTGTCCAATTGTTTGATGTAATTTATCAATATTTGTTCATAAACATGCATTCTACATCATATTAAAGGAATTAAAGACACTTATATAAAAGAAGTGTTAAAATGACATCTGATCGTTTTTGTTTGTTCAACTAATAGCAACATTACACTCTTTTTTGCACTTAATTATAGCAAATTTGTGTCACTGAATGATCCTACCAAGCAACATGGCCTGTAAAGCAGCAGAAAATCATGTGTGAGTGACATATTTAATCACCTTTACCAAACAATTTGCATTTCAAGCCACTTTAAACCCCGCAGGGGTTACAACAATCACGAGTTTTATCAAGACATGGCAAACTAGTAATTCAAATAATGTGTGCTATGTATTGAGTATTTAAGTAGGATCTTTAAGTAGAAAATGAAAACACTTTTCATGATATTTTCTTAAAACTCTTCTTATCTTCAACGACCAACGGTTTTTTGAGGGCCATTAAGGTCTAACGTTACAGACAGACAATATTGGCGGACGAAAAGACACTGTAAGGACACTACTTACCGCTTTAAGTTGCTCCAATCGGTCCTTCATCGTTTAAACGTCTAATTTCAAACCTTTCAGCCAAAGAAATAACCACAACACTGTGTCAAATGGATCAAAACTAGTCCCAATCTTTGAATTCCTCAGCCAGCTGGCAAGCTAGCCGTGTGACAGAAATCCACCACCAGTAAGAAAGAGCAATAAACTCCTCACAAGTCTTGGCGGAGGTGTCTGAGAAAACGTCTTTTTCTGAATAGAGGAGTGTTTCCGTCCTTTTTCCATACAATATGGCTGCTGGGTTTAAAACCAGTGTTTTTTCTTTGCTAAATCTCCTCGCTCAGGGGATTAAAACAACAGTTGTGTAGAGCCGTATAATCTGCCTCCGCTGGCCACAGTAATCATTCTGAAACGCACTTTACTTGCTCGCGCAAGCGCAGAGAGATCTCTGTCTGTGATGAAGCCACGCCCTGAGCCACCTGCAGCTGTGATGACGCATTCAGGCGTTGTAGGGATATCGCCTTCTCATTGACCTGCCCTGACAAAGAGCATGAGAGGGCCATGAGGCTGTGACTGTCACATCCACATAGGCTGCTGTCAGTAAATGTAATGTATACTGTGCCTTACTTTAAAAAAAGAAGAAAAGATGTTTGTCCAAATTTAAATGATTCAAGCCTTTTTTAGTTTTGTTGTAACTACAAAGGACGCACTTTTCAACAAAATAATGAAAATAAATTGATAAGCTCACCTCAAGGTCCAGTCTGTAACTGTCCTGGAGCCTTTGATTATATCACAACTCAGTCAGGAGATCAACTTGATCTTGAAGGCAGGGTTGTGACCAAGTCCATGTAGATTTATGGATGTGAAATTTACTCAAAATGATGTAGCCTACTACTGAAATATGTAGAAAATATTTACTCTAGGCTAAAAAAAATATCATGTCAGCTTCATCTGCACGTTACCATTTAGCTTGTCTTGATGTTTGCCTTTCAGCAAGGGCAGCTGTTGTTAGATTTGTAGAAAAAAGTGGGTCCCTTTGGCCTTTTGCACGTTGCCATGGCGAACTCAGTGTCTGATGAAGAAGGGACACAGTCTGGCGACAGTATACAAATTTCCTCTGGCAGGGGTGGCGGTTCAACAAACACAACATTAGACAGTCAAAATAAAACCGTCTCATAATACATTTTGTCACTTGTGATTACATGTTACTCATTTATATAGTTTGTATGCAAGTAAATGTATTAACTACACTTTACTACACAGTTTTAGATTTTTCCTCAAGCTCACAGTTCGTATTAATTATCAGAAAAGCTGGCCTACATTATGCATGAATGTCTGGCAGAAATGCCTCATTTCTGTTTTTACAATGAAACCTGAATAAAACACATAGGTTTATGGTCTCGAGCTTTGAATGTAGTGAAATGCATTATGCCAGGATAGACTATGCCATACTTATCGACTTTCTAACACAGTATAGAGCGCACTCGGTAGATTTTTGTCCATAATTTAAATGAACAGCAGTAACCAGACCACAGTGTTATCGCTTTAAACTCAGCCTATCAAAGAGGAGCAACAGCCTGGTTTCATAAAGTGTACAAACTGATTAGGGCTTGAAGAGAAATAATAAACCGGTTTCTTTTTGTATTGTATGTTTAAAACATTTTTCTCTATCCATCTTCGTCTCTCTTGCTCACAGAATGTGGGTGTATCATGACCTATTGCCTTTGAGCTGATAAATATTTTATTTTAGCTCTGTGACTAAGTGGGAGCTGATTGCTGACATGTTTGTGGTCAACTAGGCCCATAAGAATGTATTTTACACACACTCAAAGCAGTTCACACCATGTGTGATAAGTTAAAAGGAATGCAAGGCTATATTTGTGAAATTCATGGTGCGTTCTTGAGGATGTTTGATAGAGCTGCATTCTAACCCTGATCTGCGTAAAACCACCGGGTGTACAAATTGATAGAAGGCACAGGACACAAAGAAGGTGCCCAGTAAAATTATTACGTAATGTTGAGGTCCACAGTGAATGCAATAATGACACCTGGTGGCCATCAGTGTGTTCAGCAGGCTTCAATAACAATGCCTTCTGTGAATAAACACAGCTTCAGTCAACATTTTCTTCTGTTGATTCATTAAATCTCGTGTGTGCTGTTACAAAGCAGCAGGGTACTGTCTGCTGTACATACTGTAAAGTCAGTCTATTCCAGACTCCATCAAAGAACCATTCACAAAGCAGACTACACGTGGCAGGTTTGTTGTATGTCAATGGATTGATAGCTAATTCTACTTAGAAATCTTTCTTTAGGAGTCGATGCTATTAAAACCTAGGTTTTGAAATATGATAAAGCCACAAATTCAGCCAATATTACAGGACAGGTCATTGTTAATATTTCACTTGCACAATATATAAGATCCATTTTCATGAAGTGAACATGATGCATTTGTGTTCCATGAAGAGCTGCTGGCCCTGCTCAGGTGTAATCCAGCCACATCAACTTTTATCTTATGAATGCAATTGGTCCGTAAAGTAATCAGGTATGAAATGTTGCAAGCAGTTCTCTAAGGCAACAAGGTTTTTCACAAAAAAACATACTGACATCTTAAAATAGAAAGCCACAATATAAGTAAAATTAAAAAATTAATTCCATTGAGCTGTGTCAGTTTTACTAGCGTGTTTTCTCCCACTATAATAGTTTAAATATCTACCGTGGCCTATTGGATCTACTTTTAACTGTGTATCCCTGTGACTGGGGACTGTGCTTTCTGGAGAAATTAAAAAAACAAAACAAAAAAAAACAGACAATGTTATTCTGAGAATTTTTTTATTCAGAAGTTTTTACCCCTTAGTGCTTCCAGTACACCGTACAACAGCATTATGTGAGCTGGGTAAGTGCGGTGGAGGGTATGCAAAGATGAAAAGTAGCACGTTGCCATACCAACGACAACACTAGGGTGGGCATGTCTTTAACAGTGAAATTAGAACCACAACTTTTCCACCAAGTAATTTTTAGTTTTTAAAACAAACAAAAAAATTCAAAAATAAAAAATCTGAAGGGGGATTTTACAGTAAAGGGGGCAAAATTCCAACAACTTCCTGTCGACTTCTGGGTGGGGGCTTCTGGGGGAAAAACAGGTTAGAGGTCATCTTCTTCATCTGGGAGTGCCGTTTGTGATGCAACCTGCATAAAAAAAAGGAGATTTTTTAATGTTTTGCTCAGTGATATACACCAAGAAGCTGGTGGATGGGAACATATCACAAAGTCCCCTTAACAGATGTTGAGCCTGTATGGTCATACTTACATTAAGCTCTTCTTCATACTTCGCGGCAAGGCAAGGGTCCATATGGACCTCTGGGGGAGCGAGGGCAGGCATGGCCACAAACTCCAGGTTGGGATCTCCGATTAACTTCCTTGCTAGCCACAGGAAAGGCTTCTCAAAGTTGTAGTTACTCTTGGCAGAAATGTCGTAGTACTGGGGACAATAGCGCACAGCAGTTAGAAATGACAGTCCACACCAAACAAAGCTGCAAACTTCTGCTTCCTGTAATTCACATATTTGGCTATGTCAACGTGAATGAACACTGACACTTGCGCGAGCAGTCATTACCTGCAGGTTCTTCTTGCGGTGAAAAACAATACTCTTGGCTTTGACTTTACGGTCTTTGATGTCAACTTTGTTGCCGCAGAGGACGATGGGAATGTTCTCACAGACACGGACCAGGTCGCGATGCCAGTTGGGTACGTTCTTATAGGTGACTCGAGAGGTGACGTCAAACATGATGATAGCACACTGGGCTGTCAAGTAACAGATAAGTTTTAAACAAAATACTAAATGACAGTTCTATTTCTTAAATGAATGCATGCTGAATTAATAACAAAACAGCAATTTGAGGATTTTGAAGAACACCTTGAATGTAGTAGCCGTCTCTGAGGCCTCCAAATTTCTCCTGACCAGCTGTGTCCCACACATTGAACCTAATAGCTCCTCTGTTAGTATGGAACTGCAGCGGGTGCACTTCGACTCCCAGGGTGGCTGGAATTTTAAGCAAAAGCAAGAAAATGTTAAAAATATGCTGAAAAACATGTCAAAAGATTTTGCTTTAGAGTGTGGGGTCAAATAAACACTTCTGCTTATTAATTCTGAGCAAGATAAAAGCAGATTAGGGAATTTTACAGCTGTCAGTGCTTTCTGGTGGACAAACCATATATTGGTGATGATAATGTTTTCAAATCACGCCACAGTGTTCATAATTTCTCAACTATGAACTCTCATTATTAGCAGACTGACACATGGACAATTATCAATACATGACAGTTTGCAGAGGCCTAATAGAGCCCACAAGTCAAGTTAAAGCCAAGGGCCTCATCCTTTTAATTGACATATGAAAGTTATCTGTAAATGATCAAGTATCAGTTGAGTTTTCGACTTAATCCAACAGAATGAACTAATTTTGACTTAGATGTATGATAAACTTCATAAGATTAGGTACTCACCAACATATTTCTTCTCAAACTCTCCTGTAAGATGTCTCTTCACAAATGTAGTTTTTCCTGTGCCTCCATCTCCTACCAAGACAAGCTGTAACAAAGGGAGCAGGTAGTTTACTGTCGTTAGCCAAGCCAACGGTTCAACAAATGGAGCATTAGCTCAGCTAAATTTACACCAAGTACAAGTTTTATTCAATAAAACCTACAAGACAACTAAATACCACAGGAGTGATATCCATGAAACGCTTACCTTGAATGTAGCCACACACTGCACCTGGTCCGCCATGGTTGTGAGTTATCTATGAAGCAGTTAAACAAAACAAGGCGGGATGGTTAGCACGTTCAAGCGTCGAACAAGCGTCAGCAACTGTTAGCATCAAGATAGCGGTGTTAGCATACCCAAATCTGACGTTGCAACGAATAAAGTTCTATTCAGTAATCCATACGTTTATCGTTGCCCTTTACGTTTACCTCACACTGTATGTAGATAAATAAATATAAAGCCGCACAGCCAAATAGAGTGAAAAAACTACGAGCTCCAAAGCAGTATTTCTAACCAAGAGGTTGCTAGCTTGCTAACAGGCTACTAACGTTAGAGTGCGCCATACTACCCTCGACCGCACTTTTTCTGGTTCGACTGAGACAATCGAACTAGACCACGTAGTGTGTTCCATGTTGCCGTTGGTAGTCTTCACTCTCAAAAAACGACTGGTTTCAACAGCTGGCTGATTGTACGCATTCCAGGCTGGCTTTGTTTACGACACTCAATACAGTGAAGAAAATGTGCGCGGGTTTCAAGAACAAAGCAGTGAAATGACGGAGAGCTACGCCTGCTAACCCCTCAGCTAGCAGCATGGAAGCCATTCTTTTCACTGAGCTAACGGCTAAGTTATCTTAAAGTTAGCACAGGAAAACCACGGCCTAACGCTAAACTAGTTGCCCATTCCGTCACAACGTCGGACTTGAAACATACTTGAAATGAATATACACATTCAATTTTCTAGTTGTTTTAGACGATGTTCCCGAGAGACACCAACTTGAAATGTAGAATAGGCCGCAATGGGCGACGACTATGAGACTCACCGGTGTCGCTGCTCAGAGAGGAAAGAAGTAAATGGCTGCATTCGCGGGAGATTCAGCGTGGACTGTTTAGTCAGTTTCCGCCCTTACCACGTGACCACCGCAGCGGTAACAACACGCATTTGTTTTACACTCCAAAATTTTACCGTATGCATCATAATCAGCTTGTTTGTCCAGATTGAGACGTTTCTATGTGCAAAACGCATGTATTTCAAAATGTAATTTTTTTTAAACTACCGATTCATTTGCCGATTATTACCCCCCCCCCCACAAAAAAATAAAATTAAATAAATAAATAAATAAATCATTCG
>JAQLOL010000026.1:13976751-13991188 GCA_029783665.1 Naso thynnoides | reverse complement strand
TCGGTCTAAAAAGCAGAAAATTGTCCTAAAGCCCAACGTCCAAAATTTGATCAGCAGTCAACCAGATTGTTTGACATGTTTGCTTGATAAATCTCTTAAAAATTAATTTAATGGCAACATTTTTGGCAATTGCTTTTTTCTCAACTAATCTATCAAATAATGATTTATGCAACAGGCGAATGAACTGTTAAAACCATGATTTATTTATTGAAGTGTCCTAAATAGCTTCAGTAGTATTACATGAACATACTCTTTCATTCTATTACGTCTGCTCTTGTAGTGTAGCAGAAAACAGTCTATCACAAAGTGTGCATGGGCTGCAAGGTTTACAAGAGACGTGGTCAACATTATGAAAAAGTGCAACATAATATTTACCATCCATCAACACAAGATAATCGATTTGTGCGTTCAGCATTGTTTTATAGGCTGCAAGGCTTCAGTGTTCATGTGTAACTCACTGGAATATAAAGTTACAAGTCATCTCTTTTATTCATGGTAGTATTGTAAGATAAATAATGTCCATGTATGACTCTTTCGCAGGTAATATTCGCATGCAACACAGAATTTATCTATACAGGTAGTCTGCCTTTATGTTGGCTGCTATCTCAGCCTCCCATTGGTCTCCATTGTTGAGGAGCTTCTCTTTGTTGTACAGCAGCTCTTCATGGGTCTCTGTGGAGAACTCAAAGTTTGGACCCTGAGGGAGGAATTGAGGAAAAAAATATCAATTAAATGTCTGTATAGCAAAATCCATTTAGATGATATGAAGTTTATGTTCTATAAAAAAAACAGATGAAGAGTTGAGTGCATAATGTCCCATTTGAAAAAAAAAATAATACTCCATTCGGTGGAAGGAAGGAGTTGACATGCAGGCAATACTGCTTGATGCACTTATTTTCACAGTTTCTGCTTAACCGTGCAAATTCCATGCTTTTTGTTCTTATCCTAAACACTAAATAAACATGATGTTTCCATAAAGTGAGCGTTTCCATAAAGAAAACAGAGGACTTCAGTAGTATACATAAAGCAGTAGTCCAGCTTGTGGAATTCAGTACTCTTAAAATGGCTAAGTTATTTAACATTGCATCCTTTGGTTACAAGTTAGAGTTAAGAATTGATCGGAAAATCTGTGTTCTGTTGTCGTACGGTAACGTCTTAACCCAAAAGTGTTCTGAACGGTCACAATCGAAGGCGGGATAAAAAACAGGAGGTATTCATTTGCTGCTTTAGGTGAAAAGTTGTACACAAAATGTGACAGAAGTTTGTCTTTGAAGGATGAAAAAAAGGAGAGCGTTAAGTAAAAGTTCAAACTCTGCCTACTTTCACACCTCCACACACCTGACCCGCTGCTATGTGATGTGGGCACAATTGTCTATTTTGGAAATTTACTAGTTTCAGCTGCTGTAAACAAGGTTTTAGACTCTGTTAAAGGATCTTACAAGCACCATGTCTGAAGTATACTAAAACACAGAGTGTTGTAATTTAAACATATGTGTTGATATGCTGAGTAAATAAATACAGGGCGTGTAACTATGACACAGATATGATGCTCACTATCGAAAAGAAACAATCCCACAAAGAGGCACAAAACGTAAAAGAATCATTTGAATGAATACATATTTGAAAAGAGAAGTGACAGAAATACAGCTTTTCTCTGCATACAGCCTCGCTTTAGTTCAATGGAGTCTTATTCAGTCTCCAGGATAGGCTTATTCTTACCTGAACAATGGCATCAACAGGACAGGCTTCCTGGCAGAAGCCACAGTAGATACATTTGGTCATATCGATGTCATAGCGTGTAGTTCTCCTGCTGCCGTCAGCTCGAGTCTCAGCTTCAATGGTAATGGCCTGGGTTCAACACAGGAAGGAAAAGGACAGAGAAGACACATTGTAGTAAACAAGGTCATCTGATGGTGCAAAATGAAGAACTTTACTTAGTAGCTATATTGCTTTCTATGTAAAGCAGGAACTGAGTGTTTGTGATCACCTGAGCGGGGCAGATGGCCTCACACAGCTTACAGGCAATGCAGCGCTCCTCTCCGTTAGGGTAGCGGCGGAGGGCATGCTCTCCACGGAAGCGGGGTGACAGAGGGCCCTTCTCAAATGGGTAGTTGATGGTGGCTGGTTCACGGAACAAGTAACTCATGGTCATCGCCAAACCTGCAGGAAGGCATTGTCAAATAAACAAATAGTTAAATAAGTGAGTTATGACTCACTTCAAGGACAATGCTGGTGTTATTTCTGTTGTTGCTAAGAAATTACATATATGGAACAAATCTTCAAAACTATTAGTTTGTCTGTTGACACATTCCAACTCGGAATGATTTCAGTGATGACAGTTTAGGTGGGCCTATTAATTCTATTGGCTTGTTGGTAGCTACTGTGTTGATGTCCAGACATCAAGGAATACAATGTTAATACTGTCAGTCTGTGTCATCCCTAACATTTTGTAGTTGTAGGCCTACATGATTTGTTGTTGTCTCTCTCAAAATTTAAAATTAACCAAACTAAAACAGATTTTGCTTTTCAGCTACAAATTAATGTACAGCAACAACAATAATAAAAAAAAATACAATATCACGAGACCTATTTTCCTTTGCGTGACATAATCTTTCTGTATAGAAATCATAGTATGTGTGACCTCTGAAGAGCTCAGTCCAAAGAAGGGTTGTAGCAGCCCGGTCGGTGATGGACCTCATGTCTGTTGGCAGCTCCTGGGCATTTACATACTCTACAGTGAGGCAGAGAGGCCATTTCAAAACATGCGTCATTCCACTTACAATGCAGAAATGCATATGAATATCTCTTAGAGCAGTGGTTCTCAAATGGGGGTGTGCATACCCTTGGGGGTACTTTGAAGTACTTGCAGGGGGTACTTGAGATTTTTTTAAAATGTTAGACAAATAAAATACCAGAGAAGAAAAAAATATCAGTCATAAAATAATTACTACTGCATAATAATGACAAAAATTGGTTAACCATGAATTTAGTGACTAATTCTAAACAGAAATGTGGCATTCAGGTGTTTGTCAATAACATGGTTGTTAATAAATCAGACACTGATGGCACTGTATTGTACCTCAAAGCATTTTTTTTCCTACCAAATATGTTTTGCACTGGTCAGGGGTTTTTTGGCTGATTAGATATTTCAAAGGGGGTACATCCTTGAAAAAAGTTTGAGAACCACTGTCTCAGACTGTGGCAGTACTTACTGTAGCCCTCTCTCTGCACACTGAGACTGAACGTGCGCACGACACCAGGACTGTATCTGACTGCGCCTGAAAATACATTTACACCTGAAGTGATGCTGTCTCGTTTTGTGCATTTAGATATAACTTAAATGACATCCGCTTCAGTACCTGGCTTTGAGAAGCAGTGCATGAGACGCAGACTCTGTGCAGAAGACATCTGAGCACAGAGGACACGCACATTAAAACATAGTTGAGAATCACAGGAGGAACTAAACAGTATAAAGTGGATTCAGGAAACCTGTGCTGTTAAAAGCTAATTACTGAAACGAGGGACGGGTGAGTGAAGGATGGAGACTGCCAACTGACGGCAGCGTTCTATAATCTCGCGCCCCAAATCCCTGCGAATGCGTCACTATTTGGCTGCGTTCACGACATGCCGGTAAACTGGGAAAAACCAGGAACCGCGAACATGTCCTGTTTGTAATAGTACACGAGCGTCTATAACTCACACTGAGTGGCTGATTTGACTGTAAATATATATTAATAATCTATATATGTACTGACCATACGCTGCCAACGACATTTTTTTCCGCAAAATTTCCAACCGATTTGTAGGTACGTACTCATCTGTACGACGTGACTTGAAGGCCTCATTACAAATTAAATAACCGTTAAGTTGGCAAAATTTGGAATTTGATTACATGACAATGAAGTTTCTTCAAAACGTTAATTCGCTTGAATTTACTCGGACGACACATCTTTGTAACGATAAACTATGAGTCCTAATAAAACAACGTTGATATAACCGAGTCTCTCACCAGTTTGACTGTCAAAATAGTTAGTTAAATTATGGTAATTTAGCGTAACGTGAATAATGGCCCAATTAACTCGAAATGGGGCCCCATTCGCAGAGCCTAACACAATCGTCAAGCATGGACTAGTTTGCATCTCTGATAACATTTGACAAGACTCAACCTACCTCTGTCTCAAGTTTTCGTTGAGCAACAGCAGGCTGCTGACCGTGAACTGCGCAATTGTATTTACGTTGCATTCAAGTGCTCCACGTTCATTTCAGCTTCTCAGTTAAAGTTGCCTTTGTGACTGTATTTTGTATTTCCTACAGCAAGCAAAAGCAGCATACATGTTACCCACACAAGAGGAAGCATTTTCATTAGAGAAGCACATTATACATTTGTCACTGTCATGTTTGATGAATCATATATTAGTAACTAGCTTAAGTATCACTCCCATAACAGCTAAAAATAGCATACTTTTATTTCACATGTTTGTAACTGCTACAAGGGAAGTTAATTTAAGAGCATTTTGCATTAAGAGCGAGAGAGAGAGAGAGAGAGAGAGGAAGTTTGTCTTCCTCTCTCATCACACTGGAGGATCTCACACTTCAATTCTCCAACAACGAAGAGAACATGACGGAAATGTAAAAGGTAACAGAATTTAAAAGCACATTTTTATAGATGTAACAGCTGTCCTCTTGTGGTTGTGTTTGTGGATAAAAGGCGAGAAGAAAGTGGATTTTAACTACTTTACACTAACACTAAAAAACTAAATCAGCAGACGCCATACCCAAGGCTTGAGTTGATGCTGAAGATGAAGTGAATTCAGAATGAAGGCTTGTATTTAGTACTACTAATGCTACTAACAACAATAACAACCTCAACTTAGTCCAGTCAAACAGTGTTTTTGGATGGGGCTGAGGTTTGAATATTGATGAATTTACTCGTAGTGGGTTAGGTATTGGAAACTGAAGTCTCTGATGCATCAGCTTTACATAATCACAAAGACCGAGCACACAGTCACATGTTGATTAATGCGAAGGCTCCTCTTCTCTTTGAGTAAGATGCTGAGTCCAACCAAGAAGAACCTCTGTGAAGAGGACAGCTCTGAGTCTGATGCCGGGTCAGAGGCTGGTCTCGAACCTGAGACAGACCGCTTCGGCTTCATTGTGAGCAATGGATGCACAGCAGGGTGAGCAGTTCCACATTTGGGCTTGTAAACTGTGACTGTACTGTCCTTAAGCTGAGCACTGTTACCACAACCCAGTATACTGCTTTTCTGTTTTTATTTTAATGGATCAAATAGCAGTAAGATGTACAAAAGTTGAGGTGGTTTTAAGACTAACAAGCGCCCAAGGTTTCTATTTGCCTTATCCAGACAAAAGTGGAAAATTAAAAAATTAAATACAGTCAAAATTCAAATGTTGTCATGATAATCGGAAAGTCTCAACAGTGTGTTTATGTTGGTCATTCAACTGAAAAATCACTGATAATAAGTTTGATGAAGGCTGACGAGGTTTTCCTACGTTGTTATCAATTAATATAAATAAGCCTGCATGTTTTCACTAATCTGATCAGATGATTTAACAAATAATGTTAGTTGTTGCTGTATAAATTTAATTTTTGTTTGTTTTTTTTAATTCTGTATTTATGGCTTGGATGGATTTCCTTCTTGTGTCAGGACTTGTAAAGGATAAAAAACACTCAGTATTTCATGAGGATGAGGGCAAAACAAACATTTTCGTACAACCACAACATCTCTGTGTTGCACTGCCACCTCTTTATGTGCTTTTCAACCTTTCACCTGCATTTTAGAACATTTAAGATTTGAGTATCTTCCAGTTGTCTCTGTCAGTCTTAGAAGAGATCATTCAAAACAAACTGTTCCCCTGAAATGCATACGCTAAAGAAAAATATTCTAAAGAGAGCACATATCTGAAGACCAGCATTGTAATCCACTGCTTTAGACACAATAGCATCAGCATCAAAGACACAGAGCTAGCTGGGAAAGTAACACACTAGTGTAAACACTGAAATAGTCAGTCAAAAGACGATTAAGACATAAGTTAAAGTAAGAAAGCTGCAGCCTCCAAATCATTTATTTGAGAGTAAAAATGCACAGTCTAAATGTAAATCATGGGCCACTGAGAGCAAATACTTCTGGTTGAGAATGAAAAGTAAAGTGTGACCTTTAGGGGAGCTTAAGTGAGTGAGACAGTCACACGAATGAGTGCATAAAACGTACAGTTTAAAATGTTGGCAGAAATATTTATAAGTGGTTACTATAATGGGATCACCTATAGAAAGCGCTGTTCTTGCTTTGCAGAAGCATGCCATTCATGCTGGCTTTACGGCGTGCAGGAACATAGAGCAGAGAAATTCCACTAGTCATTGCGTTAATGTGGGTTTTAAAATTCTGTAGATATGTGGAACATAAATGCCAGAGAGAATGCAAGCTGCAGTAAGACAGTGTAAAAGAAATATGCAGAGCATTCTTTACTTTCAGATAATACCAGCAGACCTTTTCAGCATCAGCTGACTCGATATTTTCATTCCGTTTAATCAACACTGAAACATAAATCGCTTGCATGGACTAGATAAAGCAGGGTAAAGTCAGGATAAGACCAGCTGAGCAAACTGTTACCTGCCGTCTTCGCACTCTCCCCATTGATAACATCCTGACCTGTTGCCATGGAGACTTCAAATTGCTACCGTGTGGTTTTCCTGTTTCCTGTCTTGATTTTCAGAACGCTGTCTTTCTATAATGACAACACAGAACTGCATGCAGACACTCTGCACACTGACACAAAGGTTCTCCAGTTAAACAACTGTTTTATGCTGCACTGTCAATGGATGAGACACGTAAAGAGACTCATTCTTGATTACATATAGTTATTTCATATTTAAAGTACTTACCTGGTTTTGTGTGTTATTTGTGTCAGGAGTGTGGGCCCACCTCCTGAGTTAGTCAGGCAGAGGGAGGCCAAATGGATAAACATCATCGTCCAATGGGATCGCATCTTGTTGAAGAAGACCAGTAAGGTGTGTAACATCTTAGATACCTGAAGTAAGAGAAAATAAACTGAATGAAGGATGATGGGCCTTTTCCTTGAAATACATTTTGACATCTAAATCACTGACTGAATTCTATCAGGCAGCTGCAGTGTGTTGGCTCGTGACAAATCGTCTCTCACATGAAAAAAAAAAAACAAAACCCTGTTAGCGTTAACATTCATACTGACACCTCAAACTGAGAGCTGATCCTGTGTCTCTGTTACCAACGTCTCTCCAGGTCAAAGTGCAGTGTCAGAAAGGCATCCCTGCCTCGCTCAGAGCGAAGTGCTGGCCTCTGCTGTGTGGAGCGACTGACAGAAAGAAACAAAACCAAGAACTCTACAACGTAAGAAAACTGAACTCTCTCGCTGTGGTAGATGCTTTCAGATCAGCAGAATAGGAGGGTCCAACAACATTTGTTGAAGCCGATTGATTGGAATATTAATTGACACAATTTGGCAATCAATTTATTTCTTATGCTATTTGTCAAGCAAACACGATAGAAAGTTCTTGTTCTTGCTTTTCAAATGTGAGGATTTCCCACTATACTCAGTTTTTCTATTACAGGAAATTAAATATCTTTGAACTTACAAAATAAGCTATTTCAGTACATGTCCTTGAGCTCTGTGAACTATTTTCTGATTGGCTATTAATTGCTTATTTGCTTCAGTCGCTACTTTTTTTATAGTGAATGAAGAATCTTTAGGTTTTGAACTGTCTGAGCAAAATATTTGAGCTGTGAGATCTTGTAATGAGCATTTTTGTTATTCCAATTATGTTTTTACAAAACTTTTGTTGACTAAACATCTAATAAATTGAAATGGTTGTTAGCTACAGCGCTAAGTGTAAAGCAAGCTTAGCACAGTTCAATACATGAACTACTTTACTGCCTCATACATAAAACCAAATAAGTAAATTTTTTAATCTCCAAGACAAATAGCGTTGTGAAGGTTGACTTAAACTGTCTCTTGTCTCTGTTAGTCTCTGGACGAGCAGTCTGCTCTGCAGAGCTGGGTGGATGTGATCGAGAGAGACCTGGACCGCCAGTTTCCTTTCCATGAAATGTTCCTTTCCAAGGATGGACATGGGTAGGAAACATTTCCGCTGCTGTTGTTTCTGTTGACAAGCTGATGTCTGCAGGTTTAGGTAACAGCTTCACAGTTAATTTATGCATCTTTGTATTCCTGCTTTATTTTTCTGTTGCAAAGGTAAATTTTTATCTGAGCATATTTAGGAAGTTTAAACGGTTGGTTTGTGCAAATGATGATTGTGGTGTGTGTGTTTACAGACAGCGTGGTTTGTTCCGGGTGTTAAAAGCCTACACTCAGTACCAACCAGAAGAGGGTTACTGTCAGGCACAGGGGCCTGTGGCTGCAGTGCTGCTGATGAACATGCCAGCTGAGGTAGCGATCAGTCACAAAGTTTACCCTTCTGTCCAACTTAGAGGCTGCAAACACAGTCTAAAAAACATTTCATTTGTAAAACTCCGCTTTATAGACTAGCCTGATAATGATGGAAATAAGTGACAAAATTCTGTATACTTATAATTGTTAACAGTTAAATGAGTCTGATTTTTTTGCCTTCTAAACACATGTGGCCTGGCAGGAGGCGTTCTGGTGTCTGGTGCAGATAAGTGAGCAGTACCTGCCGGGATACTACAGCCCTCTTCTGGTGAGGATCTACATGATGCACCTGACACCGTACTTATTTTTACCTGTTTACTCTGTCATATTCAGGTTATTCAAATGTGCCATGCAACAACTACATTGTTGCTATGGATTAACCCCAATTCAAAAAACATGGAATTATTAAGACAACAATGAATAACTTTTTCACAGAATCTTTGTGCAAATTGTAGATCTCAGAAATATAAGTTGTTACTTATTTAAGGGAAATTGAGACAATGTTAAAATAACACACCTTTTTAGTTTTTTAGTCAGTCAAGGCTGCAGAACATAAAAAAACGGACAAATATACTAAACTTCCTTCAAGGAAAAGCGTACTTGCCCTCTAATTAGTATAATTCCTGTGAAATTACACACCTGTGAAACAATTTATTACTTGGATCTCTGCTTTCCTGAACTTTCTAAGCATGTGCACTCCTGTAGGAGGGAGTCCTGTTTGATGCAGCCATACTCAGCTGGGTCTTGAAGAGGACGTGTCCAGCCGCACACAAACACCTGCAGCATCATGGCGTGGAGCCGCTCATGTTCGCCACTGACTGGCTGATGTGTCTCTTCACACGTCACCTGCCCTTCAACACACTGCTGCGAGTCTGGGACCTCTTTTTCTGCTATGGTACGCCCTACACATGGGCTACTGTCAGTGAAAAAATTTAAATGATTCACTGAAAGGGAGACACCAAAAATATGTGATTTCTTAGATATAATGATTTGATTATATAATGTTGTATTGTATGTTTTGGGGTAAGATCTAAGATTAATCGATTAAACGTCACATCACCTAAATTGTCTTTCCTTTCTCACCTCTCCTCTCTCCTGTGCAGGGGTGCGGGTGCTGCTCCAGGTGGCGGTGGTGCTGGTACGTCGGGTGCTAGGCCGAGCTGAGCAGAGGAAGCAGTGTCAGGGTCAGATGGAGACTCTGGAGAGGCTGAGGGGCGTCAGAGAGCAGGTTCAAGATGAAGACGACGCCTTCATCGCTGAGGTAAGAATTAAGCATGTGACTTGCGTTGAGGACACTCACTGTGAAAATTCGTAATCCTAATCTTATGAAGACACTACATGTTGTTTTTAAGACAATTTTGAATCACCCACTCATAGAAATTTTATGCAGTGTTCATAGTTATTTGACTTAGTATTTTTTATTGTCCAAATCTGCAAAATTACAGAAAAATAAAAGTAATACAAATGTTTTTTTTAATCTCTCAGGTGTGTTCGGTGACGCTGTCAGCCAGAGATTTGGAGAAGCAGACGGAGAAAGAGTTGGAAAAATGGAGGAAAGACAGGCCCGCATCCACCTTCGACCCCAGAGGTCGCTGCCTGGGGTACCGGATGGCGTGGGAGAGGGTTCGGCAGAACGAGCAAGAACGGAACAGGAAAGAAAGAGAGACGGGGAATCTGTCCGTCCCTCTCACTCGCTCAGCCTCCACTCTCTCGCTGTCTCCAAGCCTTCTTCACCGGAAGTTGAGAAAAGGGGGCAAGGTTAACACAGGTGACTGCGAAGGTGGCAGGAAAGTCATGAGGCACTTCTCGATGGGAGCAAAGGAGGATTTGAGGTGCTTGACTGAGTTGAATTTTAATAAGGTGCAGGGGGTTCAGGAAGAAGAGGATGCATTTTTGGAGGAACAAAAAAAACAGAATGAGCTGAAACTAACAGGACAAAATGGACAAGAGGAACCTAAAAAGGTAGAAGACATCCAAAAAATACCAACAGAGCAGATAAAAGAAACCATCACAGTAAAAGAACAGAGTGACCAAGAGGAAACAGGGGTTACTGAAAAGGAGAAAAGCAGACTCAATGAAACACAGGACAGCGAAATGCTCTTAGGACAGCCAGAAGAAACAAATGAGGAGACACAACCAACCAAAGATACAGACAAAGACCCCATCACTGAAAACATTGTTCAGCAGGAAGAAGAACTGGACTCGAACAACCAGTCACAAGATCTGGAGCAGCAGAGTCACAAAAGCATTGATCAGGGAAAGGAGGTTAAAGACACAGAAAAACAAGACTTAGAAAATGAACAAACAGCTGCTGTGGAGGAAAATTTGACTGAGATGCAGAAAGATACGGATGCGGATACAAACACAGAGGTGGACACGGAAGTAGGTATCAAATCAAGAGAGGAACAGATGATTCAGGCTGACATGAAACCAGAGGAGGGCACAGAAATTGAAAATGTGGAGCAGACGCAGGTGGAGGCACTTACAGAAGTTTCAGAAACAGCGACTGAGTCAAGTCTGGGCTCAGAGACAGACAGTGAAGCTCCACCAGTGAAATATCCGACAGTAGAGACAGAGAACCAACAGCAAGATCAGGAAGTGATCAAAGAGACAGACAACAGCTCAAAGGGAGATGCATTAGAAATTACCATCAGCACTGAGTCATTAGCAGAAACTGACATAAGAGAGGAGACCAACACCTACGCAGTGACAAACACTGATGTACTGGCACAGACTCAAGATGAAGTAGAGGAAAGTGCAGCCATGCTGGATGAATTGGAGGCTGAAAAGGTACAAAAAGACGCAGAACAACACAGAGATTCAAAGACAGAAGCAGAGACTGTAGAGCTGTGTTCATCTGAAAGTCTCCAACTAAAGGAAGGCACTGGCTTGGTAGCTAATACAGAGACTGAAGTAGAAATGCCAGTTTCAGAAGACATTGTGAGGGATTCAAGTGAAACATTTGCTCAATGTTCAGAGGAAGATTGTGACACTGAAGCATCTGAACCACCACAGGAAACAGAAGAGAGATTTATGACTGCACACTCAGAGGTTGACAATGATCAAACACAAGCAGTGGAAACAACAGAAACTCAGATAACTGAGGAGACTACTGACTCCACAGCACCTCCACAGAAGGAGGTGACTTCAGCACAGGATGAACAAGTGAGTCTCATCGCTGAGCCTGATGGGAAGATGAGTTCAGCAGAAATGAGCACTGTCGAGGAACCTTCGCCTGAAGAACCAGAGATCCAGGCCTCTTCAGTTGCTGTGGAGGAGACAAAAAACATAGAGAATATTAAAGAAAACAGCACAGGAGAGGAGGTCTTAATTTCTGATGAACCAACAGACTCAAATACTGAAAGTAAACCACAAATCTCAGACAAAGAGTCTCAAAACATGGAGGACCAGACTGAGCTGAAAAACAGTGACCTTAAACAAGCGGCCGGACCTTGCAGCGGCTGGTCTGCTGGGGATTTTCGCATCCGCAAGTCGTCAAGTTCCCGTGGATCCAGGTTAGGGCGGACGCTCTCTGAAGATCTTTTCACTGTCCCACAGAAAACTAGCCAATCCCAATTAATCCCTAATCAGCCAGAGGCTAAAAACACTGAGTCACAGTCCAATTCTGGAACTTCAGACCAAAGCCAGACTCCTCCTCATGTGAATCAGTCTTCAGAGGTCACCTCTTCACTGTCACACGGAGTAACTGACAGTACAGAGGCGCAGCAAAAGACACAAGACCCCCCTAAACGTTTTGGTCTTTTCCGCAAACTGAGAGGAGAGCAGCCCGAAAACACCAAGGCAAAGGAAAGGCCCAAAATGCAAGTCCCCAAAATCTTGATTCAAGACTTCAGTGATGCAACGGGGACAGAGAACACAATCGTTCGCCAGGGGGAGGAGAAACTGAGCTCAAGAGAAAGGAGGAGGCGGCGGCGGGAACGAGAGAGGAGGGAGAAAGAGGAAGAGAGGTTGAGAAAGAAGAGAGAGAAGGAGATGGAGCGAGAGAGAAAGAAACCCCAGACAAGTGGGAAAAGTTTCCAGGCACAAAAAGAGAAGGGAAGCACAGATGAGCTTCAGCAGGCAAAGACTGGGTCACAGACGCTTAGATATTCTGCTTCCTATGCTGAATCCTACTTTTGACAAAGAAAATCGTTTGTTTATCGTTGGATCTGGAGGGACGAGAGACTGGAGACGTTCACAGCTCATCCAGATTCTGTCTCATTACCCTGTCGGGAAATGGTCTGAGCTCCACACTGGGTGATATGCCGAGATCCTACACCTTTGTCACTTGAACCTTTGACATGTAAATAAATAACAACTAATGTTTACATTTTTTGAAAAATATGTTTCTTTTATTTAGTGGAACTTTTTTTGCACCTTACTCACAAACCAAAAAGTCTTAATAGAAATAAACAGGAGGTGCTTCCTGTCCATTGACACATCATCACATATTTTTAAGTCCACAATTCACATTATAGTTCAATAAAAAGTTGGAATACATTCACACTTCTGTACTGTACAGAACAGTATAATTTTGCCCACATAAAAGAAAAAATCCTTGTACAGCACTTGTACAGGCTGGTGATGTTGAAAAAAAAGTCCATCTCTCTTCTCCTGACCTACTCAGTCCACTGTCACTCTGCGTCATCCTCACTGTCACTGGCCAACACTTCCTGACTTTTCATTGGTTGAGTGGTCATCTGAGAAGATGGAGGAATCACCGATCCAAAGAACAGGGAACAGAACTGTGAGAGGAAACACACAGGAGAAAATTAAAAAAATGTTATGGGTTTTTTAGATAAAACAGACATAATCTCTGAAAGTTACATCCGATTGTTACATGAAGTCTGATGAAGCTGATTTACCAATACAAGACAGTTTTTACATCTGATACATAAAACCTTGAACTGGCACAGTATCTGCACTCGTCTGTCACAAGGATTTAATCTGAGCAGTTGACGCACATTGATAAATACTAGTCATTCCCTTTTGGTAACAGATCTCTCTAACTGGAATAATTTTGTAATGAATTCACCTTGTCTGAGACTAAACAAGCATGTGCAGTCTCCGAAATGTCTTTGAAAAGGAGGTTTAAACTGCTTATAGAGTGCTTAAGTCTCGCCCCTCTACTTCCAGGCCATGGGACCTTAATTTGGAGAAAATATGAATGGCAGTCAACAAAAGGGGACAAATTATTTTTTGATCCTGTTTGGCTTGTGACCTGAACTACACATATGATGGTTGGTGATTTAAAAGATAATTTTTCATGTGGAGAAAGTTGAATTTTGTAATCATACAGTAAAGTACAGCAGCGTTTTTTGTGAGATCACACAGTAAACTACGTGTATCGTTTTGGATAATATACGTCATCAACACAGACATGGCCATTAGCTTGGCAGATTTTGTAGCGTTTTTCCTGGATGAGGGGAAAGGTATTAAGAGGTGAAAACCATTGTAAATCAGGTCATATTGACAGCTGCAGCTACTCGAGGGGGGAATGAGTCAGTTCTGTGAGTCAGTGGAGGGAAAATATTATGACGTCAGTTACGCAACTGGTGTTGTAGTCATTATAATTACGTAATTTCACAAGCTAATGCATCGACTGTTTGACAACAAACAGACTTTCTTCACTTGAAAAATTGTCATTTAAGTTGACAAACACTATAGTTGTAATTCAGGGCACAAGTCAAATGGGATCTTTCCCTTTCCCCACTGGCTACTGTTCATTTTTTTTCCATACTAAGGTCTCATGGGGTCCAATAGAAGTAGCCAGACTTAGGCACTCTATCATAGAAGACAACTCCACAGGACCCTAATGAATTTACATAAAAACAAAATGACACATGCAAACAGACATTTTTTTGCTCGTTTTATACATTTATTTGCCTTCTATTTACATTTTTGTGTCTGCCTCTTAATTACTCGATTTATTCAAGTTAAAATCTGAACCATACCTTCTTGTTAGGTGGTCCAGCAGAATCAGCCATTTTATCTT
>JAQLOL010000026.1:13938617-13956626 GCA_029783665.1 Naso thynnoides | reverse complement strand
CACACACACACACACACACACACACACACACACACACACACACACACACACACACAATTATTCAGGCACACTAATCAATTTCAGTCTTCATTTGCTCCAGACACATGTCTGACATCCTTCCACTGGGCTTTTGACACTTTGTGGGATGCTTTTATCCTCAGCGCTACACTACCTCACTTCATTCATGTTTTAGAGGAACTCTTACCACCAAACCTGCCAACTTCACCCCAGAGACATGAAAGAAATCTAAAGCAGCAAAATACATAGTGAAAATAATGACTAGGTTTTTGCATTTTATTACCAGTTTATTTATTGGTTTATTTCAAAGTGAGGCTTTTTAACAGGTTTTACTGTACATGGACACTTAGTCAAACAGGTTAGTTTTCCTTTGTAGGCTCTTTGTAAAGACCAGGGTTGCCAGGTCTGTGGTTTTCCTACAAAATTAGGCTACTTTTCAGGTGCTGCTGCGGGTAGATTTTCTTGTCTGCAGTTTGATGACGATAAAGACTCAGAGGGACCAAGCGACAGGTTAGTTGCGCTTTAGCGCATTGTTTTACACATTCATAGAGATATATTTATGTGCTGTGCTATACAGCCTATTCAATACGTAACTAAAGCAATTTAGGAACTAGATTAAAGTGAATGTGACGTGGCAGAGGTTTAAGGGCTTATTTTGAATTCTGATATTTAGCTGGTTTTTGAGCTGCTTTTATTGTCTGTTCGGCTGGTTTTGATCAGCCAATGACCTGGCAACCCTGGTAAAAAATAGTCTATTTACACAGGGAACACGTATATTAGTTAACTAATTCATTAGCTGGTTTCCTTGTGGGATTTTAATCTGAGATTAAGCAGTTTGTCATCTAAAAAAATCTGCCTAAACTTTAAAGATGAGCTGAAATGCCTTTTTCCAGAGCGTCCACTGCCATGTTGTGACTATTCAACAATTCAACTAACAGCCAATGAATGGGCCTAGGGGCGGGACATAAATTGGAGAAATCAGATTGGAGTGTTGTTGGCAAGTGGACTCCAGTTACATCAAAGTGAATAAATTTGGCACTGGTAAATTATTTGGTGTGATATTATTGGTTGAATTCAACCACTGATTCAACCAATAATGGCCCGAATCAACAATAACATTGGGAACCCAGGAGATTTTTTTTTTTCATTAAAGACGGGAGTGGCAGACTTTCATATAAAAATAATTCATTTTATCACGAGGTAGCAAGGTATGGACCCAAATGCAGGACACACAAAGGAGACTAGATTCAAAGTAACAAAAAGGCTTTTACTCAGTTTCAGGTAAACGTGGTGCAGAGACATGAGATGACGGACAGCAAAACAATGATCCAAAAAGACTAACAGGGAGATACAAGACTTTAATACAAGAGGACTGAGGGCTAATTACATGACAAGACATGGCAGGGCAACAATCAACAATCAAGAGCAGGTGTGGGGCATGGGGCAGACTGGACAACACAGAAGCAAAAAGGGTGGAAAGACAGACAAAGAAAGAGAGGACCAAATGGACTGCAAACACAGGAGAAAACAAGACACAGGTGAAAACAACAAGGACAATCAAAAAGGAGGGAAAACAAGACAGCACAGGAAATACTAAGGCAGATCTGACACAGGAGGATAAAACTACCAAAGTAAAACAGGAAACAATTAAATCAAACCCCAAACCATGATACATATTTTGTAATTTTTTTGTGATACAGTTTCAGATTTGACTACAATAAGAGCAGGGATATGGTCCAAAAGGGTTGAAAGTGCATTTTTGACTTTAGCTTGACGTTAAAGGGAATGAGTAAAATTCAAGGGGTGCAAAATATAACCAGAATAACTCCTAGCAGCTGCCCAGTGTACTCTTTACGGAAGTTCTCTTTAGCAATAGCTTGTAGCTGCTGTTAGCTTGTTTGCTCAGCTGTGCAGCTAGAGGTCCGTCCAGTCTTTAAGTCGTGATGTTACACCCTTTCAAAAACTATATCTGGGTCCAAGCACATGGCTGCAGTTGATTAAGTGCTATGTTAAATGAATGACTAAAAAGTTTTGGCTTTTGCAAGTGGGTGCTAAGGTTAGCTGGCTAAAGTTAGCACAATTTCTAAAACCAAACCAACCCTGATAAAGGTGATTTTATATGGTATATGGGAGTTTTTATTTTAACCAAACAACAGCATAGCTAATAGATTACTAGTGTCTGCATCATAAAAGTTTTAAACTGTAGAATGTCCCATTCAGTAGGATAGCCAGCCCTACCTCCATAGTGCTGCGTCAGCAGTGGAGAAAGTTCTTGTTGCACCCATTATCAGTGTTCGGGTAGATAGGGAGGTAAGGAGAATGCGGATGGAACAGTTGCTCACAAGCTTTATCTGCTTGGAAAGATTTTAAGGATCCTTATATAAAAAAAAAGATGTTTGTGCATGTTTTGCATTTATCTTAAAATTCTCATGTGTAGGAATTGCTCATCAATTTTGTTTATATACTTTTGTTCAATGTTCAAATTTTGTCAACTTTGGATCAGGAGCTGAAATGAGCTGTGTTGCTGCTAAGTTGTTGCATATTAAATATAGTACTTTTGTTCATGATCTAGGATCAGAAAATGTTGCTGTTCCCTCTTGACTGACTGTGTTTTCAAACTGAATCTTGAAAAAACAAATGCCACCATTTTAACAAATATGCATAAATGAATAGGCCCTAAGTAATGACTGAAAGTGTTTAATAGATGTATCTGAAGACTACTGACTAACCATCTGGAGTGTTGTTCGTCTTAGCACTATAGACAGGACAGATTGGAAGCCAAAGGGAACAAAATTCATTTGAGATCTGTTCACGGTCCTAAAAGAAACAGTTAAAATGTTAACATAACCTTGAATGTGATGTAATAGGAATATGTCATCATTAAATATTCTTTTGTACATTTCTATATGTCATAAGAAAGAGAAATGATAAACTTGATTCGGTACTTATAGGCCCCTATAAGAGGCTTAAGTTTTAATGCACTGTGATAGATCACAAACTGTGACATTATCGACAACTGTGCAATAATTGCAACATATGATACGACCACTTCTCAATACACTCACGAGCATTGACGGCATTATTGCCTCTCACATCAGGGAGGTAATGTAATGAAGCAATGTCAGTGTGTGTGTGTATATGTGTGTGCCTAGAGACCATATCATTTCTTAAGTGGGTCCATTATGTTTGTGGTCAATTAATGGTAACCTAATACGAGAAACACATAAGCACACATGCCCGCTTTGGACACACAAGCTTTTAGGCTGCATGCGACTCTAATGTTTCTCACAGAGACGTATGGAGCAGTTCCTGTAACGGCCAATGATACTGTGAAACCTATACATCTACAAATATGAGAAACTATTAGTCGGATCGTAGATGCGGACAAACACGAAGAGGGAGTGGAGGATTCTTGAATGGACTTCTTCATGAAAGAGGAAACCATCATCAAAGTGATCATCATGTAACAGGAAGGGTTTTGTGTAAACATATGCCCACTCAATCCGTCTTTGACTGCATTTACGACATGCCAGGACACAAACATCCCAAGAACATGTGAAAACAACATGGCATAAAAACAAAACACTGCACATGAAGGAACATACTCTGCCTCTGTAGGTCAGTGATGGCTGGTCTTTGGTTCAAATGAAACACTTAAAAAACTGTTTTGATTGCTGTAAAACTGTGCCAAAATTTAAATTCCCCAGTAGATGAATTTTATAAACTTTTGTGATCCACCAACTTTTCCTTAATCCCATTATCAGGTCAACTATACCTGCTAAGCTTTAACATATTAGTATTATTATGCTCGCATGCTGATGTTGACAGCCCAAAGCACTGCCTCACAGACCTGCTAGAATGGTAATAGGGCCGACTTGTCTTCTCACAGTGTTTAAAATAAGACTTATAAAAGAATGTGCATTGAAAATTTGGGAAACTGAGGATATAGTGAGATCTTCAAGCAGGAATTTAGTGTCCAAATATCACAACATGAAGGCTAACTGACAAGAACATGAGTCATTGAGGGATAAACATGGTGGGCAGTAGTCAATGTTTAAGAGACTTTCTTTTTATTAATTCACATATTTAAATTTCTGATCACATGTAATGTGTAATATGGTATCAGTGCTAACTTCTGTTCATGTAGAGGAATCTAGATTAGTTAAAAAACGTATTTTAAGCATAAACTCTAATAAGTCCGATTAAGCCACTATTTTAAACCTATGTCTTAGTGATTTTAGGGAATGAACTTGTGCAGCAACAAGTCTGGGATAAAATCACTACTATAGCGTTACAGCTTCATACTGTTCCAGCAAACTTGGACAGCGACATGAATCTCTACTCGGACGGTGGTCTCAGCCAGCCCATCACCCAGAGGATGTACTAGAGAGGTGGAGATCCAACGCTTTATGTCGATGAGGCTCATCTTCTTAGTAGCATCCGGGTTGTTGCCACTTTATGACCTCAAAGCACAGGATGAACATAATGAAATTAGAGGAACGACTTCCCAGCTCAGAAACTCCAATCTTCTGGCATCACGTGAATGCAGCATCAACACTATGAGTCATTCTCAGGACATTAGGTCAGTCTTGGGTCAGCAGGGGGAGTACCTTATGATCAAAACCAGCACCGTCCCAGTGGAGGTGAACCTCTCATCCGGCTGTTTTGCTCTTAAAAACCACCTTGTTTGACACCAATATGATGGCCCTTTTACAAACCGCTGAAGCCACTGTCTCTCAAAACAGACACCAGCCGCCATCTGACTCCCCCTGATAACTCACTCCCAAACCACGTTGCCTGGTTAAATGGGTCTGATGAGCAACATGGTTGTGGATAAGAAGCCTGTGGGAATTCTGTGAGTAAGACTTCAGGAGCTCTTGGTCTCTTTCTGCTTACTCTGCTGGCACACAGTGTTGTTCCTACAGTGGAAAGGTGAAAAGGTTTTTCAGTGCATGATGGAAAAGATGGCTGACCATCAGGCTTTTGGTGAGGTACAAAGTTCATTCTTGTCCTTGGTAAAACATGACAAAATCTCACAAAAAGGGTTTGTCTGTATTGTGCTCTCCATTTTAATCGTAAGATGGAGTTTTCCAGTTATCAAGGAATTCTAAATGTTTGAAGTTTTCTGTCTTTCTTCTTAGCACTTGAGGACTTTGTATCCATGTCTGTGAAGAAGTTTGGGATCAAGTCAATTCATTTTTCGGTGTACAATTACTGTTTGGTCATTAATAGCTTGGCTGCAATCAGCTCTCATTCGCATCTTAATAAAATGTATCCATAACAAATACATGTAAGCAGGTCTTAAAGCAGATCACATCAAAAATAGATTTAGACGATTAAAATTTATTAATTTTATTGATTCACAGACCACTTTCATACTTTCGCACCATCTAAAAAAGCCACAATATATAAAGCATCACAGGAGACAGACTACCATTTTATATTTAAAATTACACATTTTCAGTCGTCATTGTATAGCACAAATTTTGTGTATAAATTGGAGAGGACACAACTGTATTTACTAGGTAATTTTTAAATTGAAATTAAATGTATCCCTTTTTACTACAGTTATTTTGATTTGTCAATGTATGAACAGCACAAGTGTTACTGAAAAATGAACAAAGGCCAGCACAGCCCCAAGAAAAGGTCAAATAAGCCAAAGTTAGTGAAAAGGCCTACAGTTTTAAATGTTGTGGTTTTTAGTTTGTGGTCTTTCAGAGCCAAAGTCTATAAAACTCTACTGGACACTTTATTAAAAAAGGCTATTTAAAAGGTGCTGGCGCAGCTGAAATGGGTTTTCTCAGGAGGCCGGCTAACGTCTCTCTCAGGGATATGTTGAGAAGTTCGGTTATCTTTGAAGAACTTTTGTTCCATTGCATTACACTGAGCTGGTTCAGGTGGTTCGTGCATTTAGCAAGGATGCGTCCTGGTTGCTGTCCTTGGCAGGTGTTCCAGACACGTCCAGCTGGTAGACGACCTCAGGGCAGACCCGGGTTCAAGTGGAGAACTTGTATCTCAAAACTAGCCCAGGAACCTCTTGGGATCCCCTGGTCAGAGCTGGTTGATGCGGCCAGAGAAAGGTAAGTCTCTGGCCCCCTGCTGACCCTGACCCTGACCCTGGATAAGCAGTTGATGATGGATGGATGGATGGCTTCTATTACCATCCAGCCTCACAATACAAGAGGTTTGTGTATTTAAAAAAAAAAAGAAAGGAAACAAAAAAAGAAAAAGAAAAAAGCAAAGCAAGAAATTATTAAAAATTATTCATTTATTTATTTGAGCCTGAAAACATGAAATGTCAAAACTCACACAAAAACAAAACACTTCAGTGTTTAAATGCTTTACACAGGATAAACAAAATCTGTTTGCATCAACTAATAACTGCTACGCTCCTCTTTGCTATAAAACTACAACCATGCCCATGGGTGAGATGAAAAACCCCTTCAGGAATATTCTGGGAAGAGCGGTACACCAGTAAAATCACCATTTCCCAGAGCTGTCAATGGGAAAAGCTGCTCGAATATCAAATAATACAAGAGCTTTCAGAATCGATGACAAGATCTAAAAAACAAAATATGTAGATAGCAAATATCACTCAAGTCTGTTGAATTGTCTGCCAGTCCATTTGTGGTATCTCATCATATTAAATGCTTGGTCCTCGGATTGTATGAACAACAGGCAAAAGTGTACATGTTTAGTCGGACTCCTCCTCTGAGCTGGCAGGTGTGGATACAGCCTCTTCCTCCTCTTCGTCTGATTCCTGCTTTAGAAACATATAAAAATGGGGTAAGTATAGCAGTTATGAGTAACGGGCAAGAAAAAAGATGTTCTGCACTCCTTCTGTAATATATCATCAGGTATCTGCATCAAGAATGGACCAAAACAACTCCCACATACCAATAGTATTGGTCTAAAAATTCTGATTATAGCTGCATCACAGTCATATCAGTGAACTGTGTTATAACCAGTCTGGGTGCCACCAAAACAATCAAACATACTACACACTCACTGCAATCGAGTAGAGAACGCCCTTAACCACAATTGAAGGTTTGCCAATCACCCGCCTTCTGTTAATTTAAGTTTATTTACACAGAACCGAGCAGCGCATCTTCAAGCTTCTGTCTGCCATTTTATACAACGAGCCGGGATCCCGGATTCAAAGGAGACGTCACTGGTGTGACATTTAACAGCATCACAACTGCTCTCTCTTTAGCTAAATGAGCAATAAACCTGCATGAAAACGGTGACAATAATAAGTCATTAATCCATCTGGCATAGGAATACTACTTTTGATTTCCCTCAAGTTTAAAATTGCCTGACATGCGCCACAATTATGTGTTAAGTTATGTGTAGTCTACAAAAATTGCTGCTTTACATGTTTACAATGGGCAATTTTCACCATGTACAGGATTTTATCCTATCTAACCTCTGTCAGTATAAGCCTGCCCTGATCTCCCCTTCCAGCTTTCCTATTAACACAAGCATTGTGTGACCCTGGCTCCACTCCGGACTTGGCTCTGATTCTACCTCAAAAAGGCTGGTTATTGGCAGTGCAACCTGGACCACATGCAGCGCCTTTTCATTAGTTATTGCACATTTCAGTAGATATGTATGATTTATGTGAGAGTAGCATCTTACATTTATACACACACTCACACAAAACAAACAAATCCCCCCCCGTCCCACAGCTGAAATTGCTGGAAGGGCGGCACCAAAGCACTCTTAACAGTCAAAAGGTCACTGCAGGATTTACCTTCTTCCTCTTTGACTTGCTCTTGTGGTCTGAGTCTGATGAACTCTCCTCACTGGTCTCGATGAACTCTCGGCTCTTGAAACTGTCGTTGCCTCCTCCTCGCTCCTTGTCCTTATCTCCCCCTGCAGATTTCCTCTTCTTGTCATCTTTTTTACCTCCAGATTTTTTACTCTCCCTGACAGGTGAAGGGTTGGAGGAAAGAATTAATTTAAGACTGGTTTGTGTCAAGAGAGAAAAAAGTTGTTGTGTTGTGAGCCTTACTTCTTGGAAACAGAGGCTGATCCTCCACCGCTCTCTTTGTACTCCTTCTTTGCTTTGTCGTACTGCCTCTTGGCCTCTCCTGCCTTCGTTTCCCACTCCTTAAAAAACAGAGAAGCAGGAAGGATGAAGCAGAGGAAAGAATAAAACATATGTCATCGGGACTGTACACATCATTAGTCTGAATTTAGCTGATCATCTGCTTTTGAATTATTTTATGATTACAGCCACACTGCCTAAACACAATCAATGTTAAATCTAGAATTGTAAGAGCAGAGGAACATAACTAAAGCAAACTCTCTCACCTCCTTCTCATGTTTGCCCAGTTGTCTCCACATCTCTCCAGCCTTCTTGGATATCTCTGTGATGGAGATGCCCGGGTTCTCAGCCTTGATCCGCTCACGGCTGGAGTTGAGCCAAAGCATGTAGGCACTCATCGGCCTTTTGGGGCCACCAGTGTCTTTCTGCTTCTTCTGTTCCGATTGAAGGACAAAAAATGACAGGTAAACTTGTGCATTTATACAAGTTGACACAAATTGTACGTTACTTACAATATCAGGAGCATACTTTAAAAAAAAACAAAAAAAAACTTTACTCCAAGGTTCAACTGTTCTCTCACCTCCTTGCGTGGTTTTCTTTCTTTTTTCTCCTTCACAACTTTGACTTTCTTTGTCTTCTTTCTCTTTGCGTCCTCATCCTCACTGTCGCCCCCATCGTCGCTGCTGTCGCTTGCAGAAGCATTGCTGTCATACCTGATTGAAAGAGGTGGAGAGACACAAAATGAGGAAGTTACATCAGCTGAAACAAGGCTGACAGATGGATAAATTCCAAAGGAAAATGATGTTTTATGTAAGGATTAAACTTATTAAAGAAAGAGCATTCTTAAGAAGTCACTCACTCTTCTGCAATGTCATCATCTTCCTCTCCAGGGTTAAACGACTCATCTAAACAGTGAAACAGGACAGAAAAAAGTCCCAGATCAAACCCACTGATCTTCTGAATTCTACATGTATTGCCTTCTTCTATCATAAAGAGACAGATACTCACCGCTTCCAGCATCTGATTCGTCGCTGTCGATGCCCTCCTCTCTGATCTTGCCTTCAGCTTTCATTCTCTCCAGGTAGGCGTCGTGCTGGTCGTCGTCCGAGTCACTATACTCGTCAATATTACCCTTCATGCCCTGAAAGTAAACTGCACAGTCAAAAAAACAAGCCCACACTACCCACAATACTGCATAGCCATAAGAGAATCTTCCATGACCAAGTAACAGTCTGGTAAGAAATACCAAAAAATACCAATCACAATTTCACAGAGCCCAAGGTTTTTTAAACTGCTTAAAGTTGATTAAGTTCAGTGTAACGTTACACATACACAGTGCAAACAGTTGTTAGGGCCCCAACACACCAGGCTGAGCATCCATGAGCCTTGTTTTTGTGTTTACTGCACTGTTAGCGCTAGTATGTCAAATTGGCACCAACAGGCAGGAAAAATCACTTTGATTGGCTGCTCAGCTAAAGCGAATCAGTGCACGAGAAGAGAAACGGAAGTAAAGAAAGCAAGAAACCACTGAAGTAGAAAGGTCACACAGAGAGGGTTCTTCTCAGTTTCCATCAATTATTCCACTACATGGACATTTTCATAACGACATGACCATCTGGAATGAAGCCATTGAAGACCAACCAATCAGCACATCTTGGGGGAGGCCAGTTCTGTGTGAAAACGCTGCTTTATCAAAACAACTGTTACAGCTGCATATTAACATTCCCAGGTCTTCAGGTTTACTTTTATTGACTACAGACTTCATCCACCTGCCAGCAGGATAAAGCGTTATTTTCTCTCATGTAGAAACAATATGTGGCGCTAGTTGGCCATCACCTTTTGGCCAAGACACAGGCTACATGACATGAGGCATATCAGATTAGTGTCTGAAATCAGATCTCCTACAGACTCACTGCACTGTTTGACAGTGAGCAGATCAAATTTGTGTATCAAGACATCACCAACCTATCCGTATGGGTTGCTGCGGTAACAAAGTCTTCCATTGTGGAAACAAGAGAATTTGAGATCCATTTCCACCGTGCCATTTTCTCTTCCCATTTGGTCTTTCCCCAACCTAACACGCCAGATGCAGACAGTTTGCTACACACAATCATCTGGGAAGCTGTGTGCAAAAACTATTTGGAAAAAGGGGCACGCCCTTTGAAAAATACACAATGCAGGTAACTGTATCAACCATCAATTTATCCAGGGCTAACATAAACATAGAAGAATATGCATGAACAAATAGGACAGTGAAACTTGCTGAGGTCAGTCAGAAGCAGAGATGCCTTCAGTGCCATTTTTTGCTGTGCTTCGAAAAAGAAATACTCTCCAGTTCTGCTGTAACTGCTGCTGAAGCAGCATCTACGCTCACGTCTTTAGAAGCTGCTGTTGTTTTTGAACAAACCGTATCGCAGTCATCCCATCCAGCACTGTTGAATAAGACGCCACAACGGCCTGTGGCTTTCAGTAGTTCCTCATAGGACACAGATCGGTGTGACCCGAGTGTCATAGGAAAGACAGATTCTCATGTCACATGATCTCGTGAATTCAGCTTCCTTGCAAGCTAAGTTTTTCCCATCTCCATACATCAATTTTTTTTCCTACCAGGGGACGGACAGATTCAAGTCAAATCAGCAGGAAATGTAGAGCAGGCCCATTCATTTTCACTGACCAATGCCGCTGACCCCATCACCATGGCAACAGATTACCTTGTTACCAGCAAAACCAAGCTGGTGTTTGGCCTGTGTTGTCAGCCAGACCAGTAACTTGCACGTCAACAGGCAGCATTAAAGGTAATGCAATCAGTGCTGCCCGTGTGAGGCAGTGGTCATGACAACAGCTGTGTCGAGTGTTGAAGCACACCAAAAGCCCCCGGGCCACACATTAGTAAGCATGATGCAAACAAACGCTCAGTTATCAATCACACACATCACCGTCCATGTCCCATGATTAGTTGTAAATCACTCAGGATTTATCAGGTTCAACACCAATTGTTCTGGTCACAAATTCTCAGTGACACACACACACACACACAGCAGCACGCCATGCAAGCAGAAGTCACTCCACACCAATACAAATAAATAACTAATCCACACATGACGCCCGTGACCATACCCACCTTCTTCTACAGGGGTACAAGGACAAAAACACAGGAGAAGGGCGACAAGTATCAATATCTGTGATGAAAGTCTGACAAAACTCATGAAATATCTGTGCTTACAAATTGAGAGAAGTTTAGTTACCTCTTTGAACCCTCTGTTCTTGATGTTGAGCTTCTTGGCGTTAACGAAGTCAAACAGTTTGCCGTACTCTTCCCTAAGAAAAGGAAAAAGATGATGTCATGATAGATTCTAGGCCGGGAGCTTTGTCTGAAAATCTCACAAGAGGTTTCACATTTATTTCAATAACAATGAGTACAACTGTAAGTATTTTCTAGGTGCATCAGCAAAGTGTTTGTAGAGATTAATTCCAGTACGGCAACTCTAAGATTCTGGACTGGACTTTAAATACTGCTTCCATCTTGTTTTAGGTTACTAATACTTTTAACATGGAAACACCTTATCCAGTTTTCTCATTGGTGCCTGCCATGTGTGCAGCTGCGCTCTGAGCTCGGGTCTCTTAGCAGGTAATTTATATAGCATGAAATCAACGCGACAGAGTGATAACACTAATTCAGACTTTTAGTGCTTATGTTCCGTTACTGCGATAAGATAAGAAAGCCGAATCAGCACAGCAGTACATTAGGCAGGCGGAAACCACATTGACTTTATCCTCATCTGCTGAAGTACCTCACTCAGGTACACAAATAATTTGAAAAGAAATGCATTCCTTTATAAATAAATATAGGATAATAATTACAAAATTTCAAAAAAACAAACAAACAAACAAAAAAAACCCTCAAAAGGCTGGGAGTAAATTCAGACATATCTGTTGTGTAAATATACATGTTAAATGTAGTTTTGGTGGCAGCGTTCTTTTTGTATTCAAGTATTTTTTTAAACTGTCAAAATACTCACTTAATACAGATAATGTGGGAATAATCGATTCAAGAAAGACCTATGTGGATGTAGGCGATCAGAAATCTGGATATTATCAGAATAATGTACATGGGAGTAAAAAAAACAGGATTCTCTATGATTCATTCAAATCATCTTGATTAAACCCAAGATGAGAGTCAAGACGTTTGTATGGATAGAAAAAGTGAGTGTTTCTGCGTCCTCACCTCTCAATGCTGCTGAAGGTGTACTGATTCCCCTGCTTGGTCTCGATCTCAAAGTCAAAGGATCGGGTCGTGGTGGTGCCTCGGGCAAAGTTGACACAGGAGATCTCCTCAAAGCGCAGGTGCACAGGTGGCTTGTGGACATAGATGAAACCCCTCTCCAGGGGGTAGAGGAGGCCTGAGGAGGCCTTGTAGGAGCAGGTGATGCACTGAGCCCCAGAGTGACTGTGGAAGTTTATTGCACGGTTAATGAAATTTACCTAATTACAGAAGAAAAATAGCTTTGATCACATCTATTTGATACTTACCCCTGGAAGTTTCCAGGCACAGTGATTTTGCGGTTAACCAGGGCCTTCATCACCCTGCTGACCATTTCATACAGCGAGCCTGACATGTTTTTACTGAGTTTGCCCTCAAAACGGCGCTCCACATCGTCCCTGTTAAGACACACAGCAGAAAAAAAGACATTTACTATCTTGTCATTCCACAGTTTGAAATCTTTCTAATGTTTGTGAGATACAATGGAAAGCTGTTGTTTGAGCAACTGTTGACACATGAAAGTTACTCCTCCAGATATTTGCTTCCCTCTAGTGGAGACATGTATAAAGAGTTTTATAGAGGTCTATATTTCACTTGGCCTCATGCAGCCCATAAAATCAGTGTCTTTTACTCACTCGTTCATGTTGAGGGTGAGGTTGATGTCCTCTTCCTTGGAGAAGAGCAGAATGAGAAAGTGATAACGTGTCTGACCCTGCTTGATGGGGGGATCCAGACTGATCTATTGAGAAAACATAAAAAAGAGGAAGAGTGTGAGAGGGAGCTGAAGATATTACAAAGGGGAAATGTTTATTTGGCGTGTCAAAAAATTTGACAGAAAAGGCACCAAAGTCCCCTTACCACAAAGAACATCTGCCTCTGATCCTTGTGTGGCAGCAGGAAAAGACGGAGGACGGTGGTGTAGGGAATCTTGTAGTCGAAGGTTTTACCATGAAGGTGAAGGAAAGTGGGGTAGATACGGATGTCGTATCTGAGCGAGGAGAACAGCAGCAAGAGAGCAGTTAAGCTTTTTCTTTACCAAGGTGAAATGTGTCAATAACAGCCCTGAAATGTCTGAAGCTGAGCACCAACCTTGTCAGCTTCAGACATTTCAAATCCAAGGCGAAACACTACATTAATTCATGAACCTGAAAGCTGTTATGGATTATGTGTTGTACGGTTACCTACTCAGGGTTGTTACAGAAATGAGAAAATTTATTGGTAACTGAGTTTTGTGTTAAGTGTTGGTCCTCTACCTTCCTCTGGGTGTGAGACATTGCAGCTCTTTGAAGATACACACAGCATCTCCTGTGGCCTGGATCACATCGGCCTTAGACAACACACTCTGAGCAAATGCCTATGGGAAAACACACACTGTCAGCACTATGACCACTGGAGATTAAAAAACAAGCACACATACAATAATGGAGAACAAACACCTATTAGAAAAAGTAGCCCATCTGTCCTCACCTCGACAGGGTCTTGTCTTTCATCAGCCTGGCTGGGCGGGACGTAGAATCGGACTTCCATGAGGGAGACCTCGGTGTCGTCATTCTGGTGAAACTCCAGAGTGACTTCATTCTTTCCCGTGGCGCACTGAGACACGTTCGACAGCGGGATCTCGAACGCAGTATTGTCATTTACATCAAATGATAACAGCGGCCCTGCGGTGGAAGAGGGAGTAAGAAACATGAGAACTAGAGTCAGCAGTTGCGATTTTTATATTTTTATGAATCTATTATTTTAACAAGGAGGCTGTAATTAGAGATTTCTTAGTTATTAGGGTCAAAATGAACGTTATTCAGGTATCAAGCCTTTTCATTCTCTAAATGAAGGCTATGAAGTAGCATAAGGGGTTTTAACATCATTTTGGTTAATAAAAATAAATGATAAATCGTTGGGAATAAACTGATCTGGAATGCTTAGCTGCTTATTTTTCCCAACTCTTTGTGTTTAGAACAGTGTATACATTAGAGCTGAAACAAACATTAGATTAATACATAAGTTGTTTGACAGATAATTTGTAAGCTTGCAAATATTTGGATAACTGATGTGACTTTTCTTAACCAATAATTACTGATAAGATTGTAAAAACAGTATATCTTCAAATGCTGGTACCATCTTTTATGATTATCTGACATTTTAAAGACAACATAATTAACTGAGAAAGTAAAAAGAATTAATCACTAATAATTGTGCAGTGATAGTACTGGCGAGGACATATTAATTGTTCTGTACGCATGTATTACCTGAGAATTTGGCTGTTCCCCAGTTCCATCCCTTCACACTCATGTCCTTCTCCATCAGCTCCACCTTGTAGTTAGCCTTAAAAAACTCAGAGATCTTCTCAAAGTCCTGATGGAAAAAAGATGAGAAGGGGACAGAGAGGTGGAGAGACATGAGATAAAGCAGAAAACAGCACTGACAAGAGAAGAAGTGATGAGTAACAAACTTGCACCGCATGGGTCAAAGCTTAGAAAAACACCCTCAAAAAGGTTCAGGGGATGGAAGGCTAATTAATCACAACGCAATTAAAATTGTGCTTGCCGCTGAGGCCTCTCAGGGACACTGGAGGTGAATGTAATCCATCCGCCCTCTCTGTCCTCCTCCCCTCCACACCGCCGCTAACAATCAGCCTGTTTATTTATCCTGCAGGGCTGCTTACAACTGCAAAGGACACACTCACACACACAGCGACAAACACATGTTCAATCACACTCACACACACACAGAGGCACTGTCCTAGCAGTGCGCACACATGTGGAAGTGATTGCGGTGTGCGAGTGTGTGCAGGGTAGAGAATGAGGCTCTGTGGGAAACAGAGTTTATGCACCTGGATATCTGCCTGTCCATGAGGTTATTATAGCCAATTAGAGTACAGAGACTGTGTGTGTGTGTGTGTGTGTGTGTGTGTGTGTGTGTGTGTGTGTGTGTGTGCTCACGCACTAAGGTTCATCAGTGTGTTTGTTAGCTAGGATGAGGGCGTTGTTTAGATAGGACAGCCTGTGTGAGCAGATGTGTAAATGCATGAAAATCAAGAGTTTGTGCAGAAGCGGCTGTTCGTGTTGATATGTAAATGTGTGTGTGTTCGCTCAGTGTCCTGATGCGACATGCTGCTGTTGAATGTTTCTCTACTCCTCATTACAGTTTTGGCAGATTTGTTGTTGGCCAGCTCATTTAATCATAATAAACACAGACCCCCCACAGACACACACACACACACACACACACACACACTTAACACAACATAGGCGCCTCATCTGTCTTTTATTACTACTTTTTTCAACCATGCTCTCCTAAACAATGATTAACCTCACATTTGTAAAATCTGTGGATGTATGAAGAAAAACTGGATCATTCATTCCTGCTTCCACATTTTTGGGCCCATGGAGCTGGAAAACATGCTGCTGTTTGCTCCCCACACACATGGACAGTGGAAAATTATTTCATGACAAAGCTCTTTAAAAACGTCGCACTTCTATTTGATCCAATGGACAAAATTTTGATTATACACAGGCATGAAATATGCAGTTAATTGTTTCCTTTTAGTCTTTTCATCAGTATGTCGATAAAAGTCTTTTGAGCTTGTGTGCATGTGGACATGAAAGCAAAAACACTTGTTTGATCAGCTTCAATTCTCACATTCACACAATGGTAAAATTTGCTGATACTTTTTTTTAGAAATAAAAGCAGGCTTTTCCACAAAAGCCTTTTGTTTGTTTAAAAGAAGCCAGACTTCTCTAATATTATTGTATGAAAACCAGCGAATGTTCGAGAGCTTTTTCTAAATGAAACACAAATGAAACCTGCAAATTATGACGTCCATCACAGTTTTCTAAAACTAGTGGGAACATCTTAGTTTAACAGTGTAAAACAAATAGAAACATGCGCAGTTTCCACTGTGAGAAAACAGCACATGCCTGTGTTAGAGAGGCCAAAACCAGACTATTTAGCTTTTTTTTTTTTTTTTTAATGTAAACTAACTTAAACTATTAATTGTTCATCAAAATAGTTGCTGATTACTTTTCTGACTGATCTTCTAATTGTTCTGCTCTACATTCACTGTCTGACTACTTGACAATTTGAAACATTTTGTTCTCTTTACCTAAAAGTTTGGGGGTTTCATAACCAGCCTGATTACCAGTACACAACCACAGCAGGCAGCTGCATACATTCAACTGAATGCTTGTGACATAAACGATGTTTTGGGCAAAATAAAAGCCAAACATGTAAGCAACATGAACAGAAGTGACATACGGATTTCTATCACCACTGCTGCTCCAGCAGATAATTGCAGGTCAGCTACATCGCAGCCTCTCTGGCACACTTCAGATGGACAGATGCATCAAAGCCTCTGTGCAGCTCGCCGGCGGCCAAACCTCCTGCCAACTCCCGATTACTGACACTGGCTGTGGGATAATAAACAATGACATCACGCCCTGCGCTTCATGACGAGAGGATCCATCTCCACAAAATACGCTGATTAACCCCAGGAGACAAGGCCGCTGACAGCCACAGACTCCAGATTACACCGACCCCTCCATCCCAGGACTTTACTTGCGTGCTGACATTCTCCATACACTCAGAGCAAAGGGAAGCAAGAAAAAAGACTAAGGTGATAAAAAACAAACACAACCACAATTTTTTTTTCCTTTGCCCGTCTTCTGAGCCAAATTGTTTCAGTAGATTGATATAAACACTGACTCACAAGAGTCAATGATTACAATGTTTATGGAACACACATGCGAACGCTGGTTTCCCTCATTAATCCCATTAGGAGCTTTGGAGAGAACAGCTGAATCACTCACATACTTCTGATAGCAACACACATGTACGCACACACAACCTCAAGCAGTTGCCTTTTTCTCAAAGTGGTAGCGTTTTTCCGTGGAAATGTCTGACAAGGGATAGAAGTTGTTTATCAGCGGCAGTCCTCTTGCTTGTGTTACATCCTTTGTCGTAAACACAGCATTGGGCAAATCTGCATGTGTCAGTCTGTAATATTCCACTGTTGCCTTGTTCTCCACTGAATACGGTAACAATTATTTTCCAGAAACAGAAAAATGTGGCTGCGCAGATTTAAGGACGGCAACAGGCCAGAGCTTGAGAGCCTGATAAGTCTTCAAAACTTAAAAAAAAAAAAGTAAAATCACCACTTCTTTGCACAAAAAACTTACATGAAGCCTACAGATATGTTGTGCACAGTTTTTTTTTTCTTTTCTTTTTTTTTTTTAAAAGAGAGAGCTTACCGTGTCCCTGAAGCCGTCATATTTGTAGATGTGTCCTGTGCTGGTGCCCAGTTTGATGCCGTGACCTAAACACACTCGTCTCCACTGGGCCATGTTGAGCTCACCGGCTGGGATGCTGTCCACCTTCCCCGTCTTGCTGCTCTTATAAACCACATTTTGCTTGCTGAAACGCAGCCGTCCATCATTCTACAGCCACAAAAGAGAGAGATACAGACAGACATACATGATGGGACTTGTCTTAAAATGGGAGTTAAAAAAAAATAAATAAAAGAGCTTATTTATGGTGAAGTTGAACGGAGAAATCAACTAATCAGCTGGTCAAATTATTGTTAAATTAAATGACTTTGCCAAATTGTTGGTTGAAAAAAAAAGAACGAAATTTCAGTCAATTTAAACTTGGCTTTTTTTTGGGGGGGGGGGGGGGGGAAGATTGG
>JAQLOL010000026.1:13921030-13938517 GCA_029783665.1 Naso thynnoides | reverse complement strand
GAAATTTCATTCAATTTAAACTTGGCTTTTTTTTGGGGGGGTGGGGGGGGGCTAATATTGGGTGATGTCGGGGTACACCCTGGACAAGTTGCCAGTTCATTTCTGGGCTGACATACAGTGACAAACAACCACTGATGCTCACATTCACATCTACGGGCAATTTAAAGTCTCCAGTGAACCTAACCTGCATGTCTTTGGACTGTGGGAGGAAGCCAAAGTGCCCAGAGAGAACCCACCCACACACACCCACACACACACACACACGGGGAGAGCATACAAACTACACACAGAAAGGTCCTGCAGCTTGAACAGTGGTTTTCAGCCCCTTTGTTGACGATCTTTGCATGTCATATTAATTAAAAATCAATCCAGTGATTTTAAGAGTCCATACAATATTGCAAAACATAATTTTGCTATGTTTAAGTACACTGATATTTTCTTACACCCTGTTGGATTTAGTTCCTTTGTTCTTGAGAATCTTTTTATTCTGACTCTTTTAAACTCACAGCAGATTACTCGTTTCAGATTCATTTTACAGTGGTTTGAAGTGGGGTTTTTTTTCATTGAAAAATGTGGTGTTTTTATGTTTTACTAAATTTCTCAACTACATGCAGGTATACACACCCTAACTACAGGATAGAACAAATTTCTCTATATTTAAGTGAATGTAAATATAAGCGCCTGGCTGCTTATCGTGGCTTTTTAAGGTGGACGTCTTCCTGAGCAGTGAGTGTTGAGAAGTGTGAACAATGAGGATACAAACCCAAGAGCCTTTGACCTCCTGGTAAATCTCGTTGAACTCCAACGTGTCTCCCATCTCTTCTACAGGCGATGACTGATGCTCTGTGGTTAAAACAAAATGCATTAGACAGAACCACACTTTCAAAGAGTTTATATCAAGAATGAAATGTACCCATGTGTTTTAATCTGAAGTTTCAGTTTGGGGCATTAAGTTTCTGGAAAAAGTTTGATGTTGATGACAACATGGTGGTCAGACACGCAGTGACTGAACCAAACACTGAGTCAGACTGAGGAGACAGACAGAAACCTGCCAGCACTGCGATGGTGTAAACACCAAAAGCTGTGTTTTTTTCCCCTGCGAAATAACTTTGGTTTTCTTTGAGATAACGTTAGTCACATTTCCAAATGACGCTAGCAACTGTTTTCCCCAGCCGAAGCACTGACACAGAGCAATGAGAGATATGTTAGCTTGGAGTTTCTGCAGTCGACTGTTAGCAGTAAAGTTCACATAGCATAGTTTTACGAACATTGACCGTTATTTCCTTCTGACATAAAACGGTTAGCACCCACTATTTTTCACAGAAACGACAACTTACGTCGATGCTGCGCCAGTAACAATAGCTAGGCTAACTACGATTTCATCGGGTGCGCTCCCTTTGTCATACCATGCTGCGGTCCTACTGAGTCACCCTTTGTAAGGGAGTAAAAGACGACACGAGCTACAACGCCGCCCTGCGCCGTACAACAAATCGAGCGCTCCACCCGAACTAGGCCGGTGTAACTCAAAGGATTCAAGTGATGTTCACAGATAATTTCGTTAACAAGCTAGCTCTACGTGAATCACGCTGGAAACCAAAATTCCCTTTAAACTTACAGATATGTTGAAATAAGATTCTAAACAAGCGATACGATACAAATTTTGAAACTTCAAGTCTTACTGTCAGTGTAGTGGGCAGCCTTGCCTGTTTCCCGCGTGTAGCATCGGGAGCTAGCAGTACGTCACAGGAAACTGTTAGGAGGCGATAGTATGCACTTCCGTTTTTTAAATTTTATTTATTTTTTTCTTTTTTCCCCAGGCTTTTAAATGGAAAAACTCAACCGTCTGAAGTGATTTAGATGGCGGTGTTTTCGCAGTGTTTAAAATATCGAGTGGCTCAAAATTCTGTTTAAAAATAAAATGTTGCAGAGTCCTCGCGGCAGAGCAGACTGCAGTTACCAGGCTTCACCACTGGATAGCACACAACTCATCTGATGAAAACAGGTAAACCTCTTCTCCGCTCTTCTCCTCTCTTCTTCTTGTTGTATTGTTGTAATATGAAAAAAATGTCCAATATTAAGCTACATGCATACCTGTAGTCCAGGTAGGTTATATTGAATAGTTGATGAAAGGTGTACAAACACACTAAGCCTAGCCTGTAACAGTTTAAATCATTATCTTGGCCTGTATTTGCATGATACACAGCGGACCAAACGTGACTCTAGGGATGTTCTCGACCCAAGAAAACTCACAGAACACGCTCCTCATCTGCTTGGTAGTCTTGCATTGTGGAAGAACCGCTTGGCCCTTATAAACCCGTCTGTTTCTCCCACAAGTTTGTCTTCTCGAGAAGAAATGGATTCGGTGGAGGTAATTTAGTCAAAAAATGAATTTCAGAAAGTGCGACCTCCCACAGTGAAGTCACATAACTGATGCAAACAATTGGATCCTCATGAGAAATGGGGGCCCAATTTAAGGCCCTTGTCATGTCAACCACTCTCTCGCGCTTTCGTGGTCTGTAGCCTACTCCCCGAATAATTTTAATCTTTATCAGACAAAAGCCGTCGACGCACCGGGGTGACCTCTGGGAGGCCAGAGAGTTCTGGGGCCCACTGCAGCAGCTTTTTCACCCCCCACCCGTTTGCTCAGAAGAATTTAACAAGACTCCCGAAAACCAAGTAAGCTGTTTTTTTTTAACCATTTAACTTTTTAAAAATGTTATTAAGGACAAACTGAGAGGGTCAATCAACAGTGACGCTTTTGCCTGAATCTCACCCCTCGTGCACGCGCAAACCTCATGCGCGTGTTGTAACGCGCGCAGCAATTGGAAGTCTGGTTGAGAGCTGGAGGTGACAGGAGAAGATCTCCGTAATCCTGCCGACAATACAACTAAAACCCGGGAGAGGAGGGGAAGGAAAGTGCGGAGAGCAGGCAAACAGCACTGCGGAGGTTTAACTTGTGCGCAACTTTATTTGAAGCCTTCAAATTTATAGACCCTAAAATATTCCTGTCGACAACTAGGCCTATTCATGGACAACTCACTGAAATCCTGCCCCAGTTTTTGAATCACTTATTTGACTTTATATGATGTTAAGCTATTTTTGTCTGCCCCGCTGGCCGATTTGAAAGTTTTCAATTTAACCTATAGCCTAGCCTGTCTATAAATTATTTTATAGCAGCTATTAGGCTACTTAAGGCCTTTTTCGTGATTAAAAAAAAAAAAAAAACAAGGAAAAAATTGCACTTGATTTTTAAATTGTTTTATTTGAAGACAGTTGAAGGCATGATAAAATAGGCCTCCCACTGAAAAATAAATAATAGGCACACAAAAAAAAGAAAAGCAAGCTAACATGTTGTTTTTCAGAGGCGAGGAGGGAGATCATGTCGCTGATTCCTGGTTTCCTGGATGATTTGCGGGTCGCGGGGTTGCCTGCGGGTCCTCCTGGCCTGCGGTTAACTGCTCGAGCCGGACTCCCACCTTATTAAACGGAGGCATATTAAAGATCAAACGGCTGCAGTCAGATTGCGTTCAAGGGGATGACGAGGGGGGAAAGACAGAAATGAGTTGTGACAAGTCCCGTGGTTCAGCGGCTCTGTCAAGTTGAGCCGCGATGCGTCAACCCGGTGAATCACCCGCACCGAGGAGGAGGATAACGAAAGGAGAGACAGGGATGGGAAGGACGGGAGGAAGAAGGAGAAACTGTAGAAAATGAGGAGGAGGCGGAGGAGGAGGTAGGCTACAAAAAGGCTCCGCCGTCCTTCAGTCTATCACAGACCACACGCACCAAGTCAGCGGACCGTCAATATTGAAGCTCCATCCTGAGACTTGCCTATCTCTCCTCAAATTTGATATTTTAATATTAGGCAACAAATAGATCCGTTTACACCATCAAATCGACATTTTCTTTTGTCACCTCCAGAGCTGTTTGAGAGAGGAGTGCAGATTTAATTGAGCCAACACATGACGAAAAGTTTGCGACTTGCTGTATAGAGGGAACGAATGTACAAGAGGAGAGAGGACAACATTGCCGGGTTATTCCTCTACAATTTGTCCGTGGATGAACTTCTGACAGCGCATCGACTGGAATAAAAGGATTCGGAGAAAATGAAAAGGTGCTGCGGAGGTAAGAACAGTCATCTTGGTGGGCAAATGTACCTTTTCTGTAAGTTTTCAATAAAATCTGAAAAACATTTTTCTTTCACCAAACAAGGCAACAGCCTTCTTGTCCTGCTCTGATAATTAGACTATTATTATTTAAGCAAATTGAAACGCTCCTCTAAGCTTTTTCCTCCATGTGGAAACGTTTTGCTTGCAAATCTCACAAAAAATTAGAATTTGCAAAATTGTTTAAAAAGCTGGAAATAGAATAATTAGAAGTAGCCTATGTTTTCTTTTTTTCACTTAAAAAAATATTATGCTCCCTTATTGTTAAATTGTGCATAAAATTGTGCATAAATTAAAGAATCTAATTACAAACATGCTATTATACAGCCTATTCTTTATCATTTTTTTTATTACTGGAAAGAAATAGGACCAGCCTAAATTAAAACAACAAAAAAAAAACTTTACAAATGTTTTAATTTATTTAAGATGATTTAAACATAAGTTGGAAGGTGGTTTCAATTATTTCTTTAGAGAAAAAGAAGAAAAAATGCTTCGCGGCAAACTTTAAAGGTTCCAAGAAATATTTTAACTCATGAACTTTGTTTCTCTACAAAGATTTAGAGAGATTTAGAGTTTTTCAAGAAGTGCGAAGACTAAGAGACAAAACCAGAGAGAGGTGGTCCAAAGGCTGTAAGCAAGTGTGAGTGTGTGTGTGTGTGTGTGCGTGCGTGCTTGTGTTTAAAAGAGAGAGAAGGGGGTGGCTCTTATTCGCAGTAAAAAATGAGCGGGGTTTCGGGGGTCAGAGGCAGCTAAAGCCCCTGTCTAGTTAGCTGTCACTGATATGAGAAAGTACATGATTCACGTTAGTCAGGGTGTGAGAGGACACACACATACACACACACACTCACACACACACACACACACACACACACACACACATTTCCCCCATGGGACAACTGGTGCGGCTGCTTCTCTGTGTCTATGAAAGGAAAAGGAGGTAAAAGAAAGCGGGAAATAGTGCTGAAGGACGGCTGCGTAGTGAAATGATGAATATAGGATCACCAAGTTCCTCTCTTTCTCTGTCTCTCTCTTTTTCTGTCCTGCACTCCTCCTTCCTCGCTACTCCCTCATCCTCGTCCCGTCTAGGTGCTCACATTGAGCGAACTGGCCTGCCATAAGCAATTTTTTAGTAACTTTAGAAGGACAACAAAGCTGAATAAACAGAAAGCTCAGCTGTAGGAGCACATGCATACCTTTGACACACACACACACACGCACACACACACACACACACACACACACCTACACAGGTAGACAGGCAATGGCACACATGCACAAGAACATGTTTTCTCCTCCTTTTAAATACACATACTTTTAAACTTTTCTTTCCCTCACTCTCTTTCTTACACACACTCAACCACACACACACACACACACACACACACACACACACACAAACACAAGGCCTGTTATTGCTGGGAGGGTCGAATTAGTGTCGGTGTGTTTCAGATAAAAGCGTTTGTGTGTGTTGGACCAGAGAGCTCAAACACACCGTCGGAGGAACAAGAGGAAACAAAGGAAGAGTGAAGGGAGAAAGAGAGAAAGAGCAGAGGATGTGGAAAGGAAGTGAACATTCACATCTTTTGATTCGCTCAGCGCCATCCTCGATTCTTCATGGTATATATATATGGATGTCAGGAGGATGTGTGTAGGGTGTGGGGGGCTGTGTGTGTTGGGGGTGAGAGGGAGCAAAGAGAGGTAGGCAGATAAAAGTAAATAGAGAGAGAGGGAGGGAGAAGGAGAGAGGAACCGGCGGTAGAGGGGTTAATGCAGTGCAGATTCCCGATTGACAGAAGTTAGCAGCACCCAGAGGGGAAGAGAAAGGAGAGAGAAGGGGGAATGATATAAAATGAGTCGGTCACGCTTTGAACAGTTACACATGCTGTTTACATTTTTCCCAAATTAACATGGCCCCTCGCTTCAGAAAACTCTCCCTCACCGGCTCCCTCTCTCTCTTTCCTCCACCAACTCCTTTTCCTCTCCCTCCTTCTTTTCGAATCCTCTCTTCCTCCTCCTCCCCCTCTTCCTCCTTCCCCTCTGTCTCTATCCTTCAAGACCCCAAAATATCTGTACTCACTCTCAGAGCCGTGACAGCACTCACACTACAAAATCCAAGAATACTATTGGCAAAAATCCTGCAATCTAAACGTTAAAGCATTTTAATGTGTGGCAGGTCAGGATGGAGCTCATTTTAATTCCCATTTTACTATTTGCTGTTTAAATGTATATGCAACAATGCTCATTACATTTTAAGTGCTCCTTTGAGATTTATAAACCTCTAATGTGCAAACCAGTTTTAACTGTCAAATACATGTAATGGATTAAAAAGAACAATATAAAGCTCTGAAATTATTGCAGTTAAATGGCATTTATTGAAATAATCAAGTAGATTAGTAGAAAATTTTACGTCATCGTGAGCAGTAACAAATAACAAAAGACACACAAGTCAGACAGCTCACAGCATGCATGCAAATGAAAACCAAACAGTCACAAAGGTACAAATTTGAAACCATATTTGAAAAAGACATTTGCTGAGGGACCCACTTCAAATTAAAAGACAATGTAATAATAAAATTTATAAAATTATAAATAAAAATCTGACCATAAGCTATGCTCATTAAAACAGACTGGCAATATAAAATAAGCATTTGCCAAAACAATTTACCAGGAAAAAACAAGATCTTTATGGCTGCAATTAACACATATTTTATTCGCAAATAATCTGCCCAATTTGTCAGTTGATCAGTGAGGTCTTTGGTCTAGAGTGGGCGTAAGTATTGTAAAGTCGAAGCTTTCTAAAGTCACAATTTCCTAAAGCTGCTGAAGTCACTTTTTTTTTTTTTTTTTTTTGGCCAACAAAAATTCCAAAATCCAATTGTCTGTTAATGATCAAATAAAACCCGGCAGCAAATCTTCACACAGGAGACGCTGGAGCCAGAGAATATTTTTCTTGTTTGCTCGAAAAACTTACTGAATGAGTGATTTATAAGCGGAAAAGCTTATAACTATTATTTTAACTGCTCAAAAGATAGGGCCTTGGAAATGTCACAGCTACATGACTCAGTTACTGCTTTCCTACTTATTTTTATAGCTGTGAAGTTGAAATTTAGCAGCTTATTCTTGTCTGATCCTCTTTGTAGGTAATTTTTAAGAGAAAACAGCGAGGTGGAGATGGGGAGCAGCCGGGTGAGGGCAACAGGGAAGGAAGAGGGGGGTGTTAAGAGGTAAATTAAAAACCGAACGTCTGAAAAAGATGAAGGAGGGAATGAAAGATGTCGATGGAGGGAACGAGTGGAGCCAATTAGTGAAAGGAAGAGAGGGGAATGGTAATTAGGGAGAGAAAGGAAGGAGACTTTAAAATGGAAGTTTGATGTTTCAGGAAGATTTAGGGAGAGAGCGGGGACAGATGAAGCGACAAAGAAATTGAAACCAAACATGGCCATAAAGCATCGGAGCGACTGGAATCCACAGATTTGAAAAAAAAAACGGCATGGTTAGATTGGCTTATAAGGTGAAGAGGGAGACAGACATCTCGCTAAGAAGGGGAAATGTGCAGAGATCGTTGAGTTTATGACTAGTGAGAAATAGTTGCACAGAGACTTTCTGGGCATAAGCATAATTTTAATAGGATTTTTTAAAATGTTTGTTTCCTCTTGCCTATGCTTTTGGGGCGTTGATGTTGTTTGTCAAACCCAGCGTGTGTCCAGTGCCAAGAGGATCAATTTGAAATCCAGCATGAACAAACTCCAGAGGGAGGAATCTTGTGGGAGAAAGGATGGAAAAAGTGTTTATTTGTGCATGTACGTGTGTTTGAGTGTGTGCTCAAGCATGTTTTGTTGTATGCATTTATTTAGTATAATGTCTGCGCATACAAGCGTCTATGCTGCAGTGCACAATCTGTACTTGTATCGGTGCACCTTTATGTGTGTGCGTGTGTGTGTGCATGTTTGTGTGTGTTGAGTTTGCGCAGGAATGCACATTTGATTGAGCACAGATTGCACATAAATCTGGCCTTTAACTGTGCACAGACACACAATGACGACCCTGACCCCAGACTGTCAAATCCCCCACCGCCGCTCATCCTCCGTCACCTAACCAGCAGGCCCAACATTGTCTCTGTCCATGTCCACTGCAGCTTCAGCCCTCACATCAGTTTGTTGACATGTGCGTGTTGTTTTGCCCTGGGCATCCTGCACAGGTGTGTTTATGTTTAGGGTAAGAAAATGAAATCACCATTAGGTTCTGTGCAGCAGAATAATTAAAAAGCCATGCTAAAGCTCCTCCGAGTTTGGCTCTGATGGGTCTCTTCTGTCAACAAAGCCACAATGAGCCTCCCCTTCTGTCTCTTACATGTTAGCAAGATGACAACAAATATGTGAGATGAGTCAGAGGAAGGAAGCACAGTCTGAGAAAGAAATGTGACACTTGTGAAGTTAAAAAACAAAAACAAGAAACGGTCAAATTCAAAAGTACTCATAGAAAATTAGCATGTCTAGTGGCAGGAGTATTTTAGTGACAATGACTTATGTGGAGAATCAACTTTCCGGAGCTTTAAAGCCTATCCACAGTCTTCTTTATTAAGTGGAAATTTCTCAGATATTGTCAGATGTCATCAAATGTTTTTAATAGAACTTTGAAAGGTTTGCTGAAAAAGTTTGTTGGATCATGTAAACTCTGGAAAAAGCTACAAGGTAGGCATTCTTACTTGGAAGTGTTAACTCAGTCAATATTTCAAAGTTTTCCCCCATCATCAGTTTGCTATGATGACATCATAATGAGCCATTTAATTTGATTTCAGATGAGCTGAAAGGATTATATCTGTGTTGATACTGGATTTTCTATTGATTGAGACTTTCTATCATCTCCAAAAATTATTTGATGACAATTCTTTAGTTCTTTTACAGCTGAAAAAAAAATCCTGTTATCTCTGACTTACATTACACCCACTATAGGAGGCTGACAGGAAGGGTTTTGCTAACTCCAGAGAACTAACTTATGAAAGAGATGTGTCTGCAGACTCTCAGATTGGATTTAAATTTGTCCTCAATCTCCCATTCAACAGCTACAGCATGTAACATGGCCGGATGCATCACGCACTTCTGTCTCAAATGTTGTCTAATATTGTCCTCCGCTGTAGCAAAGGAGTGCTCTACATGGGCGAGAGAAAACAGAAGAACACGAAAGTGTGACGAGGGAGATGACATAGCCTGCGGCATGCTGTTCTGCTCGGAAAAACATGGATGTTTCGAGTGTTTTCCAAAATCGGACTGCATGGCTGGATCAAACTTAAATTCTTTCAAAGTTTTACAATATGTGCTCACTAAAAATTGCCATGACCTTACACTGCAGTCATCCCAATCAAAGTTGCAGTGAAAATGCTAAACATCTCATTTGAGCTGGATTCACAACATCCTCTACATACGGATGTTTCCTCTGTGTTTAAGACCTCTTTCAAGTGGTTGGAGCAATGGAGGGCAACCTCTTTTGGCACTGGAGCTAGTTTTTCCTGGACCAGACTGGAGAGATTAACTTGCACATGGTTTTCCCACAATACCAAATTCTGTTTAAGTGCTTGCTGAAGACCTCAAATGGTGGTGCATGTTGGGAAAGATGAAATACTAGTACGACACCAACGAGCACCAGGTCACTGGTTTACCAAAACACTGTCTGCAGTGTAAAGTGTCAAGTGCGCTACAAGGCTCTTCATGGACCTCTAAACAACCTTGCGCCCCGACATTCAACCCTGAACCGTGACCCTGTGCTGATGTTTAATTCTGACCTATTTGGAGATCAGAAGGTCTGGCGCCTGATCCTCATGTTCAGCTCTGTGTCACAGATGGCGGCCAGACTCCAGAGTGCCAGATATGACTTTACATCAGCGAATAAACCGTAGATAAAAAAAACATATACATATATAAATATATGATCTGTTGTGAATAATGGAGCTCCCCTGTGTGTGCATGTGAGCCACAATGTGTAGAGTCACACACACATAAGTGCACAGTGGTAGGTCATCATCGGCCGTTGTAGGGAACCCCTGTGTTGCTGTAATGCAATCCTCCCACGAAGAATGTTCTGGTTTCAACCCTGCCCTGCGGAGTGTGCTTCCACTGCCAGGTACACAGCCTTAAGCCTGCAGGGCTCCCCTTGAAGTCAGGCTGTATGCCGACTGTAGTGCAGTTACTCAGTTTAATATTATATAACAGTTTTCGAGTTATCTCAGTTTACTTGTACAAAAGAGCAGTTGTTTTAAGCACAGGATACTTTTATACATGTCAGTGTTCAATCAAAACAACAAGAAACTTTCACGTCTGGCAGTCATCTTTGAGCATGTGGCTGCAGACAAAAGGAAACAGTATGAAACAGTTTGGGTTGATTTTTTGACAAGGAGAATTTTCATTCTTGCTCCCAGGCTCCTTTTTTTGGTACCTGTTTATTCTCTCTGAATGCAACCCTGTTTGCACACTGTGTGTCCCTTATTTCCCTCGGGGCTGTTTACTGTGAGAGTTAACGACATCGTGTTGATTTCGGAGTGTTTTGATGCTAATAGATGATGCTCGGTGGGAGGAGTCGTAGCTTGATGAGCTCCAAATGTTCTGGCCTTGCTGAAAGATGCGTATTGCTTCTGACAGGTGATGAGGCTTTTGTGGTTGAGGAGACCGGAGAAGGCTTGGCTGACGGGGGCTGTCCTAGTTGACTGATTTTTAAGGTGTGTGTGGGAGCATGTGGGAGTTGGCTGAGCCCAACCACAGTGTTTTAGAAAATAGTCAGGGAGAAGGCTTTGATGTTGCCGACAGTTTGGGGTCAACAGGTAGTGGAGGAGTTACTGGCTATGAAGGAGGCATTTCTTTTTTAAAATCAAGCAGCTGGGGGGTTGTTTGCTTAGGTTTTGTCCATGTCACTCTGATGACGAGCTTTTCTAATCCTACTTTAATTTGAAACTGCCAGTTTCCCGATCTGTCATTCAATCTGTCGTTAGAATTGAAGTCATTTGATAGAGACAATTTCTTTTTCCATGAGCTTGGCTTGTTAGGCTGGTTTCGAAACATAATTGTTGTCATGCCATTACTGCATTTTGTCACAGAATAACACTTGTTGTCAGTCGTTCTGATGTTCTATTTTCTTTTGGTGATGAAAAAACTAAAAGTTACAACCCAATTCTCAAGCAGGGTTAGGATTAGGGTTAGGATTGTCTGTGATGTAAAATTTATTGCTCGCTGCAGTTATTACACAGCAGACAATACATAACGTTCTTTAAGTTTCTACCCAACCCAGCGTAGGAGGGTATACCGATACGCCAAATTTAAGTGGTTGAGTCAGAAGGTGTTGACTGTTTTAGGTCAGAGCCTGTTTTCTTAGAACTGCTGAAAATGTGCAGAAGGTAAATGTTTTCAAAGTGTTGAAGTGTTTCACTTAAAATCTCTTTTTCATCCTGTCAGCCCCATCAGGACAGATAGATGAAAGAAAAAGAAAGAAGAAGGCGGGGGCAATGGAGGGAGAGTAGGAGAGCTAATCGGGGTTAATTGGCTGCTGTTATTTCGACCCGAGGCAGAAAAGAGATAAGAGCGCCGCTGGGAGTGGAGAAAGAAAAGCAGGGAGGAGGAGGAAGGTATGACTAGGAAGAAAGGAAAGTTTGAGTGCAGTGTGACTCGTCTGAGAGGAGAAAGGATCTAAAGTGATGAAGCAACGGGAGGCCTGAGGTGAGTCAGAGAAAGACCGAGTGAGCGAAAGCTGACAGGGTCACACACATTGTGCAACACATAACTCACACCTGTTAAACAGCAGCATGTTTTGCCCTTAATTACAAGCATGAATCACTGCCCTCCTTCCGGATGTCAGGAAGATAAGAGAGCTCAGGTGGAGAAAGATGACAGAGAGAAAAGATGACTAAAGAAATGAGTGTCGCACTCGAGCAAGAGGGCCGAGAAAGTGTTGAGAGAGTTTAAAAGTAAAGGAAGAGAATGTAAAAGTGAAAACCTCCAGAGACAGCAGGCATGGGACCAAGAGTAGTGGACGTACAGTACATGAAGTTCCTTAATGTCAAAAAATAACCTTTCATCCCCAATTTTCTCTGTTTGAAACCAGAGACATGCCGCTAAAAGGTTTCCAGTGTTACAGCCCCAACTTCTCTCTCTCTCTCACACACGCACACACATACGTACACACACTCAAAATCATTGTATACACTCACAGCAATGTGAATTTAATCCCCATATATAATTACTGCTACAAACATTCTCACAAACACTCATACAGTAACATAAAACACCCACACAAACACTGGGAAACGTAAACAAGAAGTCCACAGCACACATACAGCTGATACAAACACATTAATGTTTGTGCTTGTAAAGAAAGCCACATGTCTTTGTTTTTGGGATATCAGTCAGGAATGAACGTGTGCGTGCTCGTACATGTGTGTGTGACTGGTGCACTGAACACAGGGGCCATTTTTCTGACTGTCTGAAGCCTTTAAGAAAGCTTTTATTTGAAGCCAGAATAAACCTCCGACAGCCAGAAACCTCTAAAATTAGATTGGAAATGGAAAAAAAAGCTTTATTGGCAGTGTTAGATGACTCTGACCTGGCAATATGTAAACAGATGAGGCCATTGCCATAGAGACAAAGAAATAAACCAGAATATTGTAAAAATTCCTATAAACAGTGTGATGGTGCGGCGACTGGAAACTGTTGCTGGAGGTGATTTTTGTCTGTTGAGCCCTCAAATCATCAAATTCATTAAAAACAAAGCATCCAAGTTAAATAATCACCGCATGTCTGAGAAAACAAGGGCCGAGATAAACTTTACTCCATTGTTATGATTACAAATACCTCTGCAGTGTGTGTTAATTATCTCTCGGACACCCATGATGTGAGTGTCACTAAAGAAACATCTCACACTGTCTATGTAAGTGTTAATCAGTCGCTAATTTTCAAATTTCTCCGCAGTCCATCAACATCAGCTCGTCTTGCTATTGGTTGCTGCCATGGTGACGGCCCTGGATGCTTCACACAGCCTGGCCAGTGAGAGGAGTTCGATAGAAAGCACATATGAACTGACCAAATACCTGGAGTATCAGCTGAAGGAGATTAAGGACATATATGTGAGTCATTTTTTGAAATATGATCTTTTAATTGATTTAATCAAAGCCAACAACCACCTGATTTGAATGTTTATAGGTCATAGACTAAGCAAACAAGAACACTCATTGGTGTGTCACACGTGTATGAGACACTTTCAACCATCTCCAATTTCAACCATCTATGTAAAAGTGGAAGAAGTCAGTGTATGAAGTTGACTTACTTTAATTTCTGTGCATAAGTTAACCAACTTACGTCACATAAACATAATTTAATTAGGTTTGTTCAGATACCTAACTTCAATTAAACCTAAAATACTGATTGGGTTTAGGCAAGTGCTCAAGTCTATGCACTGATACGACACCACAAAATGTATTTTTGGCAGCGTCCTATTCATTTGTATGCATTCTGACAGTTGTCTTACTGCACAAGATGTTAGTATTCTGTAAACCTGTAAAGCTTATACAATATGTGTTTTTTAAACTCATTGGTATTGGATTGGTCCTTGGTATCAGCCAATATACAAAAATTACGAATTCAGATATTGCTGTTACTTGTTGGTAACTAAAATGTGACTAAAATCCGAGATGAAAGAGTTTGAATATTGCTTTGCCTGGTCATCAGAAACACAACAATCATTGAAAGACAATGTTGCTCTGAACCTGTTCGCCAACGAGCTTGCCATGTAAACTTCACTGTAGTTAACTGGTTAATTTAGGCTCTGGAGCAGAACCACACCTCAACCACACCCCTCATTACCTGTTGAGCCTCGTTAACCCCTTCCTGCTCTGTTGGTCTCAGATTTCCCAGATATCATCCCTCACCCTAATGCAATAAACATCTTTTCTTCAAATTCAGTATCTCCTAAATTCATTAAACCTTTGAACGATATATTGTTGTGCCATGGCTCTTGCTAGTAAAACAGTGATGCTGATGGCATGTCGGCGTTGTGTTCACAACTTGTTTCCACCTTTCCCAAGTGACCAAAAGAAATCAGCTGGTGTAGGTTTAAGGGATTAGCTTGACATCTTGAGAACTATGCTTACTTGATGTATTGCAGTTAGAAACAGTCAGATCACATCAGACTGATTTGGCAGAGGAAACAAAGCCAAACAGCAAAGTCACTGTTGTAAACATCATTCACAGTTTAGAGGTTGACTTCCTAGTTAAACAACCTGCTGCACTTGTTGTACACACATGGTTTTCCTGTTTATTGAGGGATTATTACCAACATGACGGGAGCACTCACTTTCAATTTAACCTCCAAACAAAGTGGTTTAGATAAACCGGCTAAACTGTTGGCTTGTTTACAACCTGTTTGATCATCTGTTCGCTCATGTTTCATGAGCTGACGAAATTCAATGTAGTGATGAATTTGTGTAAAGTGTTATGATGAATGGCGGCCCAGACTGTGAAAATAAGTAATAAATCACAATCCATTCAACCTTCTCAACTTTCTTCTCCTCTGTATGTATCTCCTCCAGCTGACATACCTCGGCCCTCCATTCAACGAGAAAGATTTCTCCCCTCCGCGGCCCAACAGCACAGCTCTGTCACTGCCCAGTGCTGCCACTCGCCTGGAGCTTTGGCACGGCCTGGAGAACCAAGCTCGGCTCGCCCAGAACCAGAAGGCCTACTCTGTCCTGTTGGCAGCCGTCAGGGAGTTGGCCCGTTCCACCCTTTGCCCCTCACTTAAAACCTCCTTGCTGCATTTCTGCACAGGCCTTGATGGGCTGCTAGGCTCCATATCTGCACTGATGACCAGCCTTGGTTACACACTTCCTCCTCCATCTGCGGAGATGGGAGGCAACGCCGGAGAGCTTCAGTACACTCAGAGGGGGGCAGGGGGCGATAGACCAGCTCCACTGATGAGCCAAAGCCTTTACAGGTCCAGAGTTGGGACCAGAGAGTCCAGTCAGCGTAACAACCAAAAAAGAAGCAGGAGGAGGATGGTGAGGGGAGAGGGGGAGGACGGTGTCACTGCAGATGTGGAGAAGAGGAGATCAAAAGAGGGGCGGAGAACAGAGGCGATGGCTGCCGGAGGTCGGAGTGGCGTTTCGAAGGAGAGGGGGAAAGGAGAAAGGGGGAGAAGAAGGAGGAGGGAAGAGCCAGAGAGCGGGACATGGACTGCCAGCAAAGAAGAGAGAGAAGGGGAGGAGGAGGATGAGGAGCTGGAACAAGAGGGAGGAGTCAAGAGGTGGGGGAGGAGGAGGAGATTGTTGAGTATCAGCGAGGGTATAGAGGAGAAGGAACTTGAACCTTATTTGGAAGTGTCACACCCAGGTACGGATGGCTCCAGCTCCCTTCAACAATCTTTCCTTCCACTAAACAACAATAATAACAACAACAACAATCAGTACAGCTACAACCTGAACCCACATCAACCAGACACAATCAGAAAAGAAGATGGGTTTGACAAAGAGAGAATCAGAAGGTTATTGGAGGAGGCAGACATGGAAGCTTCTTCCTCTTCCACCACTGTCCACCATCAACACCGACCTCCCCGCTCCCTCCTCTCCCCGACTCTCCAGCCTCCTCTCTCCACCTTTTCTCTCCTCTATCAGTTTGGAGCAGGCAAGGAGCACACCCTCCTCTCCCAGCCGGTCCCTCTGTCTTTACAGAGGGGCACCTCTCTCCTTTCACCTCCTCTTACTCCTCTCCTATCCTCCTCCTCCTCCCCATCCTCCTCTTCGTTGCTGTCAGTGCAGCCAACAATGAACGACTTTGCAAGGAAGGTGGAGGGATTTTGGATATTGCGTGAGCTGCAGAGCTGGCTGTGGCGATCAGCGAAGGACTTTAACCGCCTTAAAAAGAGACTCAGAGGCTGAGATGGCACACCATACAAGTGAAGTCCATCGGAAATCTATTATTTGCACAAAATTTGACAGACAAAAGCACACAAACACATTCATGCTTAACATTTTCATTCATACCCTACTGGAATAAGTGAATGAAGGACTGTTTGGCAGGTCACCAGAAGTGCTAATGGAATATAACACACACAAAGCCAACACATTACCCGCACTGTCACCCGCCTAATGCACATAGCAGCTCATTCAGCAAGACACACTGAGTTACTGGACTTCACGGCTCATAGATCCACAGAAATACCACTGTAGGTGGTTAGGCACACACCACACATACACACATAGGGGTAGACTGAGTGACAGGCAGAGAGACAGACAGTGCAGCCATTGAGAGAGAAAGCTGATTCAGTGAGCCAAGATGTGTGAATCAGCAAACGTTCCGTTTTTTCTAAAGGAAGACAGGAAAATATCTGAATGGGCAGAAGACAAAAGGGATGGAGGAAATGGCCAGAGGGATGAAGAAGAGGAGAGGAAGAGGCAGAAAAAGAGAGGAAGAGGGGAGGAGGCGTGAGTCAGGGAATGACACTGGAAATAACGGGCAGAGGGGTACTGCTGAGTAATCAGAAGTCGATGGGTCAGTTACAGTAACTCTACAACAGCACTACACATACTGTCCAGACAGAGCGGTGGTCACACACACACGCACACGCAAACAAACACTCTTATTGTGGTATTTGGTGCCTTAACAATAATTCATTTTTTTGCTCACATATTCATTCAGTGCTCGTTTATTTGTACCACTTTCTAATGGTTTCACTCCCAAAAATATTTAATACAGACTTACTTAGGATATAATCACTTCTCTAAAAAAAACAAAACAGTTGTGTGTTCTGTATATAAAGAAATAGTTAGACATTTTGAAAAAAACGCTTACTTGCTTTCTTGCCGAGAATAAGACATTAAAACATCTCTGCCATTTTCCTTTCTGTTTTTGAATGGATCATAATAAATGGGATATAATGCATTTATATGGTGGCTTCTGCAAGGCAAATGTTGCCTTTTGACAAAGTTGAGCTTGATATTTCCTCCAGCTCTCGTGCTTGATTTATACTTTACAAAATTGACACTAAGGCTAAAGTCTTTAGTCTCTGCCGCTCAGCAGCCATCTTGGTACCGCCCTCGGACAGCTACTTCGGACAAAGAAGACCAGAGCCCCATCTAAATGAATGGGGAAATAGCTGTAACTTCACTGTCAGTGGTCAGCTAGACATAAAAACAATATGAATAGGATCAGCAATCAATTCTGATGAAAACTGCCTAAAAAGTTCAGTGACTTTGCCCAAAAATAAGGTTAAAACAAGTTTTTTCAGCGGGTTCAGTTTCTACTGCTCATGCACACAGGTTAGAGTTGCAGTACAACAACGCCATTGGCTAATA